>JAVLUX010000021.1:12729940-13317440 GCA_032164185.1 Moxostoma hubbsi
GGCAGTTTTCAGTCCTGGCTCTTGTCTCATCTACCCATTTGATTCATTATTTTGCCACCTTGCCACATTGGCAAGAGCCAGGTGCCGACTGAAACAGAGCCATGCTAATGGGTTGAAGGGTCTTCTTAATTTACAGAAAACTTGCCCAATTCCTGACTGAAACATGCTTGGGTTTTCTGGATTCTCCAAATGGACCTTTTCATTACTTAATCAAACAGTAGACATGGCCTTAAATTTTTGAGATCTAAATGTGAAGGACATTAAAGGATAGTTTGATCCAAGAACGAAAATACTTTCCTTCTACCATGGAACACAATATGAGATGTTAGGCAGAATATTAACCTCAGTCACCATTCACTTTCATGCCATCTTTTTTCCAAAATATTAAAGTGACTAGGCGGAATGTTAGCCTCAGTCACTAACATCTGTTCCACAAAGAAACAGTGTCAAATGGGTTTGGAGCAATGTGGATTAGCCAATTATGAAAGTTTTTGGGTAAAGTATCCTTTTAAATACAACATGAATAATATTAAATGCAGTAAACTCCTCTACATAACAAAAAAAGCATATAGAACTCATATCAATTTTTTAGCAGATGCTTTTATGCAAAGCGACTTGCAGATGAAGTACACTACTACACAAATCTGTATGATCTGTTTAGACTCAAAATAACACAGGCAGATGCATGTATGTGCAAAGCTTCATTCAGGGTCTAGATTCAAACTGAAGCCTTCACTTTTCAAGATATGATATTAAAAATGAATTCTTTTGAGGACAGAGCACATGCAGCAGGGAAGATTGCCTATCAAAGCTGCTCCTTCAAGCATAGCCTACTCAGCTAATCCTCTTCGCATCTCATTGCTTGGCCAGACATTGAGAGGACAAGATGAGAAATTTTTAGGACCCCAGACTAAAGGGCTGACTTAAGACTCTGCCTGAAAGGCTAGTGGACTGAAGAACTTTGTGGAGCCACACTCATCATGTGTGGAAAAGTGACCACACTTTTTGATCTTCAAGGTTGGGAATATTGGCCAAACTTGAGGGCTAATGCAAAGGCTTCTATGCTGGTAATGTACTATGACTTACACAGTAGCCAGTGGCAAAGTTGTAAATTTGCACAAAAAGATACAAACATGATGAAGCACAGAGCAGATAGCCACTAGTTATTGCTTCACCTTCATCATCAGCTCAAATGACCCACTCTGGAATATCTGTCAAATTTAAGATGCTCGTAGATGCAGTGCATTCATGGCTGATAAACAGCCGACTCTGTTACCACCCAATAAGTTTATATGCACTTAACTTTGATTTCAGTCAGACAGAAAAAAAAAAAAAAAAAAAAAAATATTTTTTGCAAACAGACCTAGATGTGATCGTAGCAGTACTGCCAGCCACCTCACGTTACGATATATATTGTGATACATGTCACAATACGATATATTGTGATACATCACAATATAATGGTTTGATTTCCTTATGATTCACATGCTCTCAATGTCATTCCAAGAAATATTGTAAATTTCAGTTATGTCCATTTTGCTTACAAATGAAAGAAATTCTCTCCAAGTTAATGCTTTTTACGTGGATCTCATCTTTGGACACACATTAGAAGGCAAACCAAACTTTTACTCTCTACACGCAGTGAAAGGATCTTGGTGCTGAACTGCTGAGTGAAATCTGAAATATTATCAGGCAGCGGCTAATTACAGACATTTTAAGTTGCATATGTGAGTGATATACTCTCATTGTAAAGTGCTGCACATATGGTAAAAGTCTGCTTTTGGGATTTTAAGGATCAATATCAGAGTAATAAAATGAAGATCGCAGTTAGTTGGAAAATCATTATTTTTTTCACGGCCATGGTGTTAAAAGGAGTGAGATGGTACCAGCATGTCCGAGACTGAAACTGAGCAGGTTTCTCTCGCTCTCGTGTCTCATAGAAGTGTCTCTGACTGAACTAAGAAACGCCGCTCTGAGTTTGCACTTACTTAGACGACCTGCTTAATCTTTATTGAATTGTTGCACATGATATGAATACACAAGTAGTTGAATAAAAAAGTATTGATACAATATTTTGAAGAAAAGTATCGCAATATATCGGTATTTGATATTATTGGCACAGCCCTAATTGTAGTGTGGCTTCGTCCAGCATGTATACATTAATTAAACCACATCTGGCCCGTTACTAAATTGAAAAGATGTAATGATACCAGTGTTTCTGCAAAACTAGTAGAGCACAGACTTAATTCGGTACTGGTACATTTTCTGCTACACAGACAATTGCAATTGCTCACATATTTAAGTGTGTATTCTGCGACACCTTTTACACTAAAATGGACAATTAATCAAATTAAAATGGTGATATGTCCTAGTGTGATTATTAAACTGCAAATGGATGCAATTTAATTAAATAAAAATTAGGCCTACAATAGTGATGGGCATTTTAGTCATTTTGTCTAATGGAGTACTCAGATTATGGAGTATTCGTTGAGTACGCAAGGGACAATTACATGTTCATAACTGTATATATAATAACATGTCTGACAAACGTCTGTGTACAAAAGATGTACAAAAAAAAAAAAAAAAAAAAGTACAAATGATTGCATAATCAAAATATAATGCATCATATTTTGTCATTATGTGAAGATTCACTGCCCAAATCTGAAAGAATGTGCTCAATGCGCGCTTCCTTCAGGTATGCCGTAGTAATCTTTGTAAGCACACAGCAGTTTTTTTTTAGTGACTGTATGAACCGTCTATTTTCAAATAACAGGAGATGCCATAACCATTGCGTTTTAATATGCGTGTTAAGTTGGCTTGGCTGCTGTGGTGGTGGCGTAGTGGCTAGAGCACAGGGCTGCTAATCAGAAGGTCGCTGGTTCGAACCCCACAGTCACCACCATTGTGTCCTTGAGCAAGGCACTTAACTCCAGGTTGCTCGGGGGGGGACTGTCCCTGTAATATGTGTACTGTAAGTCGCTTTGGATAAAAGCGTCTGCCAAATGCATAAATGTCACGCAGGGAGGGAGGTTTAGTCAGTGACAATCATTCACTTTTATTAAATAATATGCATTAATGAGTCAAAGTTCTTACATTAAATGAGAGTAAAACATGTTTAGCAAACATTTTGCAAAGACAGGTGTTCAAAACACGATTAATTACAGTCGCTTTGTTTTGATTACTGTAACATTAGCATTGCAGCATCGTATCAGTTTGTTTGCCATGAGAAGTCTCTGATAATCAATGTACCCCTAAAAGTCACAGTGTAATCAATCTCAAAATTAAAAATATGCTCCCTCTTTGACATGTTTGTGTTTAGTTGTCAGGTAATTGTCACTGGATTTAGATGTACCATCACTATCGATCATTGCTGCCACGTCCAAGTACCGGAGTCCTCGAGCCCATCCCTAGTCTACATGTACTGCGCACTGCAAAGTCAATGTGTGAAGATGCTCATATGCTGGAAACACCACATTTTATAAGACTTCTCTTAGAAGAGAGGACTAATTTACTGTGACGTGCAGCACTTGCAGACCATTAAATTAAAGCACTTTGCACTTCGATAAACACACTGGGTCATATAACCAACGTCTTATCCAGAAGTGTGAATAACGTTACAAAACACAAAACCAGAAAAGCCTTCAGGTCAAAATAAAAGCTGAATTCAAAATAAATGCTTGACGATTAAAATGTAAGAAATTGTGACAGAAATATAATACTAGTGTTTAGTAGCATGTATTTTATTAGTATTATTAATATCATGTTTAACCAATATCTCACAAGCAAGAGTGCTGTAGAACAGAATAGAAGTTTCACCCATGTTTTCATTTGTAATGTGATGCTCTGCAGCACATCATTTTACAAAAATAAGACCAATGTTGTGTTTTAGATTATGTAGTGAGGATCTTTTCTAAAACAATTAATTTGATAAAAAAAATAAAATGTTTAAAAGTAATTGTTTTATTTTCATTTGATTAAAGGTTTGGATCCATTTGATGAAACACAATTTTGATGATGTAATTCAATAAAATGACTTGGAATTTTAACTTAGAAATTGGGAAAAAATAAAATAGAACTTAGGAAAAAATAAAACTGATTTCATAAATTCCTAGTAAAAACACTTGAAGCAATGTTTAATTAATTGAGAAATGCGTTCGTTTCCATAGATTATTTACTCTGAAATTTTAAGTCTAAAAGGAGTGTGCTCAATTGCATATTATATATTTTTTTCTGTGGTATCCAAACTGGTATAGAAAATTGTACAATTTTACATGTATTGGTACCGACTTTTGACATTTTGGTACCAACACAAGAGTAGGCCTCACCGTTGTGCGACTTCATGCCCCTACATGCATTTAACCCAGCCTATTTGACATCCTTACTTCAAATATTCAATTACACTTTGTGTCATGTATAATTGGACAGACAGATGAAACTGTAGCGCAACTAACAAAAAAACGCTTTAGCTCGATTACCAGGTATGTATTACATGCACTACTGGAAGTGTACATTGCCTGCCAAACTGAACATGAAATTACTGCTCAACATTACACAATCACAGCCAATCAGAGGGTATTTATTTCACAGTTAGGAGCAGTAGTAATTGGAACCAATGAGATGCCGCAATGGGTGGAGCAACCCATGCTGTCAACACAACAATGAAAATCAATTGATGGAAAAAATGTTCTGCCACTCGTCACATTTTGCGCACGTGACTGGTTTAGACAAAAACTCTGATTAAAAATAAAAGAGATATTAAAGCTAGTCATTGTGACAGATCTTAAAGTTCTAGCTCAGTTCGTTGATGTCATGAATGTCAGAGTTTTTGTAATACATACTGTATGCAAAACTTGAAAAGAAACTGAAGGAGTCAGACATGACAGCCTCTGAAATTGCTTTACATTTCTATAGATTCTGTTGTCTACAATCTCTTATCGCTTATCTTGTAGGTAGGAAGGTGAGTGTATGCTCCTGAGATTACAGTAGACCCTCCATCTCAAACATCAACCACAAAAAAGGGCCTTCTTATGTTTTGATATTGTGACTGGTTACATCCAGGCTATATAACTTTCAGAAGTGATGGTTAGTTCCTGCCTCTCTTTGGTTCAGTGTCACGGTCATGCACAACAATGGAAATGGATAACTAAAAGATAGTGGCTCTTCCACTTTGAGACATGAGGTGTCCAGGACATTCACGTTTTTTCTACTCAGTTCTTGGATCGGGTGGTGTGAAACCTTCAGTGTCATACATGCAGGTACTTTTACACGCCCATATCCATTAGTGGTTATTAACATTCCAGCAGAGCTGCTGTCAGTGTAACTTAAGTCAGTGAGCGGCTGACACATAAAAAGCATCCATGTATTTGGTCACCTGTGAGTTCTCTTCGCTCAAGAAGCAGGCCTGAACATACAGTACTCTGCATAGTACTTCTCTGTAAAACAAAGACTAAGTCTTAAAAATTCGTTCTCTCTAATTTTTCTACACTATTGCAGTGAGCGGAAGGTGCAGGTATGCTCTGACAATGGGTGGAGATGCATATCGCTAGCCAAATTAAGCACTTCCAGTACCATGGAGTATTATATGGCAGACTTGCGCAGCAAAATATAATTATTTGGTTCCCGCTTGCTGGAAAAATAACTTAATTACCGATCTGATGAAGCTCGCAGCCGAATACAGACAGACACCCCATGCAAGAGAAACCATTCCCATGACACCCTACCAGAAAAATGCTATCTTTTATAAGAGAGATTAAAACCTTTGTCAGAGTTAAGCATTCCATCTCTTTGATCCAATAGAATTAGGATGTGAAGTGTAATAGAATGGGTGGGGAGGGAGACGGAGTTATAGGATGAGGTAAATAGAGCTCTTTGCCTTCTCCTATACCTTGGATTTGAGGAAAAAGAAAACATAAGGAATGCTGCCAAATCCTGGTAAATCTATTAAAATAAACTGATATGATTACTTTGGATGGGATGTGTAATGAAAAACCGAGGTGACACTTGGAAACCTGGTTTGGTGACCTAAACCTGAGGTCTAACTGTGAAAGCAGTCCAAGTTCTATAATATGAACAATAGGCTACCTTGAATCAGCCAAGAAAATGTCACATCAGTAACCTTTAGGGTAAGAATATTATTTAAAGCTAGACTATAGGGGAGTGGGGCTGGAGTAAGTTTCTCTTCCTGCCATTGTTCGGACTGACCGTGGATTAATTCTCCCATCAGAGCAAGTCAAATGTAATTACTGCCCACTCTTTCAAAATTGAGTAGGTGGCTGATAGCACACTTAGATTTCCAGCGGGTCAATTTGTCTAAACCCTTCATAAGTGCCCGTGCTTAGTAAGCTCTTTGAACACAGGTGCTGCAGATATTGGGCTTTCTTTAACCTCCAACCAAACTGCTTTATTATAAATTAATGTGACTTAAAACATGAACATGACTTTACAGACAAAACTTAATTACAAGTTACCAAGATATTGGATATTATGCTACTTGTAGACTCATTGTAGTTGTAACAATACAATCAAGGAATTTAAAATAAAAATAGCTAAATTGTACCGTAATATACCATATCAACCCGTCAAAAAAATACCACATCTATTGATTTATTCATCAATGGTCACCTAAATAACAACATGTATTGTGATTTTTGTTGTTGTTTTTACAATGAAAAAACAAACATCAACAATAAAACAATACAGTGGAAAGAAAACATTAAACAAAATGTAATTCATCTTCAAAGCAGCACACTAATTTTGCCAATTATTAAAAAAAAAAAAATATCTTCTCTACCCATTCGAGCTCTTATTTTTTCTAACAAATAATAATGTTTCAGATATGCTTTAAATGCAGGTGAAATCAAATCTTTATTATCCTTGTTTTTAAGAATAGATACCTTTCCAACCAAAATAATACTCTAATCTAAAAAATTTGCGCATGATCACCCCAAGTTATCATATATAGTTTCAATGGTAATTTAATACCAAGTGTAGTCAACCATCTCACTATATTAGACCAAAAGAAAACAACAAAAGGGCAATACCAAAATAAATGCATAATACCTTCCACCTCTTCTGAACAAAATCTACAGGAGGAATCTAATTCAATGTTCCACTTACACAGCATCCTTTTTGTAGGCAATATTTTATAAAATAATTTGAACTGAAAAGCCCACATATGTACACTTAACAAGGTCTCATAAAGGGACCTAAAGACATCGCTCCATGGGATATATATATTAAAGAGATTTCCCAGTAATACCTGAAGCGCTGAGGCAGTGTTTGTGGGTGTTTTTTTTTTTTGTTTTTTTTAATTTACAGGAATTGCAGAAAGTAGTTGTACATAACAAAAAATGTAACATAAATTTCCATATTTTTTTATAAAAGCTTCACATAAAATCCACATTCATCAACAAGATCATTTCTAAAATAAATATGATTTTTTTTTAAAATATATCACAGAACAGATATTTCCCTCTGATTGCTATATTCAGATTACATCATAGTAGCAGCTGTAGTCCCTCTAATGATGAATCAAGTGGATCATATTGAAAGTGAAGCCAGGCCATCATGGCATCTTTAAAGAAAGGAGGAAGATTATAAAAAGGTGATGGTATTTTTTCCCCACTGTTGCACAATCCCATTGAAAGAATGGAAATAATTGACATCATATTGCTAAATTAATTCCAAAAAGTAATTTAGATATTAACCACTTTTCATGTATAAAGATTTTTGGTATTCGGGATGCTTTTAAAGTATAATTTAACACTCTCAAGTTTATTAAATTGAATCCACCACTTTCATATGCATTATATGTAAATTTTCTCTTAATCTTCTCTGGTTTATTATCCCATATAAACCGAAATTTAATGCTCACATTGCCTTAAAAAAAAAAATCTTAATTGGGAGATGGAAGAATTAATAAAGAATAAGTAAACTGAGACACAACTAAGTTGATAAGGGTTGTATTTCCATATAATGAAAGATGATTTCCTTAAAATTTTGTCTATTTTATTACTTTTGAATAGCATTCTGAGATGATATTCTTCTCACCACAATTGTACAGAGCGGTTATCTGAGTTACTGTAGACTTTCAGTTTGAACCAGTCTGGCCATTCTCTGTTGACCTCTCTTATTAAGAAGGCATCTCCGTCCACAGAACTGACCCTCACTTACTGTAATTTATGTTTTTGGCACCATTCGGAATAAATTCTTGCGACTGTTGTGTGTGAAAATCCCAGTAGATCAGCAGTTACAGAAATACTCAAATCAGCCCATCTGGCACCAACAATCATTTTTCTTATAGGATCTTATTGCATCTTATTTTAATAATAATAATAATAATAATAATAATAATAATATCAATCCTTCTTTTTGTGAATCAGACAGGTGACCAATAAAAAAGGAATAATTGTCACATGCAAGCAAGGGTTCCTTAAGTTCTATAAAAAAATTGTCTGTATACTTCAATTGGACACCATCCAAACCTGCCTATTTACCATTTTTAAAAGAACAACTAGCTTCAAGTCATTCGTTTTCTCTTATAATACCTTCACACTCTTGTGTTGTTTAATCAGTATACACTTCAGGCTTACAAAGTGCAATTATGTCAACCTTAAAAATTGCTCATTATATTCTGACATATAATTTCGATAGTGCTTTTTAAATAAATGGAGGGATAGAGGTTATACACTCCTCAGACAAAGAGAATTTCTCAATGTGATGAAAAGTGTGACTTTTCTTCAGCAGACTATGAGGGAAAAGAAAGATGAAATAGGAGACAAATAGAGGGAAGGCACAGTGTTTCACTAAACGTAGTGACTGAGGCTGGTTTTAGGGCACTGTCAGATAATAGGATCAGATTGCAGAGGCGTGCGAGGTGTTTGCAATTTCGCCATTCCCCCCTCTCTGAGGGCCACATACAAAGGTTTCCTACAATTACTTTAAACAGCCTCTGATGCGAGGAAAAATGCAACATTTAGATTCATTAACATCCTTTTCTCAGATTATTGAATGTCGCCACAGTACAGGGGAAAAAGGAAGCGAGAATAAAAAATAAGCACAATTACAGGAAATACAAGTCTATGTCTGAATAATGGCATTAATTTTGAGTTAAGCAGAGTCTTCTGAAAAACACACACACAAAAAAAAATGATTCTTTGTTAAAGATACATTTTCCAACCATAGGTAAATTAGACCAGATTTCTAGGGTAAAATGGAAGAGATATTTTCTGAAGAAAATTTGTGTCCTTGGGCCATGCAGTAGAGACATTTCACATTAGCACAGAAAGTGAAGGAATTCTTTGATGTTGTAGATTCAGAGCTAAAATCATTCTTGGGTGGGATATTTATCTTTCAGACAACACATGTCTAAGTGACTGAATTCCCTTCAACAGGATATTAAATGCAAGACCATTCAGCATCAACAGAGAGGTAAGTGGTCATTAAACTTGAGGTCAAAAAACGAGAACTAGAATAAAAACAGCTCATAACTCGTCCTGTCATGCTGTATCCGGGCAGGCAAGAGCCAATGGCTAAGAAAAATTGGCTAATACAAATTCAACGAGAATAAGTACATAACGAAGAAGGCGTTCTGTAAGAAAGTGTCATTTGTAGATCAAAGGTGCTATAAGCAATGCTAGCTGTTCTGGAAATTCCTTCAGACTTGGCCACTAAATTAAACATGCCTCCCTTTTTCATCCCCCTCCCTATAAATGTACCATGGTACTGTTGAGAAGTGGAGCAGGCAAAGCAGCAACATTTGCTCAAGGTTCTTAAAGTTGTAAAAGGCAGCAATAGCAAAACAGTAATCTTGCATGACAAACTAACAACTGACAAACTGATTATGAAACTCAAAACGCAGTTAAACATGGATGATCTGCTTTAACTTCCATGCTCTATGATCTGCCCATATAAGGGCTGCCCTGTGAATGCACAAAATGATTAACGACTGAAAAAGCCTCATATCTTTTTGACTGGTTAAACAAATCATTTGACCACGTTCACATTTTTGTTTGTGGTTTATAGAGATCTGCTTTGTCACAGAGTCAGGTGTCAGGTCAGAGTCAGGTCACCAAATTCAGTGATAATTGGGTCATTAAGGTTGTCCAAAGTGATCCAATTAAAAATCGTATATAAAAAAAATCCTGTTTAAAAAGTTTGAAGAATTTAGATTTGTGTCCAAAAAAAACATTTATAGCATTTACTACAAAAAATGTATTTAATGACTTCAAAAAAAAAATGGCAAGTGGTTTAACCATCAAGTAAAAAGTACAACTTAATCATTTAAAAAAGAAATTCAAGGGACAAATATATTTTTATATTTTTTTTGAGTCACAAACATAAAAAAAATGTCTTCGGGTTACTGCATTTGACCTGAAAAAAATGTGCCTTTTCATAAAAATGTCCAGACACCTTAAATTTATTTAAACTTCACACACATTTAGGTCTAAATGGTCTCTTTGTTTTATGTTTTGTTTTTTGCTGCATTCCAACAGAATGGTTACACCACCTGAAATTGATTTGGTAGACAAAAGTTTATTTTAACTGTTTTATTTTATAGCATAATTGTATTATAGTTATATTTTCATAAATATATTCATAAAGTTAATTACAATTGAGTTAAAATAATGCAATTCATAATTATTAATATTTAATTCCAATATTTATATTTTAATAATATTTAATATTAATAATACTTGAAAATAGGGCTGTCGATTTAACGTGTTAATTCAGTGCGATTAATTTGCTAAAAAAAATGATGCGTTAATAAAATTAACGCAATTAATCGCCCCCGGACCGTAATAAGGAAGATTCCTTCCTGAGAAATACAAGCTTGTAGTACCACCTGTTTACTCCAGAGGGCAGTACGTGAAATTTCAGCTGTGTGAGCAACACACAGTTTATACAGTGAAGAAAAAACTTCAGTAGGAAGAACAATACAAACATGCGTTACGTTCTTGTGTTCAAAACACTTGAAGGAGCGCAAATGCGATCTAAGGGATCTCAAGATGTGTTTAAAGATTGAGTATTAAACTATATTTAACTTGACACAGTGACCTAAACATTTTATGTTTATGACACAACGCTCCCAAGATGCTACATACGCATTTCTGATGCAGGTGTACATTGACGGGTCCTTAAACAAGCTCTCATAATAAATCTCCAACTGATTGACATTCACTTGTGAAATGGATTGCTGTTAACTGTATCCCAATGACTGACTTATGATCAATAATATGGTAGTAAACAATACATTGTATTCTAAAGCCGCTTTTTGTCTTATTAATGATTAACTCTTCTGCTACAGGAATGTAATACATTTTAATTACCAGAATATTTTTATTTATTTATTTATTTATTTATATATATATATATATATATATATATATATATATATATATATATATATATATATATATATATATATATATATATATATATATAAAAAATAATTATAAAAAAAAAATATATAAATAATTTTTAAATGTTTAAAGATAACTATGTATCATTATTTCATCATTATATATATTGAATTATTGTTATAAGAGGGGCTTTCTCAACAAATGTTTGTAAATGCGATTAATCACGACAGTGTAATTAATTTGATTAAAAATTTTAATCGATTGACCTATTTGAAAATAAAATTGCTTGTATATTAAAATAATAATCGATACTTTTTCAAAAATTTCACAACTCAGAAATTGAAAACTCACAGTAGAAGTGAATTTAAGTAATTGTTTTGTGTGAATTTCTAATGTTTTGGAATAACTAAAAACAAATACAGAAAAAAAAGTAAATCAAACCAACTGTCAGGTTAGAGAGACATTTTCTATATGCCATTCTATAGAAATTGCTTTCAGCGCCTTTAACTCATGGTTATGTTTCTAAAATTACATTTTGTCAGATTCAGTGTTCTGGTCTATGTGCCTTGGCCTTTTTTCTGATTTTGGGTAGACTTTCCTCACAGGATCAATGGCGTACTGCAATTTCCAGTAAATTGAGGCATTATCAACTGAATCTCCAATTAAAGTAGTCATGGTTGATCTAAAATATCCTCAAAAAAAAAAAAGCAGTAGAGCCTGCAATGAGCATCAGTCGGGTGGGTCAATAGGTTCTGCCTCTGACTATTACCTGATCAGGACTGGATGTGCAGGTCTGTTTGAAAGACTTAACACAGCAGACTTATCAGTGGCCTTGAGGATACATCTCACTAGGAGGAGAATAAATGGATGCCTTCATTTGCAGAGCCTGGAGAAATACTCTAATTTATCCAGGCAAGGTAAGAATATAGGGCCAGAGGAAATGGTGCAAATTGTGTTGTTACTGGGGGAAGAATCTGATAAGGGATTCAACTGGGAACATTCCATTTACGATGACGACAATGTGTCAATGATCAGCATTAACAAATCTTTGACAATGTCATTAGCTGCTGAGCTTTTAAATAAAATGATTTTATGTAAAGTAGGTAAATTAGATGTGAAACATAGAAAACATGCTTATATGTATGCATGTATGTATAAAATTGTTTTCATTTACTCACCCTCAAGTTCTTCCTTGTGTAGAACACAAACGTTAGGCAGAATGTTAGCCTCAGTCATCATTCACTTTCATTGTGTGGATAAAAGATGCAATGAAAGTAAATAGTGTCTAAGCCTAAGATTATGTTGTATTTTGTGGTTTGTGTCTCAAAAACAGAACACGAGGGTTATCAGATAAAATGCATTTTCATCAGTGTCTCTATATTCTGCCTAGCTCCCTCAGCGTACATCCTCTCGTTCAAAACAAGATAATGGGCACATTCTAATGAAATGCATCCATTCAATTCTCTCCCTTTTTGTTTGATCAATGCTAAAGCGGTTAATTAAGGTGATCCTGGATGCCTTCAAAACTCTAGTGCCGATTTCACTTACTTTGTATGGAAAAAGACACAATGAAAGTGAATGGTGATCGAGGCTGTCATTCAGCTAACCATCTTCATGTTCTACGGAATAAAGTCATATGGGTGTGGAAAAACATAAGTGCAATTTTTCATTTTTGTTCAAACCATTCCTTTAAATTGCTTCGGGGAATATTGGAAATCAGGGGAAAATCAGGATTGAAATGACACCATTACTGAATCTATTAAAATCACCCACGTTATGGACTTACCGAATTTCCCCTAATAAATAAAAGATGTATTTATCTCACAGCATCTCTTGATGAGTTCTCGTGTATATCCACAGGTGTTGATAGCTATGCTTCAATGAACCATAATCAGAGAGGAGTTAGGATACAATTTAGAATATACAGCACAAAGAAACTGTGTGGGTGATGAAAAACTGTCTTATTCAGAATGGCTATAAGCACAAGACCTTTATATAGTCTTAGAAACTTAAAGCTTGCAATGCTATTATACATCCAGACAGACTAAGAGATAAGTAGAACAGAAGATGGTTGCAAATTAGCGGTTATGTGAAAACGCATGCAAATGTATGCAGATTTTCCTCCATCTTGCTCCTTTGTTTTTAAACCTTTGGTCTTCTAATACTTCAGGCAGACAACAGTAAGCTGCTTAAAATTCATGAAACATTTTTTCAATGGTTCGGCACTGGCCTTTCAAGGAAAGCTTTTGCTTTCTGCTAAGATAGCTTGACATTTGTCACCCAAGTGTGGATTTGACACTCTTTCAAGGAAGATTATTCCTGTCACTCACATTGGCATTCTGCAATAATCCACTGCCTCAAGTTGACCAACATCATTAACATTGCTCAACTGTTATTTTGTTGCATGATTGCACACAACTAATGCATGGCCAATGCAGTAAAAAGTCATTTCTCAAACCCTGGAGCCACTGGTGTCTCTTCAACAAAAGATGAAAGGCTTCTTCTTTGATCCCACAGGGTTGGTCAGAGAGGTGAGATCTTTGCCCCGCCCCCCCGGGGTAAAGGGTCAAGAAAGTAATCATGATTATTGATGACAAATTACTAGTTTCATTAAACCTGATGTCTTCAAGCCTGGCCTATACTGCAAACCTGGCCCATCTTCCCATGTCCATCAATTCCTGCTCCAATCACTCCATCGGTTTCTTGCCTGCTCCCACCACCAGACTGCAGCTGTTCTACCAGCTGATCTACCCCTGTGATTGACAAGTGGCCATAGATAGAGAAGACAGGGAGAGAAAGAGAGGGAGTGACTGAGAAGAAAGGTGTGAGCACTAGTCCGTGCATATGAATCTTCTGTGTTTTCATTGAATGCGGTCCGCATGAAAGCTCATCCACGCCTACAGATAGACACAGTCTCCTCTGGCCCAAAACCACAGCTAATAAGCGGACCCTTCTAAGGACAGCTCAGCTCTCACTGTCCCACTGTGGAAACTGATCAGCATACAACCCTCTTCTATCTCTATGGAATGTACATAGAGAGAAGGACCCCTGATCTACCTCTTTTTAATGGATTTTGTCTCGCACTTAAACGAGAGACTCGTTCACTAACATATGGCCCAAACCCCAAGAGTTGAGATAAACTAAGTCTGGACAAAAAGCTGGGGCACTCACTAGCTAAACAAGAGATTTGTCCCATCAGCAGCACACATGGTTCCAAGACCTGCAACAATGGACAATTTGTGTAGGAGAGGATTCAACCCAGGGATCAAGATAACTAGAATAAACCACAAGCGTTAAGTGGGTGAAACAAAAGAGTGGATGAGATAAGAAACCAGAGTTCTTCAAGATATTCAGCTGTCTGCAAAAGTGAGTGCACTTCACATCCAAGCTCAAGCCAAGCAGAGTGTTGTGCCAGCAGAAAATTGCCATTTGCAATTACGCATGTTGAGTGCCCAAAAGAAAACAATGCAGAAGTTTCTAAACTTATGAGCGATTTACCCACATCCAAATAGATTATTTTTTCCCTCCCATTCAAGTGGCTGGATGGCAATGATCTGAAACTGGTTTAATTTAATGCTCCACATTCCTGGCACCTCATCCATGATGGCTTGCTATTTTCTTAAGTTTTCTTTTTTATTTGCTACTTTTTAATGAGGTTGCTCAATCAAAATGAGGTCACTCTCCATAACTGCACCATAAATTATATTACCACAAACCATGTTCCCTTCAGTGGACGGCAATCTAACAATAATGATCTAATAAATGCAAATAACTGTGGAAACACTGTAAAGAATGTAAAAATACTACAGTAAAAATCTGTTAATCAGCTATCTGTTAATTACCTTACCATATACAGAGAAAAATTATATTATATTTAAGACAACACATGTAATATATATATATATATATATATATATATATATATATATATATATATATATATATATATATATATATATATATATAATACACACGCACACACACACACATACATATATATACACAAATTCTTCTACTATTTTAAAATATAAATAAATAATAGTACTTTTACTTGAGTTGAATAAAAATTAAGTATTAATTAATACTCAACGTACAATTACAAAATACAAAAAAAAGAGGGGGGCATGGATAGCTCAGTGAATATTGACGCCGACTACCACCCCCCGAGTTCAAATCCAGGGTGTGCTGAGTGAATCCAGCCAGGTCTCCTAAGCAACCAAATTGGCCCAGTTGCTAGGGAGGGTAGTCTCACATGGGGTAACCACCTTGTGGTCGCAATTAGGGGTTCTTGCTCTCAATGAGTAGCATGAGCCTCCACATGCAGGGAGTCTCTGCGGTGTCATGCACAACGAGCCACATGATAAGATGTGCGGATTGACTGTCTCGGAAGCCGAGGCAACTGAGATTTGTCCTCCGCCACCCGAATTGAAGGGAATAACTGTGCTACTACGAGGACCTACTAAGTAGTGGGAATTGGGCATTCCAAATTGGGAGAAAAAGGATAAAATAAAAAAGTACATTTAATATTTCTGAATTTTGGTAAATTTTTTGGGAAGAAGAAATCAGCAAGTTATATGCCCTAAATCTGTTTACAAACTAAAGCGCACTATGCATGGCACAACGGAAGCCCGCCGGGTATAGCATCATGAGCACAGCAGCTTGCATAAACTGCCATCAGTGTCCTCTCTTCTCCAAGACTTTCTGCCCTGTCACTATACAAGAATTGTAATACTGTGATTTTCTGCATATTTAATTTTATTCTGGAAAGGAGCCGTTCATTTAGGTACGAGGAACCCATCTCAAAAATGTTTAACCACTGATCAAACTTCACTTGTTTTTAAGGTAGGAATGTTTTAACTGTGTCAAACATTTATACAATGTAGTTTGACATACACAGAATGTGGGGATATCATGTTTTCTTGCTACTATATGTCTAAAACAAACTTTTTAAATACCTTAGAAAGATACAATGCCAATAGTTTGGAAATTAACAGAGACTCGGGGCATCCCCGAAACCCAAAATATGGGGGCAAAAAATGCTCACGCAATGAGTTCCCATGTTTTATTAATAATAATATTTGATATAGTTACAATTACATGCATTGCAATCTTCTTTTGTCTTTTCACTGAACATCATATTTTCTTCGTACCATCGCACGCACAGATGGGCTCTTTGCTTCTATCAATCCACATCAGTTCGGTATTGTACTCCTGCATTTAATTCTGTAACCGTTCGCCCCTCTTGTTATAAAATAAACTGTCCTAGTGGGTACCATTCTCGCTCACGGTGCTGTACTGTAATTCTCTGCCCTGTGCTGCGGTTTATCTGTCTGAAAAGCCTCATCTGCTAGAGGCCAAAAGTGCACAAGGGATGGATGTTATATAAAGAAGGTATGAGAAATCACAAAACAGAAATGTACCCAAATGCTACAATTTACTTAATATCTCAATATGTGAAATAACCATAATGTTAATTAAGACTTTATTATTACAACTGTAATACAATAATACATATACAGAACAACCCATTTTAGTGTTTGAATCAATCATATCTCTCACTAAACACTGTCTGAAATGCTTATTTTTGCCTCATTTTATTCAGTTAGCCACTGTTTGCTTAATCTCATTCCATATATGGATACTTGCTGCAATATCACTGAGGATACATTTTCTCGTCTATGATACTGTATTATATTTTGTTCAGTACGTTAACTTAATACCCAAAATACTTGGACATACATGAATGAGAATAAACCTGAAATAGGAATGTGCTTCAGACACAAATGCACATTCTGTAGTTTAGTGATGATTTAGAGGCATTTAGAATGTTACTAGTGGCTATTTCTATTTTAAAAAAATGTGCATTCTTAAAATGTGTTGTTTGTTCACGAATCCTCTTGCAGCAATGCAGGTCTTTGGCATTAAGAAGACAGTATGTGTTTACCATCACAGGTAGAGACAAAATTGAATAAATACCACTTAATTATTTCAAGCTGTTATAATAATTTGCAATTAATAATTTTGACAGTATTTTTGATCAATTTAATGCATCCTTGGTGAAAGGAAGCAACAATTTCTTTCAAGAACAAAAATGTCTTTTTATTCTAAAACTGGAAGTGTGTGTGTGTGTGTGTGTGTGTGTGTGTGTGTGTGTGTGTGTGTGTGTGTGTATATATATATATATATATATATATATATATATATATATATATATATAAAACTTGTAATGTAATGCAATTACTTGAGTAGTTTTCGGCAAAAATTATGGAACCCTGGCGCGAGATAGATGCAATGCCGGGGATTTAAGCATTGCCAGGACCCTGCCCACTGTAACCTGGACCTTCTATCTTCACTACTCTTCCTTCACATAGCCATATCCACCGTGAAGGCAACGGATTCCTCTTTGTTTTGGAAATTTTAAATAAATGCCTCTCCAAGGCCTGATGCCACACCCACTGTGTCAGTCTCTTGCTCACCCTGCCACACAGGGTTGTCAGATTTTACTGCTTATTTAAAAAACAAAAAAATTATAAATAAATAAATAAATAAATAAATAAATATATATATATATATAAAAAACTGAGCAGATGGCGGGGCCGGGTCGTGATTATACACACATATAAAAAAAAAATTTAATTAAAAAAAAATTAAAAATACTACAAAAATTTGCCAAAATGTAGGTCCAGCAACGCGATTCTCTAAGACAAGGTTGGTTTCTTGTTATTTCAGATATCAATTATGTACATTACAGTGTTTTATGTTACATCTTATGTTATTTAATTAATGTCTATTAAATTTTTGTTGTGTTCCCATGATGTGGTTTTGTATTTGTGTTTTGGGACACTGTCAGCTTTTAACGATATAAAATAGCCAGTAGGGCTGTGTCAATCAAATATCGATATAATCACAATATTTTTCTCACATTATTGCATCAATACATAAATCCATATATCATGATATTTTCAGTGCAGTCCAAGACGCTTCTATGAGGCACGAAAGAAACTGAAATTGATCCAGCAGGATTCACGGTTTTGCTCAGACATGCTGTATTCTCTCACATGCATTTGGATCTAGGGCTGGGCAAAAATATAGAATTTCTACTTAATCTTCATTTGAATGATACCAATGTTGATTCATTAAATGCCAAAATTGCTTTCTATCTGCAATCCCCAACAATCATGTGTGTAAATACTTCCCATATGCAACAAAAAATGTCTAAAAAATTTTTTTAGATTTCACTCACCAGTGTTTGAGTGTTGTAGTGGCGAAGAAGTTCAGCACCGAGATCTTTTCACTCTTTCGGTGTTATGAAGTCCAAAGATTAGATTCAAGCAAACCATTTGTTGTTTACTAATGTCTCTTTTAATATCCGTTCTGTTCTCAATAGTCAGTTATTTATCAAAAACAACAAAAAAAACATTTAATTTTAATCACACATAGCATGGATGCTCCATTTGACCAAAGAAACACTTCTGTCAATGTCCCTGCCAAAGGTCTTAAAGAGACCATACCATTTTAGCACGTGTTCCACATATTGAAGTAAATACTTCTAAATAGTACAAATTAGGCATGTAAACAACAAACATGTAACAATACTGTATATATGCAATATAATATAAGCAATTTCAATGCATCATGTTTATTGGTGTAATACATGGACTATATTTAAAAAAAAATGATAAACTAATGATAAAATAACATTTGTAAAGTTTATACTGTTTGTTCATAATTTAACAAGTTAGGAGGTCCCCTATATAATGAATAACAGCATTAGTTGAAAGAGAATTTCTTTTATACTGAAAGCAAAATGGAAATATTAACTTAAATATACCCAAATTAATTAAAATTATAAGCCAAATCGAATCATGATATATCGAATCTGTATCGCAATACGTATCATATCGTGAGGTGGCTGGTGATGCCCAACCCCAATAGCCAGGGAACAAAATATCACCCTGTAATACCTGAAACGTTGTCACTGCAAAACACAGCTGCCAGATTTTTTTTGTCATAAATGTTACGGATTTGATTTTTTTTCACACAGTAACTTCGCTGTTCTTGTATGTGACTAGTGAAAGGCTCTTGTTAACAGGTTTTACAAAGATTACAGAAAAGCAGAATAGACTATGCGACGAGAGAGATTACATCACATTACTTCCTAAATCTCTGCAAGGAAGCGGATGGTGTCCAAGGGAGGGAGAGGAGTATGATACCAGAGAAGAAGATTGGAGGGGGAGCGTAATCAGAGGCAGCCAGTCCCCATCTGAAAGGATGGCAGCTTTAGTTTTCTCCATGTCACGCTTGATCAGAGCCCTGAAATTTGCCCATTCTCCCTGGCTAATGAAACCAGCTCCTCTCATCCACACCCCTCCCTACATCCATGACCCTCTCAGCCTGAAAGAGAGAACGCGTGAAGCAGGCATGCAGGCTGCCGTGTTCATTACCAGAACACAGGAGTTGCCACAAAGGCTGCCATGCTAAAGACACAATAGGATGGGGAGGAAGCCAGGCTTGCCCAGAGTCAGGGCTGTGCAAAATTGTACTCTATTATCCCTGCACCGTAGCCACAGGGGCAATGCAGTCCTCCCTTTCCCTTCCCACCCCTCCACCTTTCAATCTCCTTCATTCCACCAGAAAGACACAGCTGTCCCCTCTTTCTCTACTCACCTACAGAGATAAGGCGGATGAGGGACAGGGGTTGACAGCGCGGAGATGATCCAGGCATGCAGTGCATTGCAAGTGAACAACAAGCTGTTACCATGGTGGAGTTTCAGAGTGACACGCTCTGAGAGTGAATTAATGTGACTGTTCAGGACAGATGGTTTGATCTTGGCTTGATCTTGTTCAGGGACACAGTTAAAGTAATTGATTTGATGGTCTTGAGACAATGGCCTCCACTGATCTTTCAATTGCCAAGGAGTTTCGATTCAAGCCCTGTAATCTGCAGATAGATCTGTCATTGATTTGATTGATCAGTAATGACGAGAAGAAGGGTCAATTGAGTGTTCAATGAATGTTTAATCATGATCCTGTTGTGTTTTGCCCAACAAAAGGACAGAATTGAAGTTAAGAAGAAAACAATGTTCATGTTCAAGTCAGGCTAAAAAAAGCTTCAGACAAAAAAAAGCTAGCGTAATCCTACAGATGACTAAAGAAAAGTTGTTCTGTGAATTTTGACCTTAAATTTGAATGAACTGTATCTTGCAGCTTATCGTCTGATATATGCAAGTTTCAAAGACTCCATATAACTTTTATTTAAAGGGATAGTTCACCCCTAAAAGGAAAATTCTGTCATTATTTACTCACCATCATGTTGTATCAAACCCATATGCTTATTTTTCCATGGAGCACAAAAGGAGATAATAGGCATTTGATACAATCAAAGCACTTTTATTGTATGGGGAAATTTTTTTATGAAAATGAATAATGATTGAGACTAACATACTGCCAAATATCTACTCCGAGTTTGGAACAATATGAGAGTGAGTAAATGATGACATAATTTTTATGTTTGGGTAAATCTACCCTTTAACTACCTTGTAATCCTGTCAGCTTCTACCCTGACCTGAACCTTATCTTCCTATGCCAATATCCAGAAGCATTTCAGTGCCGCCATTACTGCCAACATGCCTCAAATTAAAATGGTCCCTTTGGCCTCCTGGGTGAAAAAAGTCTCAATCTGTGATTATATGGGGGAACAGAAGCCCAGCACCTCCCCTGCTTTGAGCTGTGGTTTAACCCAAGGCCTAACAATAGACTATGGAGAAAGAGGAGACTTAAGTCACTAAAAGGGAGATGACCAGGACAATAGGATCCCTTTAAAATCCATTTTCAGTACAACAGTGGTAGGCATGTTTGTCCTACTAAATTAATTTTGAACTTTTCTCAGGGCTGGGGGTGGTGCAAACACTTGTTTGTGTTTCAGTGACATCAACAGGCAGAGACAATTTTTTTCCTTTTCTTCCAAGCACATATTTGCATCTAAAACCATGTATCACTTTAATGGTTGTATTAAACAAGAGTGGGGATAACACAGCAAAGAACTGAAAAAAAAACTAAAATCACAAACAATTATAACATGCTTGTTATTTACAACATGATCACACAGGAAGTCAATTGGCAGGTTAACTATTTCCTGTCAAAAATTACATTTTTACTCCACTGATGGTTATGTTTAGGTTTAGGGGGTGGTTATTAAATATGCATTCTCACCGTATTACATCCTGTACAGCTGAAAACAACTCGCTTCAATACTCACTTTTGGAATTTTATTTTGGGTGAACTCTCTATTTAATGAGCAGACAGACAAGTCCTGAGCCAGACACAGGTCAAAAAAGTAATACATTTCACCTCAAATTACTTCAAGTATTTCTGCACACAGACAAACTAAAAGCCCAAAAGGCAGACTCTCTGAGCAAGCATCTTGTTGCCAGAGCCTCCCCACTCAGAGTGTTTGAGGCATCACATAGATTTTATCATTGATATCCATTTTCAGAGGGAGCCATCGCTCAGTCTGCTGGGACAGTGAGATGGAGGGGGGGATAAGGATTGCTTTTGTCTCAGACTGATGACCTTAGTCTGTGGGTCAGCTTCCAGGGGAAAGACTAGAGCGAGAGATTTTTCAAATGAGGAATGTGTTGAGAAGAGTGTCGTGTTGTTGTAGGGAGGGATATCAGGTTACCACAAGAGGAAGATGGAACTGGTGTTAATTGGAAGCTTGAAGGTCCTTTATGATGCGTTTCTGGAGGGTACACCTTCTCTCCAGGGTCATCCACCCTGAACGTGAGGGGGGCGACACCTGCCCCTCATCACATTTGCTTGAAAGACTGTGATAATCAAGTCCCCAGTGCTCAGAACACAATCTGTAGGCTCTTTGACCTTCGGTAGAGAGCACTGTGTCTCAGCGCATAGAGTAAACACAGGAAGTGGATCTTCAAGACCCATGATGAACCTCCATTGTCCAATCACAGGTACAATTAACTTAAAAGGATGCAAGATGAACCAGAACCTACACGCAATAAATGATATCAATGAAACTTGAAGTACAACTGTAACAATACTGTTATGCACTGTAGACTAATACATACATACACAGCTTGTGCATGTGGTAGAGAAATTGTTCTTATTGCTTGGCAATCCTTTTTTCTTCTACCATTTAAGAGTGCAGGAATGGAGGAAACACTAATTTTTAATCTCCACCTCTGCAAAACAACCACCCAGGTGGCCTGTGTAATAAAAGTAATGACATTTAATCGTATATTGCTGTGTTTAAGGCTTCATTTAAGCTTTTCCACCCTTCCTAATGGACGTTTTTTTAAGAAAAACAAGCAAATATGGAGAAAAAACAAGTCATAAGAGCTTGTAAGTGGCTATTAAAATCAAATAGGCAGGATGGTGCTCCGTTTTGAGGGAGAGGGGATATTCCTCTGTGACCAGGACTGCTCTTTTATAAAAAAATGCAGGCTCGGCTGTGGCAATGCTGTAAACTGCCCGTTTGCGCATTACAATGTCTAGGGAGAGAAGCTATCAGGTATTCATCTTCTGCCTTGCACTCTTTTTCGCTGTTGCCCTGGCTCCAAAGACAAGCCTAACAGTCATAAATACATATATGAATAAATTAAATCTCCAGTCAGTCAACATCTCTTCCTGCAAATGGCAATTTATCCCCAAAAATGCCTTTTTAAGTCAGAGCTGCCTCCATAACAGAGCACGACTTAAGAGTATTTATCAGCACAACTTCAGCCACAGTGGAACGCGTGACATTCTGGTTGAGATTTGGATTGCCAAATCTAATATGGTTTTTCTACTGGGTAATAAAGCTCACAAAAAGGAGGTCAAACCCAATAAGACTCCTAATTTTAAATTCAGATGTATTCCTATTTTATAATTTTTTGTTCCTGTAATATAATTTTTATGTACAAACTGTTTCGGAGAAAAATGTTAAACAGAGGGAAGTTTAAAATAAGAAGTTTTTCCTTATGCTCACCCTTATGTTGTTCCAAGACAGAATGTTAGTCTGTCACCATTCACTTTCACTGAATCTTTTTCCATACAATAAAAGTTAATAGTGACTGAGCCTTAAGGCCTGGACATAATTTTTGTGCATTGTGGATTGGATTGCACCTGGTCAACCATGTTGCCTTTCAAAGTATACTCTTCTGACCACAAGTGAAAACAAAATCATTCGACGCATGCGCACTACAACGCGTTTTTGATCCTCTTTTAGTACAGTCAATAGTAGGGTTGTGCATCCACGATGCACAAAGAAGAGGATTGTCCACGTATCAAGAAAATCATGGGCAGTCCACACGGACTAAGCTGGTGATGAAATCTGCTTAACGCAGACAATTGATGTAAACTTTGGCCAGAATATTCTGTCTAACATCTTCTTTAGTGTTCCATGGAAAGAAAGAAAGTCATACAGGTTTGAAACAGCATGAGGAGAGCAAAAAAATGACAATTTTCATTTTTGAGTGAACTAGTCCTTTAACATGTGACCAAGGTCTTTAAAGAGCACCACTGTTAACCTAGTTAGCTGTGATCCTCGGAACAAAAGTCTATTACAGCCAAAAGAAGAATGAATTCCAGAACATGCACCTCAATTTATGTTTTTAGTTATATGCAGGGTCACACATTCAAATTCCACATCTCAAATATTTTCAATGACGCTTGCCCTTATAAAATTGAAAAAATGCATGCCATTAAATGGAACACTATTCATCTTGCCTTTTTGAAAAAACAATGTAATCATTCGGTGTAATCTGTTACCCATTAATTATAATTAGCGCATTTCCATAATGAAAAGCAGACCTAACCATTTACGCCGAAAATAAAAACCTCCTGGAATGCATTCAAATGGCCCGTGAACACGTATGTTTGGGGAAAGTGTTGAGGTAAGTGGGAACAACTGTTAAAAGAAAATTACACCAAGTTAGTTAGTCAACTTTCTGCTTTCTCTTTCAAGTGCCACTAACAATCCCTGCTAGTAAAAGAATCATAGAAACATCATCTTCAATCACCCATCTAAACATGGTTAAGTGAGTAGAACATGTGGTGCCATTAAGAAATAACCTTGTGGTTGTTTGGCAGCAAGAGGTGCACTACAAGGATAAGGATCAAATCTTGGACCACTCCATTAAACCTCAAAACATTTCATTAACATCCACTCCAACTCCTGGCCAGACTGTCACTGTGCACTTATGCTCTCATCCTGAAGACCTCTGCCTTAATTTTTCAATTTGATTCAGAAATGTATCAGACGGTTGGAAGGGCACTTGTGCAATCGCTGTAGTTAAGGTTTCTGATGAAGTAGCAGGTGATGTAAAATGCAGTTGGTAAGAAGACTTGGAGGACATCTTTGTCTCCAATTTTAAGATCTATGCAGGACATGATGCGGTTGTCTTTTTATGATGACTAATATCCACACGTCTTTGTTTTCACATTTTGTCCATTTTAGGATTTTTTTTTTTTTCAAACCCCATTAACAAAGAGCAAAGCTAAAAGCTCATCTCTCACATCCCTTCTAACACCCACCAAAACGGCAGTCATACGACCAGACAAGCAGTGTTCCGCGAGAAAGAAAGACTGTAAAAGAAGCGGCATTTATTAAGGCCCTGACAAGGAATACATGAATAGATAAGTGGAAATCTCGTCTTCATCTTTAGAAACAGGAGCTCAAAGAGGGGCATGTTGATTTTCCTGCCTTACCTGCCTTGGCTGTCAGAGACTCCCAAGATGCCCTTGTGCTGGAGAGAAGTAAAGGCAGCATGATGAATCACTTTCGTGATGTTAATCTGAGTAGGCTGAATGTACAAGTATACAGTGATGTGACCTGGTGTTAGCCTGTGGTTGAGGGCTCTCGTGTCAGATGGCTATCTACTACTAAAAAAGCGATGTACCAAGAGGAGCCACACATTCGATGTATTCAACATAGAAGTAAAAACCTACTTCAAAGTCAACTCAGGTAGTTGTTAAATCAGTAAGCCACAAGATGCATTCCAGTGATTTTATAGCATTTTTTTTCAAATGTTCGCAACTGAAATATGAACCAAATTTTCAATAAATACTCAACTTTATTGCTAATAATAATCCAAATAAATTATACTTCCGGAAAGTAATCCTAACTATTTATGGTTGCAAAAAGTAACAACCCTCTATAAACAAATGATTGGCACATTATTAGCCAATTACACGCACATTAAAAGGTGTGCATATATTGGCTATATTATAACGGCTCACAACACTGCTCCTCCAATCAGAATTTCGACCCAAAACTATCCAGTTTATAAGGTAATCCTGCTAATCTGAATGTTGAAATAATAGTCTAGCTGTTAGTAATGGAATCAGTTCATTAACAAGATTAATGCCACATCCATACATAATTTTGGTTGAAAACATTTTTCCAAAGTATGTCAACTACAAAGATTTTCAAAAATCTAATTTTTGATGAAGGGAAACATTTTTCCAGTATGGATGAGAGTGAGTAAAAAGTGAATAAGAGACTGAGGTGTAAATATAGCAAAATCAATGAGTTTTCAATGCATTTTCAAACTCGCAATCATAAGGAGACATCTTCAAAAGAGACTCCAAAAAAAATCTAAATTTAAAAAAAAGGACTTCACACTGTCTCCAAAATTCCCTTGGTAAACAGTAACAGCAGTCTGTTCATCCATGTTAAAACTACAGAACGCTGTAATTGAAATGGCAGCTGGTGTTTATGAGTTTGTGAGATTTGACTCTTGTAACTGAAAGACTGATGGTCTATAGGGAGTCCTGCCAGCCTCTGACCTGCACTCATCCTCCATTTTGTTTAGTATGTGCTTTTTTAACACCTCTGTAGGGCCAAGTGCCGGTCCAGGCCAAGTGCTCGATTTCAGCAATGACAGCTTCAATATTGGAGATGACAGGCAGGTCTGCTGCTGTGCCTGACATTGATGAGACTCTGGAGACGAGGCAGTGTGAGGGTGTCAGTCAATTCCATTCAGAAATCCTCTCTGCCATGCGCTCGGCATTACAAACCCTTAGAGATAGCTGACGCGCCTCTCTTCCAGAACGTAAGGGTGGGATGGGTTTCCTCAGAAAGTCTGATTCAGGCATGTTTGGGAGAACATGTCATTTTGATGAAACTTTATATGGCGTTTTGGGTTTATGCTCAAAAGTGTTGTTTTCTTGGTTTGCTAGTTTTGGAGCTGGGAGACAATGTGAAAATAGTACAACATATTAGTTGGGTATTGTGTAAACAATGGGTGTCCATAAAAAGTCCTTTATGTTGGTTGAAAGTTGGAGTTCTTGACCCATTCATAAAAATATTTATTGTAAAAAAAAAATAAAAAAAAATACAAATAAAAACAATCTGGTAAAGGGCTGCAACTAACGATTATTTTGATAATTGATTAATCTTTGATTAATCTGATAAAAAAAGGAAATGTAAATTATTAATTGTATTTTATTAAATGTGATTTTTTTTTTTTTAATAGAAATAATAAAGGGTGCAAAGATTTGGTTCAATTTACATTACTGAATTCATGATTCTATGCTCAAAAACTTTGAACAAAGCCTGAATCATGAAAGATTTAATTTTTTATTATTATTATTATTTATTATTATTACTACTTTCAGTACGTATGCAAAACAGTTCCTTTCATTACTTGTAGTGTTGTCACGGTACCAAAATTTCAGTAGTCGGTACCAATACCAGTGAAATTTCACGGTACTCGATACCATTTTCGGTACCAAAGCAAAACACACTTTTTTACTGCACTTCAATCTATTATTAATAAAGTTAACAAAACATTAGCAGCAGAACGAAGAACAATAATATACCACTGAGCAACACCAAGTTAAATATATAATTTTTTAATTATAACAAAACTGTACAATGTATACTTAAAGTATTTTTGAACACTTATACAAGATTCGCTTCAACTTTTGCAAATTTTATTTTGTTTTTACAAGTAGTGCAGTTTCAATTTCTCCCCCTTAGATTCGAACATTAGAATTAGAACTCATAGAAGAGGCACCGACCACACAGAGAAATGCCACTTTCTGAGTTTATAGTTATTAACATGATCTGCTTCTGTATTATTTTAACTTTAATAAAGCTATAATGCATTAATTATAACTGCATTAAAGATGTAACGCCGGGGTGTTTCCTTTAAAGAGCTCCAGCTCCGCTTATTACACAACGAGAGTGCTTCTGAATTTACCCCTTTTTTTTTTTTTTTTTTTTTTTTTTTTATATAATTCCCTAATACTTTGGGATCTACATAAGATGAAGCTGTGAAAGTTTAGAGTGCATCTGGACTGATCTGTGTAATTCTTCCTCTCCTCCATCAGGCGTGAACTGCAGCCCACGCGCTTCATCATTACAGTTTAATTTGATTTCATGTTAAGTTAAATGAGATCAAACGACTATTAGATAATGAAAATGTTTAATTTTCAAAGTTGTCGATAATGTTGACTAAACGTTTCAGCCCTAATGCAAATGATAATATGCTTTTAAACTCACCTGCTTTATTTGCTTGAATAAATCCGGGTGTCTGTCTTTCAGGTGCTTTATTAAGTTTGATGTATCATCCTTTCATCAGAAAATTGTGAAAGCAGCATTTACAAATAGATTTTTGCTGATCTATGATGTTTCCCTTTTCATCAGCCTCAAATCCAAAAGAATTTCCAAATCCAAACCTGGCTTTTTCCACTTTTCTTTTTTACAAGATTCAGTTGAGCCTCCGCAGCAGCAGCTACTTTGCTTGCAGCAATCTGTTGCTTGTGAGCGTTCAAAAGTTCCCAACTCTGCATGGGAACCAGGTAGACCCGGTACTCGGTACTCCGGTACCTTTCGAAATTCTGGTATCGTAATTTTTTTTTCGTTCGAGCACCATTATTACCAGTATTTTTGGCAACACTAATTACTTGTACAACTTTGTAGAACCAAATGTACCGTTCATTATTGAGTAAATTTATCCATCTGGGATGGAGTGGGACAAAACATCAGCTGAGCAGAGGGTAATGGTGACACCAGAATAGAAATATTAATAATTCTGCCCAGCTGAAAAATTCATAATTATATTAGATACTTATGCATGTACACTGTCACTGACTACATTTTTTTTTTTTACATTAATATTGTAGGTTTTAAAATAGTACTGTCACTGATTACATTTTTCTAAACTATTCTTTTCAAAAATATGTGCATGTTTTTCCAGTAAAATAATATTTGCCATGGTATAAATTTACAAGTGGAACCATGTTGATGTTGCACGAGTTTAATCTAAGTGATCACACCTTTCTCCATTGCGATCGGTTTGATTGTTGTGGATGCGCGTGCTCGCTTGCTCGGTGAAGTGTAACGGAGACTCGCATGTGGTAAAAACAAACTGTTTTGCAAAATACGCAGAAATATGTGCCCGATTTTGAAATCATAACATGTATGCATTATAAAACAGAAAATAGCAGTAAAATGCAAGTCATGCGCTGGAGAGAAACAATGCTTAAACGCATCAAACGGCACAATCGCTCTTAACACACCTGAGGCAGCAACTGCTCCACAATAAACTCTATGCTTAATATGATCTTCTTTGAAGCATTTATAAAGTGCTCTCGTGCACTGGACAACTTGGGTCGTGTTTTTCCTGCTTCAGCTTGCCTCTGTTGTTTTTCAAATTAGTTCTCATGAGACACATTTTCCACTGGGCTGTTAAGTAAAGTGAAATCACTGACGGAGCATCTCCCTGCTTGCGGCATATATCCAACTAATTGATAATGAAATTCATTGTTGATGATTTCCATTATCGATAATAATCGATGTGATCGATTAGTTGTTGCAGCCCTAGGTTCCAATTCATTCATGCACCAAGAGTCAATCCATGAATCAAAATCAAAAGACAAATCTAAAGATTTCATTATCACAACAAAAACCCTACTGAAAAGACCAAGCGAAAAATCAACATGGTCTTGCTGGTGAAAAAGCCAAGTTGTACAACATCTTACAATTTTTCCATCTTGCAAATGTCTTTACTAGTTGTCATGAGATTGGGTTGACTAAGGAAGTCTTGCTGGTTAAGCTTTTAAGAAGCCTGGTGGGGACACCGGAACACCACCATCCCATTCAGGGGTCTAACACTTAAAACAAAATAAAAGCACAGAACGGATGAATTTAAAAACAGAGGCGACCGCAAGCAATTATTCCATGTTTACCCCTTCACTAGTAAATGATGCTCCAAAAAAGGCGATGTGACAGAGGCTCTCGGTGATGGGATGTCCTCTTAGCTGGTGTAAATTACTCTGAAAATGTTTTACCAACTTCTTGATCTCACGTTGCTGTCCATTCACTACCAATACATCACAGCGTCGCTTTCAATTAAACCGTCCACTCGGCAGCCCTTCGGCCACTGTCATTACTCAGACGCTCACATTCAGGGCTTATTCTGCTGGAGCTACTGCCGTACAGATGTGGGCAGGGAGCGCTCTGAGCAAGGTTCCTTGTAAAGAGCACGGTGGAGGCGTAGGCACAAATGGGGTGAGAGTGGGAAACAGAAATAAGACGAGGCAAGTAATGCATCACATCAAGATAACTGGGCAGAAGTTGTCACTTCCTGTTTAGCCGTCCACCTGGATCTACTTAGCAATGGTAAATATTCATTAAAAAAGGTAACTTAAAAGGTGCAGCCAGTCTTTGTGACCATTAACTTCCACCTGCGAAAGAGCAAAAATGTAAACGTGAGAAAATATTTAGTCCAAGTGCAAAGTTTTTTTTTTAAGTTTGATAAATTCTGACATGCGAATTACAATAGTGAGATATTGTTTGAACTACAGAGGATCTAATCATCACAGATCAGACAATTAGACATCACCTCTTAGCTTTAAAGTTTGTATTCTTTGTATTGAGCCACATATACACATACACATACATATACATATATATATGCAAGGGGCAGGAAATCCAATAAGATTGACATTACTTATTTCCAGATAATTCTTCTTCAAAAGTACTAAAAGAATTGCTGGAATCATTGCTGGAACCGTTAAGGAACCGGAATCGCAAAAGGTAATCTTTCAATTCTTCACGATTCCCATCGAGTGACCACACCTTAAGTATGCTCTCAAATTGGGGCTGTGGCTGCATGTACGCCCGCTAAACAGTGGATTACACACAACAACAGTCGGCAGCGGTCTGCTCTGTCAGCTGCATGTGGACACAACAATCATGCAATTAAGTTCTTCTGATTGGAAACATGGTGTCAGATTCACTCGACTGCTGTTCTTCCTTCTGCTGTTATAGTTCTGAGAATAGCACTAAAAATACATTTCCCTACAAGGCAGAGACACCTTGTCTTCCTGTTTGTCAAAGTAACAGAATCCATGATGAAAACCCCCACCAAATGACAAAAATGTCAGAGACATCTATTCTGCCTGTTTTTCTTTTTCCCTCCTTTTTTCGCTCTCACATTAAAACGCAGAATGGCATTCTTTCAAATCAATCAACACTGCTTGCCGTAAGTATTGTCGAGAAAACTAGAGCTCGAACTAGAGCGAGAGAGAGAGAGAGAGAGAGAGAGAGAGAGAGAGAGAGAGAGTGAGCATTAAGGAATGTGCATGTCTGCTTGCCGATTCATTAGAGTTGAGACATTTGTTGGGTTGTTAAGAATGAAGCATCTGATGTTTTGTGGCATGTTTAACTTGGGAGATGACTGGAGATAATTAATGCAGTGACAATTAGTCTTAGCTATGGAGATAAAAAGGCTTTCAGCTATAAATAAATAAATAAATAAATATATATAATAAAAGTTAGTATCAGTAATAATGATACAAATTTGTTTCTTACTCAATTAATCTGGTATGCTAATTTATTGCTGTTATTAAACACCAATGCTTATACTTATTACACAGCTCTGTAGAACACTTGATTCATGTTGGGATCCTGATCAACCTGTCAGGGTTTGTCTTGCGGTAATGACTGGCAGACTATGTAACCTATATATGTAATCTTTAATATATGGTATATAACACATTTACAAATAAAATATGTAAGTATTATGTATATGCATATGAATTGGCATACCACAAAAAGGTTCTTTTACAAAGACTGTGCAATGCTGCACTATGGCAGCCTCAATGCATTCACATGTTGCAATGATTAATAAAAAAATGAAATTCCAAATTAGTGCTCAGTGTGCCCTACATATCAAACACTTGAACATTACATTTAAGACAGAGTGTAGCCTTCTGTGGTACTGATAGCTTCATTTTCATATTAAAATTGTTCAGAAGAGGAAAAAAAATGTAAAAGTAAAGTATGATTTACCTCCATCCGAATCGTTTGCCCTATTGCTAGACATTTTCTCAAGAAAGCAAACAGATTTATAAAAGCTATTAGTTTTGGAAATCACTTGTTGAATTGTCATGCAGTCAAGTGATATTTGCATCTTTATACAGAATTTGCATCTTTATTTGCATTTATTTAGAGTAGAGATTTAGAATGGAGAATTTATCCTTTTACTTCATTGCACTGCAGAATTTTAATCTAAAGATGCATCCAGCAGTGCCTTATGGTATTGGCTGTACATACTTTGCATACTAATAGTGCTCAATAGTGGTGCAAGTATTATTATATATCCGAGATAATTTAACTGCTTGTTGAGAGTAAAAGTTTGGTTTCTCTCGTTTTGTGTCCGAAGATAAGATCCATGAAATCCATGTCATTGAATAATGTCTCTTTTACCCTTTTTGTTCTTTAGTCAGTTGTTGATTTAAAAAAAAAAATTAAATAAAAAGAAGTTTTACATTTACACATTTGGCAGACGCTTTCATCCAAAGCGACTTACAGAGCCCTTATTACAGGAACAATCCCCCCGGAGCAACCTGGAGTTAAGTGCCTTAATCAAGGACACAATGGTGGTGGCAGTGGGGTTCGAACCAGCAACCTTCTGATTAGCAGCCCTGTGCTCTAGCCACTACGCCACCACCACCCCAAGTTTTAATTCTAAAATCACAAATAACATGGGTACACTAAAGAAATGGATCCTCTCTTGTTAATGTGCGCTCACTGACTGATGCCGGTTGTCTTAAGAGACACGTGTTTTGCATATGAATGTAAAAACTACAAATTATGCATGTATATAATAAATATGTAACCAAAAATATATGTGCAATATAATATATGTGCTTTCAAGATATTTATTGATGAAATAAGCTCATTTTGAAAAAAAAAATGTAAAGCTAATGTGACATATGCTTAAAAAAAAAAAAAAAAAAAAGGAAAATATAACTTGTAAAAATGTTATTTTAGAATTGTATCTAGAAGGGTAACCTAGAAGGTTAGAAGGTCCCTTAATAATAAACCGTATTAGCTGAGAGAATTTATTTCATATTAGTGCTGCACAATTAATCATATTGCAATCGCAATCACGATGTCAGCCTGCGTGATTATATGACGGCAAATGCTGCGATTTTATTAAATAAATAAGTGCATGTGATGTGTGGACGTGACAGCCCATTCTCTCTGAGAGCTGTTTGCCCATTTTCTACATCGCTAATAAAAAGATGACAAGTCAGTCTGTTTAGGGAGTGGCACGTGTGGTCACGTCGTGCGAGTTTCCGGTGTGCAGTGTGGAAATCAGGTGATGATGGATGCCGAGCAGACCGACACTGAACTGGTGGCCAGAAAAAAAATAACACAAAAGGTTTGATTGAGTGAAACACACTTTTATGTCCAGTTTCCTTCTCAAAAGATTTTCTACAAAGTACATGTTAAATCCTGCTTAAATGTCCCTGTTTGTTTGGACAATCTTATTTTCATGAAAATGTGTATGTTATTATTAATTGTTCTATTTTATTTAGGTGTAATATTGACAAAATAACAAAGTTTGCAGTAATGCAAAGATATTATTTAATTTTGTAAAAATATTTTAATTTGAAAACAATGTGCATTTATAGTTGTTGCTGGTTTGTATGTTTGTGAGTTGAAAAATACACATTTCAGCATTATCAGTGCATTTTCCTTGATAACCAAGCAAGTTTATTATATCGCAAAATTAACCTCAATAATTGCAATGTGAAATTTTCCCCAAATCGTGCAGCCCTATTTCATATATAAAGAAAATGGACATTGTAACCGCAAGATACCCATGAATCAATATCAAATTGAAATCAGACTAGAATCGACAGCTTGTGAATCGGAATTGAATCTGGAAATCTGTAGCAATACTCCATATTATGCACACAAACACTCGTATCAGTACTCAATATTGGCCGATACATGAAACTTGGCACTTGTATTGGTCTTCAAAAATTAGTATTGGTACATCCCTAGTTGGCACAGAGTCTCCCCAGAGCAGCCTTAACTCCCAGTGACGAAAAAAAATAAAAAAATAAGTGTCAGTAGTTTATGAGGGTATAATGTAGTCGTTAACAATTTTATACCATTGTTGGTTTGGGAAAACTGCATTATAGGCTCACTTATAATATTAGTTAATATAAGTTTTTTGCACATGCCAACAGACAGCCGTTTGATCTCCAATCTTAAATAGTCTTATCAGGATTAAAGTTCCTCTGTCTCACCTGGTAAAGAAAATAACAGAAGAAACGCCAGACTGCAAATTACTGGAAATGCGCTGCATTTCAACTTTCTTTATGTCTCGCAGCATGCAACAATATGTGAGTACTGGACATTTTAATAACTCTGCTGTATCTTAAAAGACTTGTTCCAGTCAAATTGGCAGCCTTAATTTGACAGGTGTGCTTGGCAATCGCACCAAAGGGCAACAAAACAACACGCCGACAGGCCTTACCACTTACGAGGCCACATTGAATTCACTTATTTGGCCATTTCATCATGATAATGGTAGCAGCCATCATCCCATTACACAGAGAGAAGCCAGAGGAGGTTAAACAAATGCAGTGCTCCTGGTGAACTCCTCCAATGACTTCTGCAAATAACAACATTTCTGCATCTCCTCTACATAAACCTTTGCTCCAGAGAATGTATGTCTGGCTGCTAGTTCTTCCTCTCACTTTCCACGTCTATGTTGGAATCTCAATTAATGCATACAGTAGGGTTAAGTATACTATTATAATGGAATACTAGCATTTTGCTTACTGCCCACCTTGCCGTATACACTAAAAGTTTAGGCAGTATTAAAATGACTGTGTAACATCATGTATTATACAACAATAAACATTTAATTACTACTTCAATAAGTCATTTTCAGCATGTCATTTAAAATTAGGGCAATTAATGTCATTATACCAGAGATTATTTAGCAGAGATGGGTCACTTCTATTAAAATGAATGGGAGAAATTGGAACAGCCAAAGAAGCAGCTCATAGTGCCCAAAGGTCAACGGTTGTAGAAAGGAAGTCCCACCTTGCAGATAAAAGAGCCAATCACCTTTTAGATACAGATATCACCTGTCAATCATCCAGAGAACGTGCATGCGCATTAGCTACAAGCTGGGAAAATTTTGTTTGTGTAATCTGAGGTAAAGCAACACAATTTATGATACCAGCATTGTCAGATTTTACTGCTGATTTGAAATTTGTTCTTTGATATTAATCTTGACCTACCGTTTTTGAAATTTCAGTGTTCCCCCATTCAAGTAGATAGGAGCTGCACTGGCATGACTGGAAATAGACTCTCGAGAGTGTTCCAAAGATGGCCGACAGTGGACGGATTTGCTAGAAAGACTTTGGTCATATAAAAAGTAGCAAACTACCTTTTTTGTTTGTTTGCATGTTTGATTTCAGTACACTAATGAGGTCTCCTTCTTTTAAAAGGTTTTAATTTTTAACATCCGTCACATTACATTAAGAGGCTTCAGGGCTTAGCCACAAAAACTTAATACAAATTTAAATAAATAAAATATAAATCAACCACCAAATGCAAAGCAACCTACATACTATTTCATGCCCATCAAACATGCCTCCAAATTACCCAGGCAGAGATCAAGAAATCTTGCTTTCCAAGTGAACTTGCTTTTATACAATTCTTCAAGAATTTGATAAAAGCATTATAGAAAGCAAATGAAGGCTTTTGAAATCTTATCTGTCCATAACAGCATTAAATTCAGTTTGCTTAAGTAGGGTGGACTGATGTGGTTGTGCATTGAGAACCTCCCACCAATCGAAATGAAACTTTAAACTGAACTGTGTTCAGATAGCATTAGCATACAGATGAAGAACGAGATCTTGGTTTAAACAGCCACAAAGAAAAGATCCATTCAATTGCATCTGTTAAAGTGCAGAAAGCTACACCACCATCAGAATCAATTTCCTCATAGCAACATTTGATCTGCAACTGTGCTCAGAAGTGCAGATAGAGTTACCCACTAACACAAGGAGAATGCAGCCACATTTCAATTTAAATATCAAGTCTACATTTTACCCATTAATGTGTTGCTCTACACTCTTTTATAATTATGGGGGTGTTAATTAAAGCTCACTTCAACTGCATTTATGCCAGAATTCATCACAGACCCGTGAACAAATATCTCAGTTTACAAAACGCACTGAGCAACTAGGGGGGGAGCAAACAAGCAACATGTAAAATATTCTCAGTCTGATTACAAAGCATATCACACATAAGGAATGACTGACTGTTATGAAATGAGTCTGGAATGCTAGAAGCTGGAGATTATTTACTAAAGGAAACTAAAATCCAATTGAATTGAGAAAAAAGGGCACTCCACTGAGTAAACAACCTCCTTCAAATATAGCACATGGTTCCTGAAATCTGTATGTGGAGCTGTGAACGGGCCCATTATGAAAATGTTCAGAGGGGCCATTACTGCAAATATTCCCACCGTGGCCATGTAACCAAGCACCTAATAAGCATTTCTGCTTGTGTTGATATCTTATAAGACCAGGCTTTAGTGAATGTCCAAATACCTAGTGGTTAGTCATGATGGACAAATGGACAAAACAGCAGTAAAGGAAGGAAAAATTAAGAAAAAAAAAAAAAAAAAAAAAAGACATATCTGGGGAAATTCTGGGCAAAGCAGCAGTAGCAGCACAGACAATGGGCAGCCAGTAGGTGGCCTGGCAGAAGGAACTTCTGGGAAAATTAGTTTCCATGAAAATGAATGGGCTGTATTTAGGAGGCAATAAATGTATTGAACTCTCTGTGCTACATATAACATTTTTTGCAGTCACTTTGCTTGTGCCACTTCACACCTCACCAAGCCACTTAAAACCACTTGCTTTGATTGATGTTCTGATTTGGCAAGTCTTTAAGCCAGTGGTCCTCAATTAGTTTTTCTTCAGGATCCAAAATTAAAATGTATAAATAACAGTTTGCAAGTCATACAACTTGTTCATGTGTGCATCTACCTAATTTGGCTTGCTTCTACCATGTTACAGAATTTGCGGCGAGTTTGATTGGACGCATTGCCTTTAAAGGATATAGGAAGTGTTTTCTCCTCACTTTTAAAAGTTAAGCCCATTTTTCCATCCTATACTTGCATTTTGTTTTATTTAGCATCGTTTTTCCTTGCTATTTGTACCCTATCAGACCAAACGTAAGTGTTCTTACATGCGTTTCTAGCACACATAGGCCTAACATTAGCTTACAATTTCAAAGACACTTAAAATGTACAGTATTGACCTATTGACATCATTTAAAATGCAAATAATTATGTATGAACAACTTAACGGCAATACACATTTTATGATTCCTTATTGATTTCGTGATTATTTAATTCATTGAATTAAATAGCTTTATTTAATTATATTTATAATAGGGTTGCAAAGTACTATAACAGTCTCAGAAATTAACAAATGTTTCACAGTATCACAGTATACGGTATTACACTATTATTATTATTATCATCATCAGTTACAATGACCCTTAAAAGGAGTGAAAACAGAAGGGGGTTTGGTTGAAAAACGCTTATAATTGAAACTTGAAACAATTTTTTTTGTCTCCCTTTTCAAAATAAATAAGAAAGCTAACAGAATTATAATAACCATGATAAAAAAATAACATGGAAATATAACATGTTATATAACTAAAGCATGTTAGTTTGCATGTTAAATTAACTACTAAATGAAAAATAACATCAGCTGTGTGAGCGTTTAAACTAATGTCCTATGATTATTTACAATTAACATATACTTTGTGTGCAACAGCACAGACCGACTGCTCCGGTCTGTACATTTAACTCGGTGGTTCTCAACTGGTTTTGTTCAGGATCCAGATTTTACATTGGAAATCAAGTGGTGACCCACCATAGTAAAAACGTAACCTGTATTTAATGTATCCTGGGTCGCATTTCCTTATATGTTGCATAGTTTGTTCATGGTTTTCAAGGACATGCATCAAGTGACATTATTTTTGTTGTTGACTTCAACAACAAAACCGACAGGAAGTTTTCTCTTCCCCCTTTTAAAAATTGAAGAGCAATTCTCACTAGAATTGAAATTAGTCATATCAGTTTTGAGGTCTGTGGTCCTAAATATCAAGGGAAGCCCGGCTGTTGCACACATGCGCCAGAGAGAAGAGCGGATCATGATCGCGAGCTGGTTCGGCAGATGAGAAGCCTTTAGCTGATTGCGAGATTATCATTAAATCTGCCTCGGCAGTCCTAAATAGGTTATCACTTGGGCGGCTGGTGAAATATCTTCAATGGGAGAGCCATGTCATTGTTCTTTCCCTGCTGTCCATGACCCAGTCGGTATAGACCTGCAACCTACCATTGGGTCGCGACCCACCAGTTGAAAAACACTGCTTTAACTCACATACACACTCACTTATATCAGATCCCCCTCACCTCGTTTCTCTCTGACATTTTCTCTGCTGAATGTGTATGTGTGGCTGAAGTTGACGAGTCTGACAGGCAGACGAGGAGAAAAGGAGATGCGCACGCGCAGGTGAAATTCTCCGTTCGGTTGCATTTTTTTTCTCTCAATACCGTAGAGAAGCAAATGTACATGATATTCAATGCCATCACATTAATTTAACACAGTTGACGCATTTACCTAGTTTGACATTATAGTGGTTTCTGTACTGTGTGATATCTGTGTAGTAATATTAGTGGCTCAAAAACAGCAATAGTAAAATATTGAAGCTAAAATTGTCACTGTACATTTATCTCTTACATACACCTTAGCAAAATACATTTCAACTCAGTTTTTCACAATTCCTGACATTTAATCTTAGAAAACTTTCCTTGTCTTAGGTCATTTAGGATCACTACTTTATTTTAAGAATGTGAAATGTCAGAATAATAGGAGAGGGATTCATTTCAGCTTTTCTTTCATCAAATTCCCAGTGGGTTAGAATTTAAAATGCATTTTGTTAGTATTTGGTAGTATTGCCTTTAAATGGTTTAACTTGGGTCAAATGTTTTGGGTAACCTTCCACAAGTTTTTCAAAATACATTGCTGGAATTTTGTCCCATTCCTCCAGACAGACCTGGTGTAACTGTGTCAGGTTTGTAGACCTCCTTGCTCGCACACGCTTTTTCAGTTCTGCCCACAAATTTGGATTGATGTCAGGGCTTTGTGATGGCCACTTCAATACCTTGACTTTGTTGTCCTTAAGCCATTATGCTTGGGGTCATTGTCTATTTAGATGACCCATTTGCGACAGTTTCAACTTACTGGCTGATGTCTGATGCTTCAATATATCCACATAATTTTCCTTCCTCATGATGCCATCGATCTTGTGAAGTGCATCAATCCTTCCTGCAGCAAAGCACCCAAACAACATGATGATGCCCACACTCATGCTTCACGGTTGGGATGGTGTTCTTCGGCTTGCAAGCCTCACCATTTTTCCTCCAAACATAACGATGGTCATTATGGCCAAACAGTTCAATTATTATTTAATCAGACCAGAGGACATTTCTCCAAAAAGTAAGATCTTTGTCCCCATGTGCACTTGCAAACTGTAGTCTGGCATTTTTATGGCGGTTTTGGAGCAGTTTCCTTGCTGAGCAGCCTTTCAGGTTATGTCGATATAGTACTTGTTTCACTGTGGATATAGATACTTGTCTACCTGTTTCCTGAGACAGAATGCGTCTCCTTCCTGAGCGGAATGATGGCTGCGTGGTCCCATGGTGTTTATACTTACGTAATATTGTTTGTACAGATGAACGTGGTACCTTCAGGTGTTTGGAAATTGCACTCAAAATGAACCAGTCTTGTTGAAGTCCACAATATTTTTTCTGAGGTCTTGGCTGATTTCTTTTGATTTTCCCATGATGTAAAGCAAAGAGACATTTAAGGTAGGCCTTAACATAAATCCACAGATACACCCCATATCAGTAGCTAATTGTCTAAAGACTTGACATAATTTTCTGGAATTTTCCAAGCTGCTTAAAAGGCACAGTTAACTTAAATTTCTAACCCACTGGAATTGTGATAGTCAATTAAAAGTGAAACTATCTGTCTGTAAACAATTGTTTGAAAAATTACTTGTGTCATACATAAAGTAGATTTATAAACGACTTGCCAAAACTATAGTTTGCTAATATGGTTAAAAAAATTTTTTTAATGACTTCAACCTAAGTTGATGTAAACATCTGATTTCAACTGTATCCATCCTACATCTCACTTTCTCTCTCCTTAAGGTCCTCTAAATAAACACAAACCCAGCAGTCTCATATATTATACATTTATATTATGTTTGTATAAAAGCTACTACTGGTACATGTCAACAACTGGCAACATGTTGGAATAAGCAGAAACGATGAGCTACATCCCCTCATCTATGTAATCTGAGACTGAAGCAAGACAAAAAGGCATCAGTCACGACCGCGGCATCCTTGGAATACAAGCAGCTATCCAAACAAGCGCTGTGGATTTGGTCAAAACAAAAGAGATGAGCACTGGCAGATTGCATGAGGGGTCGGAGTGATTTTCTGGGGTTGCTGGCAGGTCAGGTGTCTCATGGATGCACAGTGCCCCCTTTAGGCCAAAGAGTCAAACTGCACTGGAGCTCTAGTCATAAGACTCAAATCTTATAAACAGAGAAAGGGGGATTTAACACATTCTGACTTTCACAATCACACAGACAGAAAATAGTTGTTAAAAAGCGGCAAACCTAGAAAAACAAAGTTTTAATACATACATTTAAATATAAGGGTTTTCTATGCATAGTTAATCAGTAAGGTTATCCTTTGTGCACACTAAAACAATAATCTCTCTCTCTCTCTCTCTCTCTCTCTCTCTCTCTCTCAACCACATATGATGTAACCTTCAGATACAAACATCCAGTCATATCACACAGAATTTCATCAATAAGTAAATCAACTAGACTATCTTTAATTATATTCAAATTAAAATACCTTTTATGGTGTCCTGTTAGTATCAGTATAGGAAATTAATTTTTAAAAATGTGTTCAACAACTTTAATAATGGGGAATTACCAACTAACTCATAATATGGCAAGGACGAACAGCCCTGAATGGTGTCACTACAGATACAATCTTCTCTTTAAATGAGAATTCACAATCAGGTTGTAAGAAATCAGCTTGTGTAATGAGTTATGGACTGGTCCATTCAGAGCACACCGTGTGGGAGATGAATATGGAATCATTGCAGATGTTTGAGGGATGGGACGATTTGTAAACTTATACCATTGTGCCTTCAGCTATTAAATGAAGAGTTCACCCAAAAATGAAAATTCTCATTTATTTTATCTATAATTAATAATTTACTCACCCTCATGTCATCCCAGATGCGTATGAATTTCTATCTTCTACAGAACACTAAAGGAGATTTTTAGAAGAATGTCTTGGCTCTGTAGGTCCAAACAATGCAAGTCAAAAGGGTCCAAAACTTTGAAGCACCAAAAATCATGTAAAGGCAGCATAAAAGTAATCCATTCGACTGAGTGGTTAAATCCATGTCTTCAGAGATGATACGATAGGTGTGCGTGAGAAACAGATCCATATTTAAGCCCTTTTTACTATAAATTATCCTTCCTGCCAGTAGTGGTAATATGATCGAAGAATGTGAAATCGCAAAAAACAAGAACAACTCTTAGGAGAGAAGAGTGCTTAGGAGGGCTGATTGAATGTGGAGATTTATAGTAAAAAAGGACTTATCACCGATCATGTCACTTCTCCACAATTTTATGGATTACTTTTATGCTGCCTTTATATGCTTATTGAGCTTCAAAGTTTTACTTGAAGCTGTTTACTTGCATTGTTTGGACCTACAGAACTGACTTATTCTTCTAAAAATATTTGTGATAAGCAGAAGAAAGAAAGTCACCTCACATCTGGAATGGTATGAGGGTGAGCAACAGAGAATTTACATTTCTAGGTAAACTATTTCTTTAAAGGTGAAGTGTTCTTTTTCTGTTACAATTCTTCCTCCCATTACAGCTATATATGCAGAGGCAACTTAAGTCAGTTGGAAGGTTGATTCCCCTGAAACATTTAAAAACTTTGGCACTGTGACACTATCTAAACTTTGCTCCACTTGTTTAAGCATCCCAACCAGCCCAACATAGCAATATTGACTCACCCAATGGCCTGAGTTGGGGATGGTACAATCTGTTTAGTTGACCAAAATCTGGAAACCTATTTAAAAATAGTAATAATTTCTGCAATTCCATCTGGTAATGCTAGTGGCCCAGAAAATACACACTTTTCCTTTAAATAACTGAAAAGCCAGTTTTTGCGGTTCATACTTTCTGAAACCCCTGTACATTTTGTGCACACATCTTTATCTATGGCAGTTTTTCCTTAAATTTACACTAGGCTGATATGTTCCTTTTGGACATTATGACATTCTTTAAACAATTAATTCTGCGCTATTATGCTAAGCCACATAAAAGACCCTGAAAACAAATTCCTGCACCTTTGCTTTTGAAGTTGGTTAAAGGTCATGCCACATACAGGTCTGTGAGAGTGCAAGACACTTTTAGAATTTAGGTCAGATTTATTTCCATTTTCAATGCGCAATTCAAATGGATGATTTGGATAAATGGGAGGGGGGGGTGTGTGTGTGTGTGTGTGTGTGTGTGTGTGTGTGTGTGTGTGTAGTATTGCAGCCTTGTGCTAAAGAAAAATCCTGAGCCTGAATCTCATCAAGCTGACAGTATTAACAGGGCTTTTTAAAAGGGAGTTCAGTTCTTCGCTCACATACACACATCACAGTTATTTCACTGTTCATCAGAGCAGCAACTGCCACGGGCCACAGCCATCGATTTTCATTTCTGGCACAACAGCAACAATCACAAGTTTGCACATCAACTCACTTTCTACTGTCCAGTTTAAACCCTGGATATGGACTTGAACTGTGTGTGTGTGTGTTTTTGAGGGCCACTAATCAATATAAGCGTGAGAGCAGAGGTCAGTAAAGCATTATATCAAAAACTGATTTTATTAAGTGCCAAAGCCTTAAACAGCTATAGCCTACTAGACCAAAATGTCCATCTCACTTCCCCTTGGCTTCTCTCACACACACACACACACACACACACACACACACACACACACACACACACACACACACACACACACTCACATCAACGCAGAATCAATACTGCTGAAAATGACAGCCTTGAAGTCTTCAAATTGTCCAAGCTCCATAGCTTTAAAACAATCACAGACATCAAAAGGACAAACATCCTTGAAGCAAGGACTGCTGTTACTGAACTTCTGCAAGACTTGATTTACCGTGAGGTGAAAAAGACTAAGTCTGACAGAATTTTTCCCTATGGTCATAGGTCCAGATGGAAATGGCAAAATTTTTCCACATTTTCTAATAATTTGGCAGGAATAAAAATAATAAAAATCAGCGAACTGGATGATGATGAAATTAGGAAACAAATAAATGACATTTTCAAATAGAAAAAGGATTAGTGTAAATGTGGCCTTAAACAGCATTTTTGTTGTTTTTTCCAAATGTAAAGATGAAGCGCATAACTTGATTGGCGTTAAAGTACTTTCTCCTTTCCCAGCTTAATTCGCTGATTCAACTACAAGTAAGCCATTCGTAGGTTCATATACTTGAACTGTAAACACTGTGTCTGTGGGGCTATAAACAACCCTGTTTGGTTTCAGCGGCCAATGGCTTGAGTCGGGGGGTGTATTCGGATGGCTGTTTGAAAACAAACAAACAATATTTATTTTATTTTTGCAATTCCATTCAGTGTCGCCCGAGATGCAGAAATTACACACTTTAGCTTTAATTAAGAAAATATGCATAAGATTAAAACTTACTAGTATCCTGAACTAAGTTTATTATTCTTACTCTGCTGGCAAGTTTTAACTTTAAGCATAAATTAATAAAATTTTGTTAGAACTATTAGAAACTATTAACATAATTGGACAAGAAAAATAAATTAACTTGAGATACAAAATGCGCAAGTTATTTGTTTTTCTTAACCAACTGGCAAATCGTTTTTGGGTTGGGCTATGCTTAAAAAAAGTCAAACTATATGCCAACAGAGTAAAAAATAAAACTGGGTTCAAGCACCAGCACCTCCAAAATGCCACACTTGATCAAGGCCCTTGACCATACCATAGCTGACCCTGTGCTCTGACCCCAGCTTAGCTGGGATATGCAAAAATAAAAAGAATTTCACTGTATATGTGCAAATGTACAATGTGTGACAAAAAATAAAATGGCATTTGTGTATCAGAACATTAAATGTGCAGGGTGCATTAGACTCCATTACTGCATTCATCTGTGGCTGCGTCTCACCACGCTATGGGGCAAGAGACATAGCTTTCCATTTCTTCTCAGAAGAGCTGCCGTAATTACAATATGTCACTCTCTCGTGCGGAGAACAAAGGCTGCACAGCATCTTCAAATGGCGGAGCGCTCACTCGCATGCTTTACATAACTCACATTTGTTAAAGGGAACGGATACTGTGTAACAATATTTGTATTTTATCTGTTTATTTTTAGACCTAGTTTTAGTTCAGTTCACTATTTGTTCTTATTTCCTTTACAAGACAGATTGATATTTTTTGGGCAAAAGTTTTTTTTTTAACAGCTATATCACCTGACCGCCCTGTCAGACTACAATGTTTTCATTTGGTGTTTGTTTTGTTTGCTCTGCATTGTGACATCTTGTGTGAAAACAATAAAGGGAGAGCAATTAAAATTTCTGCACCTTTCACGACCCTGATGTCAGTTGCTATTTCAATTAGCATCTCTGACAAGAAATGTATTTCTATGAAAAAATAATTGGCCATCCAGAGAGTGATTAAAAAACCCATTTAACATGCTTACAGCCTCACCTCTCCCAGCATGCAGCATGAAGCTGCCCAGAATTAATTACTGTTGCCATTTAATTTCATGCAGTCAGAGATTTCCAATGCATACACTACACAGCCTGGGTGTAAAACCTGCACAATTTATTAAACAATTTTGCTGGATTAATATAAATCTTTTGTTTTTGGTGAATCTCTAAATGGCTTTGAAGGCAGCACAGTTACAAGTTAAGGAGTTTTCTAGAATATCATTGGGAGTGGCTGACAACAAACACAGTACGGTTAAAAAAATTGAAATCTACATTTCATTATTCATTGAAAATCCCCTTTGCTTTAGCTCTCAAGACTTAAATATATATATATTTTTTGCCTATTTTTAATATCTAATATTAATTTAAATAAAAATTGTATCTTTAATATTTACTTAAATGTAATAAAATTCCATTAAATTGAATAGTATAATTTTTACTTATATATAAAAACGTAATATTTAAAACATTTTATTTTATATATATATATATATATATATATATATATATATATATATATATTTTTTTTTTTTTTATTTTATTTGGTTTTTTTTTTAAAGACTTGGAACCGTATGGACTTATGTTATTTTTATGGTGCTTTTTTGAGTTTGACAAACCCTAGTCACCAAGTTTTCATTGAATGGGAAACACAACATGGACATTCTTGACCGCTCAACCTCCTTGACTTAATATGGGCCAAATGATTCTAAATAGACATGGGGGTGAGTAAACGACAGAATTTTCATTTTTGGTTGAACTATCCCTTTAAAAAAGTGTGCAGAGCACCTTTGGGATGTCCACAGGATAGGCCAGGGGTCGGCAAACTTTTTGACATGGAGTACCATTTATTCATTTTTTTCTAGTCAATGGCTGTGGCAATGATTTTTGAACCTCACGATGTGGATTTATGCTTTCTCTTTTAATGTACTGTAATTGTGAGTGTGATTATGGTTTAAGGATGGTGTACCTGTATGCTGGGTTGGAAATCTCAAGGATTAATAGTGGTGTTTTCCTTATTAGCCTACATGACGTGTTATTCTGAAAGCAAAAAGAAACATGGAATGAAGGCTGTCTTCCGTGCAGCCTGACCGAAGTAAAGCAGGAATGTTTACTTGCGCGATTAACCGAAAGAGAAGCGCTGCCGGCTCATGATGCATGAATGGCTTGCACGCTCTGCATGAGGCGGTTGGGTACATTACAGTCTAGTCACATTTTGTTTAGCCTCCCAATCAGCTCATGTAACCATGTAGATTCGAATGCAGATGTGGAATTTCAAATGAATAAATCGGTCTACTCCTCTCTCGCCATTGCTGGCATGCCAGTGGTTAGCACCCCCTACCCCATGTGCCAATACTGGCACACATGCCATAGGTTGCTGACCCCGGAGATAAGCCTATGCAGTCATGATATCTGCAGCCATAATCCTCTAATAAATAGGGAATATAAACCCAAAATGAAATAATCCTGCTCACTTTAGGGCACCAATAAAGTCTTCAAAACTTTTTAGTTATAGAACATAATAATAATATTACGTGTTCTCAAATAGGCCTTTTCAGCAAGAGCCCCAAGAGGTTTTTTTATTGCAGTAATATTCTTCAACCTTACATGCAGTAAATTGGTTGAGGGAGGGCAAGAGCAAAAACTATTATAATAATCGTAAGGGAAGGAACCGTTTATGATGGGCAAATGGCTCTTGCGTCAATCTCTCCACATAATTATGAGTAACCAGGATAATCATTCAATTTCACTCCTCTCCTGCAGTTTTTATGACTTTGAGTTTCTCTCCGTGAGAGCTGGGGACGGAGCAAGGACAGCAGATGTGTGAGCATGGCGAAAATTAGGATCATCGAGCTGTGTAGAATTTCAAAGTGCAGGAAAATAACTGTGATTACCCATACAGTAAATCCACCCACAGAGAAAAATGTAGAGATGGGCCTTAGTAAATGCTAGAGTATGCTGACTCACGGCTGGAGGATATTGGGGAGGTCTTTCATCATCAAAGATGTTCTAAAAGATACAAAGTCCATTAGATGATGCAGTTCTCTTGGTTGAGGAAAGAATTGGCAATCAGTAAAATTGCAAAATCTCTGAGGGATTGGAACATGCACCTGTTCTTCCTAAAGGGATGGGGGAAGAACTTGCAATGGGGAGATTAACAAAGAGGGCTACACAATAGACAACATAAAATAAAAATATAAAGTAAAAATATAGCTTCCCGATGCATAGCGATCATCATTTCAACTTTCCTGATTTCGATTCATAAATCCTTTGAGTAACGCACACGCATGAGTGCAAAGAAACTGTCAGGCCCCCTCCTTGGGGTCATTGGTCATTTTTCCATCACCTTTCAGGCCCGAGGCCAATTTTATGGTTTCTTTAGGTCGATTGTTGATGGCCCCCTCTCACCCCGGGTCCTAAGGAGGCTGCCCATACTGTCCCTCCCTCTATTTATGCCCCTGACTTTTATGGAGTGGGAAAAAGTTTATTTTCACTAACACAGTCTCAACTCAGTAACAGTGTATAATATAAGAATATAATTAATAACTAGTCCTATAGAAATAAGGTTTAAATTTAATTTGAATTCACAGTCTCATAGTAAGTATATCATTCACAAGTAAAAATGTAGTGTTGAATTTAAAAGGTTCCAATCCAGACGATTAGATTATACAAATTGTAGAAATTAGGCATGTAAACAATACACATGTATATCTAATATAATGTGCAATTTATCATATATTATATTTTGACATCATATTTATTGATGGAACACATTGAATTTGTGCTTTTTTATGTGATCAAAAGTATGAAAAACTAATTAAATACATTTGGATAATAAATAACTTCCTAATGCACCATGTTAGAAGATCTCCTGTATAATTAACACCATTAGCAGAGAGACAAATTTCTTTCATACGTCAACAAAAAGGACATAAAATAAAAAATAGAATCAAAAGCTTGTGAATCGGAATTTAATCTGGAAATCTGTATCAATACCCAGCCCTAGGTTTAAAGTCAACATAAAATGCTGTTTACTAGGGGTCGACCGATATGTTTTTTCAGGGCTGTTGCCTATAACGATTATTAGTAATCAAGGAGACTGATAACCGATGATTGGGGCCGATATACACTACCGGTCAAAAGTTTTGAAACATGACTGAAAAGTTTCTCATGATCTTAAAAATCTTTTGATCTGAAGGCGTATGCGTAAATGGTTTAAATTTGTTTTGTCGACAAAAAAATAAATTGCACCAACAAATTAATTTATTTCATTATAAACTAAAATTTTATTTTAAAAAAAAAGATTTTTAAATTGATGACCAAATAATAAAGAAAAGCAGACAATAAGTGCACAACATAGATGGGAACTCCTTCAATATGGTTTTAAAAAGCATCCCAGGGTGATACATCAAGAAGTTGGTTGAGAAAATGTCAAGAGTACATGTCTGCAAATACTAGGCAAAGGGTGACTACTATGAAGATGCTACAATAGAACACAGTTTTGATTTATTTGAGATTTTATTAGTTCTATTAATGTTATTCCATAGTTTTGATGATTTTACTATCATTCTAAATTGTGCAAAAAAAAAAAAATTATAATATTTAATAAAGAATGAGTGTTTCAAAACTTTTGACCGGTAAAGTTAAAAAATGTTAAGTGTAATTATTTACCCTAACACAAACTCCAACAAAAAAAAAACGTTCTTTAAATGCCTATGAACATGTGTTTAATGAAATACTGCAAAACAAAGCATTTCAATATTATCTTGTGAAAAATGCTGGAAAATAGCACAACGTATTTTTTTTTTTTTTTTTTCAAAAATAAAGTGGAGGGAGCTCCTAGCATCATTTCTTTTGAACTGAAACTTTAAATATATAAAAATAATGAACTAACATGTGATAACAGACGAGAATCAACATCATTGGGGTTGACACTCTTCATGTAGCTTGCTGGCTAACCCATGTAGTCAAGTGCAAAATGGAAAACAGGATTTAATTCACAACGGAGGTGAAAGATTTAACGCTAGCAAAGCTGCCGATATGTTGAATAGCTAGCTACTAATATCAATGCCACCATCAGCAATAACATGTAAAAACACCAACTCATACGGTTGAGTACTCCGTTAAATCAGTCCTTATCTCTGCCGCCCATCAATGTTGCTGCTCACTGTACAGGCCTTTATTACAGTCCGCATGTCGTCACATCAACGTCCGAATAGTAGCGTAACCAAACAGTCGCACATCAATCAGTCTATGGACGGTTGCAGTTTTTAAAAAATAAATGAAGCCAACTTGGATGCACTTGGCACTAAACTTCAGTGATTTAATAATTTCTTTGGAGTAACACAGCACTTCGCCATATGTGTTATCTACCACTTTAATGTGTAATAGTATCGGAGCGAGGCTATTATCAGTGCAAAGTTTTCCCAATTCATGAGGAGATGCGCATGCGGTTAAGCTTACTTGCAGAGGATTACTGTGCTCAACTCAAGTCCGAAGAGATGGCGTTTAAGTGTTTTAAATGTCATTGTTTTCACTATTGCCGTATGATCACATCCCGTTAGTGAATATAATACAGTTGCAGACACTGGGCCAGTTCCGTCAGAAACCGTCAGTTTCATCATCAAAATGGTGTGTAATCAATAAAAACTTTTAACAAAGTGAAAATAGACAATTATGTAACATTTTTGGGGAACTCTCTGGGAGGGGATGTGGAGTGTGTAGTTTACTTTAATAATCTGTTTATTGTTTATTATTTATAAAAAAAAAATGTCATTGTTTGTTGTGTGTGAGCACAGGGGTTTTCGTTGGGAGTTGTAATGGGCTTGGTGAATGGGGAGGGATATTAGAGGGGGTTGAATGTAAAATGTTGATTAATTGTAAATGTGTTGGGTTTTTCCTTTGTTGTGTGTATATATATATATGAATCAATAATTTTTTTTTTTTTTAAAAACAAGTGAAAATAGGACTTTAACATGTCATTGCATATTTTTTTTCCCCAAACTTTTATTCAACAGCTGTCTTGCTTGTGATATTTTGACAGTGAATATTCCATTTTACTATAAAATTGTAATATATTTTTATTCAATTTCTTCAATTCAAGGCATCTAGATTTATTTTGATTCATGCTTTAATTATGATGTGTTTTTTGCCATATGCTTCACTTTTCCCGAATAAACATCAGGGCACAGTCTGATCATTAAAGATTTAAGGTCATCTCTTAAATCTCATCTCTTTACAATGGCCTTTGAGTCTGACAACTGACATTTTAAAAAGTTATGTTTTAAATTGTATATGCCAAAAGTATGCAGCTTGTCCACAGTAAGATTGCAGCCTTTAGCGGTTTAATAAATCACACTAGGACATGTCAGGATTTTTATTTTATTAATTGTCCATTTAAGTGTCCAAGGATTAACGGAGCATGTGTTCAAAATAAGCCTGTGGCATTTTAAAGCAGTGGTGTGTCAGTCATACTGTGCGCTGGTACCGGATAGAGTCGGTGCTCAGTACTTCCGGTACTGCAGAAACACTGGTATCATTACATCTTGTCATAGACATACATAAATGACATACACAGATGTCATGAATTGATGGTCTGAGCTTAGTTACGTTGATATCCTTAACTACTTTGAGTTGTTATGCCAGCCAACAACAGCACAAGTTGAGCTTGAAATAAAAAATTTTACTCCAAAAAAAACAGATGGAACAAATACGGGGTCTGGACCGCAGTCCGCTAATTGGCGACTGCTGGCATAGAATATTGTGCCGTTTATTGGAACTTCTGTATCTGCATTCTTACCTTTGAAAACAGCTTGTCCTCTCAGTGATTCATCTTTCTCTCGGCGCACAGTGTTGATTGGCCATTTACACCTGACATATAACCAATTCGATAATACTGTGGGTGGGACATTGAGCCAGACTACATGCAATAACCTTTCAGAGAGAGGGTCACTGGTGGTGGCATCAGAGCCATGGAGCACATTTTTAAATGTAATCGCAATCAGATCAGACAAAATAATGATTCTAATAATTAGATAAATTATGAATATCGGATCCGGCCAATAATCGGTCGACCCCTACTGTTTTACACTCCCTTTTACTTTTGTAATACAACACATTTTGAGGAAAAAAAATGCAGTTGACTTGATTTTATTAATCGGGAATGGACATTCCCAGTCTCTTTAAAACAGCAAAGAAAACTATTATTTAAATATATATATATTATTTTTTTATTTGTATTTTTTTAACTATACACTTTTATTTTTTTATAAGAGCACAATGCTGTCTGTACATTTCCAGGTAGACTTCTGGAAACAAAAATAGAGCAGTTCCCTGCAATCGTAAATAGCTTTTTTCTGATCATTCTTATCATCGTATTATAGCTTTTTGAGATGAAAACATCATTCCAGGAATCTAAACTCAAAAACACTGGAGCAAATGGGGCTTTAACAGTCAACCCAAAGCACTGCTGTAATAATGCGATTACTTTCCTGGCCTGAGCCACTGGCTTTTGATGGATGAACAGCCACCCGTCTGCATGATAAGTCGCCTCCCTCATACTCTGAAGCCTTTAAACCAATTACTTTCCTAATTCAGTCGCAGAAACCCTACAGAATGAGTCTGCATTCTGTAGGTGACCGCTGATTTGAAGAATCTGTCAACAAACTTGTTGAAATAAACTTGCATGGTGCAACTGAACACATGATTAATTTTGATTCACTTTGCTTACAGTTGCAGTTTCACATCGGTATGATAGCATCAGACCCCTAGTTTAGACTAGCGGCCCTTTCATCATGTTCTTTCGTTTCCTGTTTTCTTTGCTTTCCCCTCTGAAACTTTCCACGAGGTTGCAGTACGGTCAAGTCATATATGCAGTCTCACAAACAGAAGCAACAAGGCAATTCACCCGTCTCTGCTAATATGATTTTGACATGTTTTACCCTTAACTGACAGCCTGAATGATGTGCAGTAATAATACCAATAGAGTCAAGTTTAGACACAGTCCTGAATAATTATGCAATTTAATTAACTTTGAGGTTTTGAATACTGTAAAATGAATTTTGGTAAACAGAATATCAATGTCACTAAAAGTCATGTGACCTAATTTTCTCTCATTTTGAGGGAATTCATTATGTATATTTTTTTCAATAATGTTCCAAACACCTATTATTTATTTGAATCTAAAATGTGTTTTTGTTACGTTCAAATATTTTCTCTTATCCCAGCTTAATATGCAGAGACAACTATAAGTAAAGTTTTTACAAGTTGATTTCCTAGAAAGGAGTAAAGACTGTGGCACTATCAAAACACTACCTCAACTAATAGCATGAGTTTGGCGCAGGACTATTTGTCGGCAAATGGCAGACAGGACAACATGATCAAACAGGAAGTCGGCATGTTGTTTCCGAGAGTTTCGATACCCTAGGATCGGCCACATTATGCCGACTCATGATAAGTGCCATCTCCTATCAGACATTTTTTATCAGCTCCAGCATCTTCACATTTCCTGTGACATGACCGGAAGTGAGTTGCACCAGCAGCGTGGGAGCCCCGGAATCAGGAAATAATCGCGTTCGCATAATCAGTGACAAGTGTGATTCAGAGGTTGTATTTTCCCCTCAAACAATAGATTTTTTTCTCCACTGAAGGTTAGGTTTGGGGGGTACAGTTTATAAAATATGCTCACACGTGCCCATACACCCAAAAACACTTACTGTGTGGCCACTGGGGGCAGTGGTTCGCATTTCGGTAAGCACAGACCGATTTTAGCTATAAAAAAAATGCCGATCTAATGTTTCCGGTTTCACTGCGAGATCAGTCATGACAGAGGGAGTATCCGTGAAACCTGAAAACAATTATGTTTGCAGTTCTGTTTAGTGACAATAGTGGTGCAGATATTACACACTTCAGCTTTGATTCCAGAATAATTCCCGACATATCTCCAGATTTGTATTATTCCACTTATAGGACTGATTACACAAAACAAATCCATATCATTATAGGGAAATTGTAAAGAAGCAGAGTGTATTAATACAGATACGGTACAGCAAAAGGCAATAGGAGGAGTTTGCCAGTGTGAAAGTTTCTAGAGCTCACAGAATGACAGGGAGGCCAGCAGCAGGTTTAGATTAGTTTAAATCCCCAAATATAACCGGGATGATTACATGAATTAACTCAATGATTAATGGCTGAACAACATTGAGATCAACAAATAAAACCTCACTGATGTTCAATCATTCGCCAGCACGTAATCTTAGTCTATGTTGTTAGCAAGAGCACAACACAGTTGTTACAAGCCATTCAGTCTAATGCTACAGATACAATGGTCCAGTAAAAATCATATTTCACGGATGCTTTAGAAAAACAGACAGCAGTTATGGAAGTGAACAAAACCACGTTGAGCTATTTCCAATCAACCTCTGTGGCAGGCATATTAAACAACACTCTCTTTCAATGACTGATGTTGAGATAAACAGCTTGAGTGGAGAACAGCTCCTTTCAGTACTGTCCCAGGCAACAGATGCTAAATACTCTCAGCTGTCAGCACAAACACGATTTGAGGTAAACCATAATGTTTTTAGTCTCTCACCACAGCAGAAAACTATTGAACTCTGGTCTGTTTCTTCAGAATGTCTACATTTAAACAGCCCTTTTCCCTTTTAGAATCAGAGATTTGAAACAGGTTATCAAGGTTATAATAGGCACAAAGTAAACTGATTCTACACAACCTCATTGCAGAATGAGAACATGGCAATTCATAGACAAAAGGACAGAAAATATAATCTCACTCTTCAAACGAAAGGAGCAAATGAATTCATATCACTTTGTACAAGTTTGATCATTGGCTTCCACTAACCAGACACGATGATTCCTTTTAAAGAGGAACTGCACCATGTCTATGATTTTGGATGTCTTTGTATTTGCACACACACATCATCCTTTGGAAATACTATCACTTCAATACAATACGGACTGCTTTTACGACACATCAATGTCAAAATGCACTGCTGTAGAAAAACACAGTTTTATATGAAAAAATAAAAAATAAAAAAAATGCAGAAAGCTCACCCCTCCTGTAAACACAATGTCTGTACCAAAAAAACAAACCAAAAAAAAAAAAAACCACATGCAAATACCACTTGCTAACACTAGAGGGCAGGCCAGCCCAACAAACGCAAAGTGGACTGTAGCGTGTGCAAAAGTGTTCAGCTGGAGCGGAGACAGAGCAAAAGCTAGTGATTGGTAAAAAAATATCTAATGGCCAGCGCTAGGGTCAGAAATTAAAGCAAAAGTTCACAGAAAAATGAAAATTCTCTCATAATTTTTAGGGAATGGTGGCCAGAAGCTCCAAAAAGCCCATAAGGACAGCATAAAAGTAATCCATATGAAACGGATCAATATTTAAAGTCCTTTTTTACTGTAAATGACCACCTTCACTTTCCCATCCACATTCTTCTTTTGTTTTAGGCGATTCATATTCTTAGTGCATATCGCCACCAACTGGGAAGGGAGAAGAATTTGTAGTAAAAAATAATGTTGCTTCTGAAGACGGATTTAACCACTGGAGTCTTATGGATTGTTTTTATGCTGCCTTTATGTGATTTTTGGAGCTTCAAAGCTCTGGCCACCATTCTCTTGCATTGTATGGACCAAAAGAGCGGAGACATTTTTTTTTTTTAAATCTTCATTTGTGTTCAGCAGAAGAAAAAGTCATACACATCTGAGATGGCATGAGGGCGAGTAAATTCATTTTTGGGTGAACTGTTCTGTTACTGTTGGCTTGGGGCAAAAACTCTCTAAATGTATGGGATAAAAAAAAACATAAAAAAATCCCTTATTATGAATTTCCCCATTTATAATTATAAATACATATATTTGCTAATGTTTTTGTTCTAAGTCACATACATATCACATAAAATATGCGTTTATGCTGATTTAATTTAATAGGTAATAGTCTTACTGAATTCAGACAGAATTTTAAAAGAATTCCAAATGATTGAATTCAAGTTTTTACATTAGAGGTTGACACACAGTGTTTTTATATGGTAAAAAAAGCCTCATTATAAAAAGATCACTTCTGACCCTTATCGATGCCATCCTTAAACTAAATTTGACACCATTATAGCATTTTCACCATGCACTAATTGTCTTGCTAAATTTAAACTGAGCCCGAGACACTGAAATTTGATCAGAATCTGCAAACTCACCAGCATTCACAATGGCATCCACCTCAAGGATAGTGATGTCACCTTTGTACACAGACACTTTGTCGGCCAAAGAGCAAGATGGCAGTTCTTCTTCCTCTGTAGCTGTATGGAGCAGAGAGTAGAGATTAACTTAACAGGTAAAAAGTCAGTACTACTAAATTTCAAGTTGCATGTTAACTTGTGGCTTAGTTCAGAACAAATAAATCAGGTTCAAAAGGGCTTACAACAGTCCACTGACACACATCCACTCTGTAAACTCTCACTTTTAAGGGCAAACACTGTATTTGAAGGAACTGGACGATATTGGATGAGAAGGCGTTGTCAAAAATGAACATCATATAAGATCAAATGTCAAACCTAGCAACATTAGTTTTTGCTCAGGTTCTCCATAGTGCAACAGGTTTGTTAGGTCTACCAATAACAAAGTCATTTACTGGATGCACATAGCTTTGTATTGGCTACCAGAACCCTGAAAGAGTAGGAACCAACTAAATCAGATCTGGGCTGCGCTTACCAAAAGCATTGCAAGCTTAAGTTGATCGTAGAGACCACTGGCGCTAATGGTTTCTATGATTTACTTAAGATTACAATGCTTTTGGAAAACGCAGTCCAGATCTGGTTACAACACTATCCCTGGCATGTAATGCTGTGCATATGGGTTAGCAGAACTGATGGTATTCCAACTGTTAGAATGTCCAAACCAACAGCCCACAAACTGTTGTCATCAACCAGTTGGTCAGCCTTATTTGACATATATTTGGCTGCAGGAGAATTCAAAGAATGATCAATCACATGTAAAGTTATAAGCTGTTTTCATTGTGCTCGATTGCCTATGCACATCATACAGACTGCCCTCTGAAATTAGTAGGGCTGGAGCAAATATCCAGCTCTAATGTGAACAAACCAGTTCGGCTCCTGTCAGTTCTTCTGGCACAGGGAAAAAAACATTTGGTGGAGCACAAACAGGATGTGCGAGGAACAAACTCATCCAACAAAGTGGAAATGTCTCATTTAGCGATTTTAAAATCATAAAAATTCAAATGCATTTAAATCAACAGTCATCTATTTTCAATAAAACCGGTTTTACACAAAATGTCCTAAATGTATCCATTAAGTCTTGTTCGCACTTCCCCAACAAACACCAACATTTCACACATGAAAAAGTTTGGATTTATAATGTTGTGAAACATGTCATTTTCACACTGCCCCCAACAAATACCAACAGGTTTAACACACTGATCCAACAAAACCCTACTATTGTTGAAATGGTGTTTGATGGAATTTGTTGGGGCAGTAGGAAGTAGCCCTTAAAGAAAAAACAAAAAATAAGGATTGCCTATTTTTAGGCCCCAGATGCAACACATTTTCAGAACTGATTTGGGGTCAACTCCGCTAAATGGATTTAAACACAGTAAAATGTGTTAAAGCGGAGAGTATGACTCTCTAATTGATATCTGAAAACATTATCAAATTACCCAAAGAAATTGAAACACAGTAAGTGCAAGGGATGTATAAAATGTTGTAAATGACAGACATTCAAAATGACCCTTTGCTAAGCTTTAGCTCTGACAACTTTTGCTGAACTTTACACAGGAATGAATGGGACATTCTAGAGAAATGCACATTTGGTTTTCTTTTCTGGCCACATATTCTCATAAATGGAATTTATCATATATTTATGTGGGTTGGAATGAAGAGTAATATTTGATGCATGTTTTTTTTACAGTAATATGATTGAAAACTGTTGAGACTGTGAATCAGAATCAAGGCAATCTATTATCACATTAATTTAAGAGAAAAGCGTTATTGGTTGGCGATTACACACTTGATAACATTAGTGTAAATGTTCTTTTACTAAGATCTGTATCAACACATTCATAAGTCATTCGCTTTCATTTACCTTGGAGCAAATGTAGTTTTACTTGCTGATGTTATACATGTTTATGTGGGAATGAGGACTAACACATTTTAATCCATAGCATGCTCTTCATGAGACTTAGATTTTTAAAAAAAAGAAATAAATACAAATTAATGTATCCTCTCTACAATGGTCTTTTTTGGGGGATAATTAATATAAAAGTCTGCTTAGAACACATCTCTCCATCTGACAAGCTTCGTAGGATGGACGGCAACAGTTTCTAAGGTAGGATTAGTCAGAAACGCTTTAAGGCAGAAGTTAGCGAAGGGTCAATTCTTAGAAGAAATGCAATGTTCGGTGCCCACAGATTCCATTTGGGGCCTGCCAAAAATTCTAGAAAAGTAACTACCATGGCACAGGAACGAAAGGATTCAATAATATTGTGTCCTGTTTGGTCAAGCATTTCAAGAGTATCACTACATATGTTCTCAAAGACTTTAACAAAATGTCCTTTCATTGAAAAAAGCAAACATCTTTTTAAAAAGACTACTCTGCAGAACCTGACTGTCTGTACTGCATATACATAACAGCCTTTCAATCCAATAAAAACAAAAGGGATAACTGGTATAGGAAGCTCAACCTTCAGAAATATCAATAGAACAAAGGTTCTACAAAAGGGATGGCTGCTAACATGCTTTTTACAATGAAGGCAGGTTCATCCATAAATAAGCCATGACATCTGAACTGTCAGTACAAGACTGAAAAATGAGTCCTTCCCCTTTAAAAAGGCAACAAGTCACTTGCATGCAGTCACTACCATGGAAGCTGGCAGAGAAGTGCTGAAACAACTGGTACAGTCTATGAAACAGCTCTAAAGCTGTTCACCAAGAAAAGACAATCCATTATGAAATTTGCAGGTGACCGGTTTGTTTGTCTCACATCTCAGGCACTGGACCTGATGCTAATGACTTCAATGTCTTAAGGATACAATCCACTTTGATTCATACTGCATACAGGTTACTTAACAATTCAACCCTTTATTTTAAGACTTTATTTGTATTCATGTATCCAGTCTATGCTAACAAGCCAAGTTGTAACATTGTTTGGCAACTGCAAACAGCTTACAGTTAGAATAGTCAAAATAGTAAATTCCTATCATTATTAAAAAAGTAACTGATCTTTTATACTACTGTTGCCACAGTTTTAGAAAACCATTAGGCCACTCAAGTCTTAGTATGTATTTACTTAACTATAAGGGGCTCAGGTGGTAGAGTGGGTTGTCCACTAATCACAGGGTTGGTGGTTCGATTCCCAGCCCACATGACTCCACATGCCAAAGTGTCCTTGGGCAAGACACTGAACCCCAAGTTGTGTGAATGGGTGAGTGAGACACAGCATAAAGCACTTTGAATACCGTTAATGTTAAAAAGGCGCTATATATATATATATAGCGTTAGTAAAGGAGAAAGTAAAGAATTCAAGCAACGTCACTGTAATGCACAGACACCTATTGCTATTTCCTTTTTTATACCATTTATGCCAAGTCTCAAAAGGCCTTGATATGCTTCCTACGAAATCAAAGAATGAACGGGTGTGTAATTTAGAACTAAATCTGGCCAAAAATAATTTGTTTTGCATTTGTTTTGGTGGTTCGTTACAGCTCTTTTTTAAGAAAAGTTATATTCGACAGCAAAACACCTTCTTACTGCTATTGGTCCATGTCATCAGTCCATGTGACCTAGAGCTCCACCTACCTTGATGCCGACAGCAAGTTCTGTTTATGTTATTTATGTCATCATGAACAAATCAGTGTGTAGAGATATTAGTGACCTGGTGCAAATTAACTATATGATCATTAGCTTAGAGACATTTTCCAAGACCATGTCATGCAATTTATTTTAGTTTAATTAGTCAACTAAAGGAATCAAATCTTCTCAAATACTCAAGTGCCCACTCACTGATGTGCCATCTGCAGTGAAAGCCATTTACACACGCTAAAGTAAGATTTGCCCATGATTATTCTTGTCTTTATTCCGAACATTATCACTTTTATACACTGTGTAATTCCGTCAGTGTCATTATACACTGCATCCAGAAAGTATTCACAGCGCTTCACTTTTTCCACATTTTGTTATGTTACAGCTTTATTCCAAAATTGATTAAATTCATGATTTTCCTCAAAATTCTACAAACAATACCCCATAATGACAACGTGAAAGAAGTTTGTTTGAAATCTGTGCAAATTTATTAAAATAAAAAATTCATTATAAAGAAAAAAAAAAGCATTCTCATTGAACGAATCTGCTGAAAAGGGAAGTAAATTTATTCCTATGCACACGCACATCCCCAGGTACCATGATCCCCAGTTGATCCATAACACCGGCACATACAGTATAATGGCCACATATAGCGTGTTTGCACATTAGCATCATGAATTCAGAATATAAACAAGACAAATTAAATCTTTTCTACTGCACGCATATATATATATATATATATATATATATATATATATATATATATATATATATCAAGCAGCATATCAATAAATATATATATTTATTTATTTAAAATCATCATCAGAGTGATTAAAACAGCTTCTATTACTGACCTCATGTGAAGTCTACTAAAGAATGAGGCATAAAGTCATTGATGACACATTTCAGTTCAACACATTGGTTAAGGATTTACATGTAGTGTCCTGGTATTTAAATGTACTTCTAAACGCCTCCTACAGCTGTGTGGCGGCCGTCTGAATGTTTGGAAACAGTATAACGTTGCTTGGCTGTTTAGAACTTCTTTTTACCCCTGAACAAAGACCAAAAAGGAAATTATCCGAAATTATATAGAGGCCTTTAGTATTTACCTGTATTGTTGTCCTGACTTGCCCAGGTGGAAATCTTGTCCAAAGTCACATAGCTGCCCCTATAATCTTTCCGTCTCTCTTCTCGTCCAAGGCTGAGTAAGCGTTCTGTGCAACAAAAGAGATGAATTTACAGAACAGATGATGTCATAATGTAATGCCATTTCATTGTGTTATCTCATAATACAGACAAGATGATGTATTGTGAAGCAAAGCTAATCAGTTTATACAGAATCAGATGGGTTCATAAAGGAACATCTGCAACTATTTTTGTGCATTGCTGTCTGAGTGCTACTCTTTGGTGTGGTAATTGTGGCAGCCATGCAAGTATGTGTGAGAAAGAAGTGACAGGATAATGAGGGTTCACTGTTCAGCAAACAGCTGCAGGCACAAGTTGTATCTTTTACATGGAGCTAGACCGTCTGTGATCAGTTCTATCGAGTAAGCTGTGAAAATATCATTCAGTATGAATCACTGGTTTCCAATCATAGATTTTTATGCATGCTTTGAGGCATGTTTGAAATTTGAGGCCTTAAGTTTTATACATTAATTTAGGCTGAGAGGCTTTACACAGTTGGTTATGATGTACAATGCATTTCCTACTTTCTCTTTTCATTCTCCATCCACACTGACATTTTTGTTCATATTGTTTTAATTTCACCTTTGTTTCTCCCAATAATTTGACTTTTCCCTGCTAATGATTAGAATAAAACCCTTTAGAAAAGTCAGGGAAAAATAACTTTTTTTTAGAAGTAAATTTACTTCCCTTAAAGGGATAGTTCACCCAAAAAGAAAATTGTTCTCATCATTTACTCAAACTCATGCCATCCCAGATGTGTATGACTTTCTTTCATCCACTGAACACAAATTAAGACTTTTAGAAAAATATCTCAGCTCTGTAGGTCAATATAATGCAAGTGCATGGGTGACAATATTCTGAAGCTCCAAAATCCACATAAGGGCAGCATAAAAGTACTCCAGATGACTGGTGGTTAAATCCATATCTTCTGAAGCGATATGATAGGAGTGGGTGAGAAACAGATCAATATTGAAGTCCTTCTTCCTTCACGTTCTCCTTCTGCTTTTGGTGATTCACATTATTTGTGCATATTGCCCCCTACTGGGCAGGGAGGAGAATTTATAAAAAATGACTAATATTGCTCCGTTTCACACCAATCATATAGTGTCTGTACACATGGATTTAACCTCTGGAGTCGTATGAATTACTTTTACACTCCCTTTATGTGGATTTTGGAGCTTCACAATTTGGCAGCCATTCACTTGCATTGTATGGACCTACAGAGCTGAAATATTATTCTAAAAAGATTCATTTGTGTTCAGCAGAAGACAGAAAGTCATACACATCTGGGATGTCAGGAGGGTGAATAAATCATGATAAAACATTTTGGGTGAACCATCTCTTTAATTCTGCATGTCAAGTAAATTGCTTCAGGCTGTAAGTGGAGCATACAAATTTTACAAAAAATTACAATAGGAAAGAAACCAAACTGAATGGCTTCGAAAGACAGTGTACATATAGATCTTGAAAAATACTTTATTTTAGTTTCACTTGTATACTTTGATCAATGTACTGTTGATGAATTGATGTTGCTGCCTGAATACAACATGAAAATCAAATCAGAAATACACTGGTCCATATAAAACAAAGCAGAGGTATAAGTGTAAATTAATAACTCACAACATTTGGCATTTCTAGAAAATTGATGACGTAATGTTTTCATTAAAACTAGTAGTTGCTAACTTAGAGTTTCAAATCCATCTCCAACCATCAAAATCCACTACAAAATATCACAAGCTTAAAGGCCCATCTTTTAAAACTCAGCTCAGGAAAGGTTTTTCACATTATTTCTCTCACTCAAAAGGAACTGAAATTTCACCTTCAGATATTCTTGATACAAACCAGCTCCAAAGTGCATTTGCCGACACTACTGATTTTTCATGCTGACTGCCCCTGCCTTCTTCCATCTTTATTAATTTATTTTCTGTTTTTATCCTCCTGCACTCCCTATTGCTAGACAATTGAAGATTTCTTTCACAAGCACTCCTTTATGAGCACAATAGTTACTTTATGGTTCTAAAATAGCATACCAGCTACACTCTGCAGAGATCAATTTCACATAATCACCATCTAAACACAAAAAGAGATTACTTGATACTTCTTTTTACTATGATAAACTGTATTATACCATTTGCAAATCTGACATGTCAACAGTTCTCATAAGATAGTAGGCAATTTAGCATACATTGCTAAACATTGCTAATACATTGCTAATACATTGCTAATACATTGCTCTGTTGTTTCACAGTGTCTCTCTCACACATACAGCACATCTCTGCATTAGCTCATAATTTTCAGAGCAATTCTGGAACTTTGTTTTGCGGCACTTCTCATGTTATTGCTGTTCCGCTAAGATGAATTGCTTTTCTTGAGGTTATCCTCATTTTCAAGTTGCTTTGGATAAATGCAAACGTATGGTGGTGAGTAGAGTACTAGCGCCTTTTTAACATTAACGGTATTCAAAGTGCTTTATGCTGTGTCTCACTCACCCATTCACACAACTTGGGGTTCAGTGTCTTGCCCAAGGACACTTCGGCATGTGAAGTCCTGTGGGCTGGGAATCAAACCACCAACCCTGTGATTAGTGGACAACCCGCTCTACCACCTGAGCCCCTTATAGTTAAGTAAATACATACTTAATAATCCTAATGTTGTTCAACAACCAACATACACTGTTGCCTAGAATGTCAGGTCACGCTCATGAAAAATTCCCTGTAAGAACAGGTGACAGTATGTACTACATTATATACACATTCAAATAATTTTGATTGCACATCAATGATTTGTAATGTAATCATAAATTCACCTTATTCTAACAATAAAGCATCTCTGTTGTATCACAGGATCTTTTAACATCTTTTGCTTTCAGCTCACAACACTAATTGAGCAAAAACTTTGATCACATCTAACAGAGATGGACTGTGACAATGCAGAACTTCCAAAAATACAACCAGGGTTTTACGTTCCCAGCTGTGCTCCATCCTATTCCTAGATATCAGACTTTGGAGTTTAGCTTGAACTCCAATCAAATACACCTGGACCAACTAATTGAAGTGTTTTGTGTTTACTTGACCGAGTTCAGAATGGCATCCCATGTTACCCTTACTGCCATATATATAGTAGTAGTAGACATTGCAGTAATAGTAAGTGTAGTATGGTAGTATGACATTGAATATTACAGGCATGTGTTTTAGGACAGGGCTGGCACTAAACTCATCATACAAATTGCATGCCTACATGAGATTCATCTAATTGAATTATTGTAATCCATTAACAGCCCTACTAATTTATAATTAAACCAACACATTTATCCTTTTATACTTGTTTAACAGACTAACACGCCTGTTACAGGTTCAGTTCCCATGGAGTTACATAGGGTTATGTGTTTTAATCAAGTACACAATGGTCATAGTTAATGGAATGTTATCATAATATACAATGTATCTCTGGCTGTATAAAGAAAACGCTTGCATGTGCCAGTTCATTGTCAAAAGACAAGGCTAACATAACTCCATCCTGAATGCATGAATAACAGTAGCTGATTTTCATTCAAACAGGTGTAAATGCTGGACACATTAGGGCCTTGATCATAGCATCATGTACAGAGATGCTCTACCTGCAGCTGAAGGTGTGCATCTGTACACGCTGTTGACAATACACCTATATGTGCATGCTCCTCGGGTGGCGTGTGAAGTCCGGATAAACCCCGTGCATGTCAGCCCATAGACTGGCATGATATTTGTGAATACGAGCAGAGTCCAAAAGAGCCTTACCTTTCTCCGCTCTCCACTCCTTTTTCTTTTTGCTCATGGTGCCGTGGTGTGAGGGCTTCTGGTAACTGGGTTTTGAGTTAAACAACCCCAGGCTCACAGTGATATGCTTCCTGGAAGTCAAGAGAAAGTGAAAGCGCTCAGATAACGTAACGCCTCACCTGAGAAACTGTCAAATGAGTAGACTATGCGCTGACGCAACCGTACATGATGGTAACCGTGGAGACTGTGTGGGAAATGACGCGCGGTGATTGGTCGGCTTGTACGAGGAAGAGGTGTTTTGATTGGACGGTGTGACGCGGCCCTCAGAGAAGACGCGCACGCGCTTGACGTGCGGTAGGTTGCGCGTCAGAGCGTTGAAAGGTTGGGGGGAGGGAACACTTACTGGAGCACATATGTGCTACACTTGTTCCCTGACTTTAGCTTTATTGGTCCAATATTTTCTCCGTCTCAAACATATTTTATTTATTATAATGTGATCTATTTGTCTGTATGTGTGTCTGTCTGTCTGTCGTTAAATCTGTCTGGCTGTCTTTACAGTAAATTGTTTGTTCGTTTACTGTAATCTTTTGTTCATATAAAGAATTCAAACACAGACAGACAGGAAGACAGATGTTTGACGATCATACGAACAAAAGATTACAGTAAACGAACAAACAATTTACTCTAAAGACAGCCAGACAGATTTAACGACAGACACACATACAGACAGATAGATACATTTAAAGACAAACTGACAGAAATACTGTAGAATGAAAATTTCAATATCATTTTCATTCTACAGTCTGTCTGTCTGACTGTCTTTAAATCTATATATCTGTCTGTATGTGTGTCTGTCTGTATATAGAGTAAATTGTTAGTTTACTTTAATATTTTGTTTGTACAGTTGTCAAATCTCTCTCTGTCTGTCTGTCTGTCTGTCTTTGAATCCTTCAATTCTTCAGTATATCTGTCTGTCTGTCTGTATTTAAATCTATATGGCTGTGTGTGTATGTCTGTCTATAGAGTAAATTGTTAGTTTACTGTGATCTTTTGTTCGTATCATCGTCAAATCTCTGCCTGTCTGTCTGTCTTTGAATCCTTTATTCGTTCAATAATTTCATTGTACAGTATATCTGTCTGTCTGTCTGTCTTCAAATCTATCTGTCTGTATGTGATTCTGTCTGTCTGTCTTCAAATCTATCTGTCTGTATGTGTGTCCGTCTGTCTATAGAGTAAATTGTTAGTTTACTGTAATCTTTTGTTCAACGATCGTCAAATCTCTGTCTGTCTGTTTTTGAATCCTTTAATCATTGGATAATTTTTATTTTATATCTGTCTGTCTGTCGTTAAATCTATCTCTGTCTGTCTATACAGTAAATTGTCAGTTTGATTGTTCATTATATTGTTTGTTTGTTAGTTTACTGTAATCTTTTGTTGGTACAATCGTCAAGTCTACTGTTCGTTCGATGATTCTATCTATCTGTCTGTCTGCCTCTGTCTAACTATGAATCCTTTATTTGTTCTATCATTTTTATTCTATATCTTTCTGTCTGTCTGTCTGTCTGTCGAAAAATCTATCTATTTGTCTTTCTGACTGTATGTGAATTGTTTGTTTTTTAATTATATAATTTGTTTGTTAGGATCAGTGTTGTACAGTCTATCGTTCTATAATTCTCCATCTGTCTGTCTCTGTCTTTCGGTCTTTGAATCCTCTATTCGTTTGATCATATGTCTATCTGTCGTTAAATATCATTCATATCCATCCATCTTTCTATATTGTTTGTTCATTGTATTGTTTGTTTAATCTTGTGTTCATTCAATTGTCATATATATTGTTCGCTCGATCATTCAGTCTATCGTTCTATAACTATATAACTGTCTGTCTGTCTATCTATTGTTTGTTTGTTTGTTCATTATATCATTTGTTTGTTTGTTTTATTGTTTGTTTGTTCATTATATCATTTGTTTGTTTGTTTTATTGTTTGTTTGTTTTATTGTTTGTTTGTTCATTATATCATTTGTTTGTTTGTTTTATTGTTTGTTTTATTGTTTGTTTGTTCATTATATCTTTTGTTTGTTTGTTTTATTGTTTGTTTGTTTATTATATCTTTTTTGTTTGTTTGTTTGTTAATTCTATTATTAGTCTATGTTGTAATTTTCTGTATTTTTACAGTAATACTGTTGTATTTTATTTATTTATTTTACTGATATACCGTGTTTATTTCTGCTGCATATTATATAGGCCTATAGAAATAGATAAGATGAATCTGATGACACTGGTAGTGACATGGTAAAAGCAACACTCAGCAACAGGTTTACTGTATTATTTGTACAAATGTTGTCCTCTTTGTGCCTGAGGAGGTGTTTTGACCCAGATTTAATATGCATCAAATGCATACACAGAGCCATGTTGAATGGTCTACCCCTGCTCTGAAAAAGGAGCATGACCATAGAAGTGATGTAAGCCCTTTGAAGACAGTTGTTTTGAAGAATCAGTTACTTTAAGACATTGATGAACTTTAATGATTAATTTAACGATTTAATGAAGCACCCCTCGGCAGACCTCCTGAGTCATTGAAGGCTTGCAGGCATATTGTGACTTCTATCATTGTCAAATTACTGTAAATATGGGGCATTTTGGGCAAGAATGGACAAGGACCCAGTGGTCATTCTAACAAAGATCCATAGCTGCGGTGTACATGATGAACTATCAGGATGGATTGCAGCACTCCCATCATCAAGCAGGTCTCCATGGTTAAAGTGCCAGTACAAAGGTTGCTCTCCTGAGTAAAGGGCTTGAAAGTCCACCTGGAGTTTCCCAAATAGCATTAGTTTTCAGGGTCTAATCTAAGGATTTATATGAAGGCATTTCCTAAATGAGTTAAGTTTGTTTGCTTTAAAATGTAACCAAACATTCAAGATCGGGGGCACCACATGCGAAAACTCACAATGATTAACCATTACTCTAAATATTCAGGGACGTATCCTCATCAATTCCTGTAGTGCCCGACAAGTGCTTTGCATCGGGGCCCGTAAAATCCAAGTTATGCCACTGGCTCACAGAGTAATTTGTTCACAGAATACTTGAGATCTTATGAAATGCCAAATGTGATTGAAAGTACATGGAAATGGTGCACCAGTTTTTGGGAAGTGGTTATTTCAAATAAACATTATCTTTACATTTTACTTAAAAAACTAACTTGTCTCAAAATTATTTGCATGAGCTGGCATTTTTTGCCCTATGACTATTGCTCCCATATATTTATTGTCTCATTATAACATGGACCTTTTTGCCCATGTGTGGCATAAAAAACACCCTCGACACCTTTTTTGAATGTTTTTTAATCAAAAAATTACACAGTGTATTTTAATCATTAAAATGATTATTTCTTTATTTCTTTATGCCATTTATTTATTTATGCCACTGATATGCTGCTACCAGGAACAAAAATCCTCAAGGGGGGACTTTAGCTACTAAAGGACTTTTATTAGGACTTTTATCCTACCTTATTATGTAATATTTAATGTATATAATCATACAAACTGTATATTAATCTTTATTTAATACAAAAAGTCAGTATCCTAACGTAGTGGTTCTCAACGAGAGGGCCAGGACCCACTAGGGGGCCTCAGCACACTTCCAGCGGGGCTCAAAAAAGTTGATAACCACTGTCCTAACGAGATTGTATGTAAATGAACTGTAGAGGGCGTCATTGTGTTGCTTTGCGTAAAATCCCAAAAAAAATGAAACATTAAAAAAATCGAATTAAATTAATAAAAGAGTGTATTTTGCTAATTTTATCAATATAAGTAAAAAATACTTTTTTGTCTAGTTCTTTAATCTAACAATTTCAAAATTGAAATTAATAATAAATCAGTACGCGATAGGGGATTTTATTATGTTCACTTTATTTCCGGTTCCTGTGTTTTCCATGATGTAGTACCGGTGGGTAAATTCAAACTGTAGAAATGGAAGAGGGGTCGAGGAGGGGAGAGTCTGAGAGTGCAAACATGACTGTCATCAAATACAGCAACACTGCCGAACCTCCCAACAACATCTGCAATAACAGCCTTAATCAGAGCAATCACCGCACAACTAAAGAGGCAAACGTTCCATCAGATGGAGAGACGGACAGGAACATTTCGAGCCATGTCGATGATCCCGAGTCTTTACATGAGTCTAAGATGGAAAATGTGTACCTGCTGGATAGCAATAGTAAGATGGAGTCTTTTAACACTGCAGATGATAAAGAAAATAGGAATCGCACTACAGATTCAAGAATAGTACATCAATCTGATGATCATGATCTAGGTAGGTAGTCCTCCTGCCAAATGGTTCCTGTATATGCCAACCTTCTAAACTGAATGTAATGGTTTAACACCAGCCATCTGATATCAATTGATAGTATATCTGTCTAAACCAGTGCCTTTGAAAATCTCTGAAATGTTGATTTTGCATGTATTGAAAAATGGCATGTAAATGGCTTGCATTTCTTATTTCAAGGTTGCCAGCGGGCAGACACTTTGGCCAGTGTTTCTGGCACACAGAAGATGGATTGTGATTCTAGTGCTGTGTCTGCACACCATATTGACGATGAGGAAATATTCAGGAGAGCAAGAGAGGAGGGACAAGTGACTGTTGTCTTCCTAGGACAGATCACACAGGATGGTTGCTGTAGATTTGTTTGTGAGCTTTTTAAGTGTGTCCTTTACCAGAGGCAACAGCTGCCCATGACGTATGACCAAATGGTGTTCCTTCAGAAGCAACAGCATAATGCCACGCAGGTAAGACTGAAGGCCTTGAGTGTGTTCACAAAAGCAGACTGGTTTTCACAGTTGTCCCAAGCATCATTTTGTGAAATAAGATCCAATTTAAGGAGTAATTCACTGAAAAATGGAAATTCTGTTATTGTTTTGCCTCATGTTGTTCCAACCAGACTGATATTTCAAGTCGAGTTCCTAACAAGCAGCCATCATATGGCTTCAGAAGACATAACAAATATTGATGTGTTATATCCGCCATTGACCCAACCATTGACATTGATGTGTTCTTTTTTCCTCTTAAGTGAACCTTGATATTTGAAAGGAGTTGTTCAACCAAAAATGAAATTTCTCTCATCATTAACTCAAACTCATGCCATCACAGATCATGTATGACTTACTTCTGCTGAACACAAAGTTTTTTTAGAAAAATATCTCCACTCTGTAGGTCCAAACAACACAAGTGAATGGTGACTAAAATTTTGAAGCTCCAAAAAGCACATAGAGGCAGCATAAAAGGAATGCAAACGACTCTGGTGGTCTTCTGAAGCAATACAATCGGTTTTGAGTGAGAGCATACCAAAATATATCTCCTTTTTCACTATAAACCGTGACATCAGCAGTCTCCTTGGCAATCATTATTTCAAGCTTGTTTACACTTCTTAGCGCTCTGCGCATGCATCAAGCACTAGGAAGTGTAATCAAGCTTGAAATTATGATCATTCCTAGAGACTGCAATGGCAAGATGTGCAGTAAAAAAATATTACATTTTGGTCTGTTTGCTCCAAAAAGTGATTAGATTGCTTCAGAAGACATTGATTAAACCACTGGAGTCTTATGGGTTACCGTTCTCCTGCCTTTATTTGCTTTTTGGAGCTTCAGCATTTTGGTCACCATTCACTTGCATTGAAATGACCTACAGAACTAAGAAAAATCTTCATTTGTTTTCAGCAGAAGAGTCATACACCTCTGGGATGGCATGAGGGTTAGGTTTGGGTGAACTATTTCTTCAAGCATATTTTGTTTTGGGGTGACTTTGGTGTGAGCAAGCTGTGACATTCAATATGCAATTTATTTATTTATTTTTACTGAACAAAACTGTTGTTGTGGTACAGTTCAGAGTGACAGATACAGTTGTGTAGTTTTAAAATTGGTACATTGCAATTCTGCAATGCTGGGTCTCTTTTAAGGAAGATGTCACAATCATGAGGGTATATAATTTTCATTTTTAGGGGAACTATTCCTTTAACAATTCCCTTAATATTTGCTTATTGTTTGATCTTTTGTTTTGTACTGATGTAATTTGTATTTGGTGTGACTTTGTTTCCTTTCTCTCAGACAGAGGACATGGTGAACTGTCGGCCTGTGAAGACATCAGGGGGCTTGGATTGGCGTCGGTGCCAACGGACATTGCAGGAGCTGGACGAGGTGCTGGCCCACCTGGAGAAACTGTTCTCTCTTAGCCATGTTCCTCGTGTGCTCTTCATGCTGGGGGGCTCTACCATCCTCCCCAACGAGCTGTACGAGGTCAACTTGGAAGCGGTGGTTGTTGGTGCCGGAGAAAACAGTTTAAGGACGTCATCTTGTCTAAGGCAGCTTTTCCGCACACTATTTGTGGCCGACCTGCTGTCAGATGCAAAGTCTGTTCGTCTCATGAGCACCACAGTCATGGCTCTGGGTCACCGGGATTGTGGCGTGACTGGGTTTAAGCCCAAAGTAGATTTTAGGGTTCCTACAAAAGTGAAAAACCATGTCATCTCCATAGCCAGTGATATGTCCCTCACTGGAGAGGTACATAAACGTAACAGAGACCTGGAGGACTATATATGGTTTCAGGCCCCTGTCACAGTCAAAGGTTTCTGTAAATAATAGGTTGAACAGAAAATGAAATGTGTGTCCTTCACAGAGGGGCAATAAAGAGTGACTGATTTCAGGGATAATTCTCTTTATTATTATTTAACAACAATAATAATAGGAACATTTTGTTATTATTTTGCTTAATTTCAGAATTCTGTGTGAATTTTTAAGTTTAAAAAAAAAAGCAAATCTGATTATTTATGCAAAGTTTACATTTACAATATCATCAGATGATCCATCTTTAACCAGCTTTATTTTAGTGTAAAGATTACAGACTAGGGTGTTTCTTTTCTAATGTTAAACAATCTGGGACTGGGTAATGAACAAGTTACAGGTTAACTTCAAGTAGGAGTGACCCATGACCTGGAATGTTGATGATAATACTGCTATTTTATCATTTGCTCCATAAAGCAAGGCAGTTATTCCCATGTTCCAGCAAGGAACTCAACTCAAGTCATTATGAATTAAAACCATCCGCTGAATAGGAGCTTCTGTAAACTGATGAATGTACATGATAGTTTTTATCCATTGCAAACTTAATTGTGTTTTTACAGTCTTTAAGTCTATAAGTATATAAAGAAAATTAATGCAATTTAGGTTTTCACTTTCCAAGTGGTGCTACATCTTTGTACTGTTTCAAGATTTTGTTTGTAATATTTTCATTTCAATTCAAAAAGAACAATACATATTTTTTCAGTGTTCATTAAATCATAAAGAAGTGATTCAAAATGATGACTGTAGCATGGTTATTCTAATGATCAATGTGCCATGAAACCTTTTTCTTATAAACTGAAGATGTTAGTTTCTAAAACTTCACAAATATGTACTTAAGAGTCCCTTTCATTAAAGTCCTTTACACTTTTCTACACGCTAATTACTTTCAACAGAAATGATCAAAGCAGAGCAAAATCATTTTTTGGAGGTTTTGGAATAGAGTTTATTTGCGCCTTTTACTCTCCACCTTCTCCACAAACTGCATGATGTCTTGAGCCAGAAGCTGAGGTTCCTCAAAAGCAGCAAAATGTCCACCTCGTGCCATGTAGGTGTAAGAACGGACATCTTTAATCCGCGCTCCGGTCCAAGACCTAGGACAGTGGGCTAGCTCATGAGGAAAGGCAGCCAGACCAGTGGGCACAAACACCTTTGTCCTTTAAGAGTACAGAGACAAAAAAAATTCAGAACTAAAAATCGAATCTGTTTTGAAAAGGCTATAAAGAATGAACTACTAATGTGATTAATAAAATTAGAAGTGCCATAAATCAGTTTGACAGACCTAATAATGTTAGAATTTTCCTGGTTTTGATTATAAAAGTTTACACCATTCAAATGTGCATTATATATACAGTATATTTCAATTTTAAACATGAAAATTAGATGTTAGATAGATTGATGTTTGCTGATGATAGATAGATAGATAGATAGAAAAAGCTAACATATTAACTCTAAAGAGTTGTAATACACATGCCAATCGCTAAATGATTAAAGAATTCTTATTGTGTTTTGACTCACAAACTGTCCACCCTTGTCTTGAGATTTTTCTTCAGGTTCTCTTTGTAGAAACGCATTGAGGGAATGATGGAACATGTAGTCCAGTAGATCATGACATTTGTAAGAAGATCATCTAGACTGAACTTTCTGTGATGGAACAAAAGACAAAGCCACTTAATTAAATTTGAAAAACACTATAGTTTTCAGGTTTTGCTATGTGTGCTATGCAATCTCCAAGCGAAATTGTAAAGTATGTACATTTGTATATTTACAACAGGCATGCAGATATAAATATATTTTTAGATTAATCTCTCTTTACTTCTCTAAACCCCCATCCTCCAAATCTCTATTTCCCAAATCAGTCCAAGAGGAGAATTTTTCCAGGATATAGGCAGCTAATCCCACTGGAGAGTCATTTAGTCCACATCCTGCAGAGGCAGAAAAGGTGCAAAAAAAATAAAATAAATGTTTTTTCACAAATTGTATGGTAAATCAACAGAATTTATTGTTACATTTGCTATGCTCTTGAAACATAATCCTTAATCTAAAATGGCTTTTTAAATTCAGTTTATTTACTATAGTTTTTTTAATTGGGTTAACATTAGAAAATAATATCATATATTACAGGTTATACTGTACATATAAGGTGATTACCGCATTACCTGCTGTGTCTGGTTTAGTGGCTTGAAGGTGTAAATAGCCAGTTTCTCTAAGCATTTCATATATACTCTTCTCCATGTAAGGATAGAGACGTTTGACATCTTCCTTTGAGAAGCCCACCAGAAATGGCAGGTAACGACCAACCAGTAAGGAGAGGAGTTGTCCAATGTCATTTGTAGCAAACAACATGTTCAGGTGAAGACCAAGAACACACCTTGTTTATGAGAGGAATAAAAAGAACCTGTTTTATTGACAATAAACAACATTGTTAAAAGTTACATGGAAAAGAGGACACAAAGGAGGATCTAGTGATCTAGAATCTTACTCTGGCTTCATCTGGGCCATGTTGCTGGTAATGAGAGATCCCCAGTCTCCCCCTTGCACATAATACTGAGTGAACCCCAATCTTTCCATGATCTTATGGAAGATCCTGGCAGCATCCAAAGAGTTAAAGCCTTCAAGTTCAATAATAGAAATAACAGCAGTTTTACTCTCCAGTTTCCATATGAAAGATCATCTAGTGGAAATTGTTTAAAGCTTTTGAGATAATAGATTATCTCTAGCATTCATGCTGTTTGTTCTCTGTGAAAAGTTATCTACTGTAGGTCATTATAGAATCTCTAGTAGAATTGCGGCATAAGTTATTTTACAGTATCACGTCACCTATTTTATGTGGTGCTTCAGAGTATCCATAGCCTGGAATGGAGGGACAGATGACCTCAAAGACCACATCTGAACTGGTCTCAGTGAGCAAGGGCAGGATCCTGTAAAACTCATAGAAGGAACCAGGCCAGCCATGAACCATCATGAGAGGGACAACTTTCTGTCCAGGCTTCTGAACAGGCCTCACATGAATGAAATGCACATCTATTCCTGAGAGGAAGTGATACAGACACTAAAGGTCAAAATATTAAAGTAACACATTTCCAAACTGGTATGATCTATTATTAGCATTTTTTTATATTATTATAATTTATCATTCTATTTGTTAACATTAGTTAATGCATTATGTATCATGAACTAACAATGAATAATGACTTTTTACAGCATTTATTAATGTTGTTAATTGATCAAAATTGTTCATTGTTTGTTCACGTTAGCTCATAATGCATCAACTAATGTAAACATATACAACTTTTCATGTAAAAATGTATGAAAGTGCATGTAATAATGAACCAAGTTAATTGTTATTGTTCATTGTTGGTTCATGTTAACTACTGTCTCAATGAATGTTAATAAATATAACCTTATTGTTTTCCATAAGAATATTTTTCAGCTATCAGTATCTATACTCAATCGGTGTATCCCTAGTATACTGTACATACTGTTTAAAAACAATGAACCATCTATAACAGCTTGCAATATGCTTACATTCTGTGAATGCAGGATGATAAGGCTATATAAAAATTGCATGCTTTATTACATTACGTTTTATCTGGTGGGGAAAGCTATCTACTAAAGGTTAGGCACTTACCCTCAATCTTGGTTTTGAAGTGAGGGTATTGGTTGATCACCTTGACCTGTTTCTCCCAGTCAAACTGGTGTCTCCAATAAAAGGCCACCCTTTTAAGATAGATCGAGTTAAAGCCATAATGAAAGCGGCTGTCCTCCAGTGAGTCTGTGTAACGTGTTTGGTCAATGCGTCTATGCAGATCCTAAAGAAAACAGTGCAGTTACTGAAGTATATTTACAGTATATAGTGTGCAAGTGAATGCATGTTTAACACACATGTTTTAAGAGTAGAGTTATCTTGTAGCGATGTTTGTGGAAAACCTATATGTAATTCTTGGTTTTTGTGTACATCCATCCAAATAAACATTCTTCACCTCTATTTCTTCCACTGAGGTCTCCACGACAAATTTGTGAATGGATTTGTCCTCTGTTATTGACTTCTCCCCAGCTCCCCACCAGCCATCCCCAATTGGTATGTTTTTGGGGGTTTTCCTCCATGCCAAGTAGCACAAAAGACCCCCGATTCCAGCAGAAGAGAGTGCCAAGAGCTGTAGTTTAGGCTGATCGAGGTTTCTAAGGGTGTCTCTAAAAGTGAAGAAAATTTACAATAATGTTTACATGCTGCACTTTAGCTTATCAGCATAATCATTCAAAGTGCTTTGAATACACCAAACATCAGCAGCACAGCATAGAGCATGAGTTATTCCCCCAATAAGGAAACAAGAACCCAACATTATAAATGAATCTACAGTACATAGTTTTCAAGAGTAGGGGTACCACACAAATATTTAACAGTATCAAGGCTGGATTAACCATTTGGACAATTGGGCACATGCCCAGGAGAACCACGTCCAGGGGGGCACCACACAACAGCATTTTAAACTGTTTTAAGTCCATTTTTATTTAAATGGTTATTAAAGTTTCTAATTATCATGAAAAAAAATCTGATTTTTTTTTTCTCCCCAATTTGGCATGCTCAATTCCCAATGCGCTCTAAGTCCTCATGGTGGCATAGTGTCTGCACCTGAGAGCAAGAACCACATTTTGGCGACCAGGAGAAGGTTACCCCACGTGACCCTCCCTAGCATCCGGGCCAATTTGGTTGCATAGGAGACCTGGCTGGAGTCACTCAGCATGTCATTCGAACTCTGGACTCTGGGGGTGGTAGTCAGCGTCTTTACTCGCTGAGCTACCCAGGCCTCCTGGAAAAATCAGATCTAAATTATTTCTTAGATATGACATGAGTCATATGGAGTTTAGAATGGAGGAGAGTAAATTATGTCAGAATTTTTGGTGAGCAATCCCTGTTCATATTTGATTGTGTACTTTATCTCACCCTGGAACAGATGCTTCTATGGATATATTATATTATTTGTAACTATTAGTACTTTATTAGTAAATAATATAGTGTAAGCTGCACATAAGCAGTGCATTCTTTAATATTATCTATCTATCTATCTATCTATCTATCTATCTATCTATCTATCTATCTATCTATCTATCCCACTGTCATCTGACCCTCTAATTCATTATTTGTCTTACTTATCTAATATTTCTGTCTAAATTAAAGCTAAAAAAAAAAAAAAAAAGGTTTAGAAGGAGCATTTCCTACCATGTTTCTTGTGCTGCGTGTACAGTTGTAAGTGTGCAACTTTAACTCTCCTCCTGCTTAACACCTTGCATTTGTTTATTTTTTTCCCAGTGATTTCGCATCCTAGCATATACCAAAATAAGTCAAATTTGGGAAGAAAAATCAATAATAACAAAAGCAAATTTTACTTTCATGGTTAGGAATAATAATCTATTCGCAAATAGGAGTAAGAAAGCCCACACAAACAGATGATACATTGCGAATGTGCCAGAAATAACATGTAAGAACAAGTAAGGAAATACTTAATAGATTTACAGCTGTAGTGATTCAGTTGTTGGCAGTTGACCATAATTTCGAGGAGTTTTGTGGAGTTCATGATTGCAATGAAGTCAAATTTTACAACAGGCTTCAATCGAGACTGCTTTAACCCCACCCTAATATGTATGAGACTGCGTTAGCATTTTTTAAGTCTACAGTTTAGTTCTCTGCTGTATTACTCACCTGATACTTTCAATTGCCTGCATAATAGTGTCCTCAAAACGCATATTGAACGTACAACGGAATATGTCTTTTCACGACAAATCTGTGTTGAACTTGGCAAATAGTATAGTTTCTTTGTGAAACGTTTCAGTGAAAGTCCAGTGAAGGAGGAGTTAGCAGGGAAACATGGGAGAACAGCCTTTGACACTATAACCTAAATGGGCCCTTACAAAACATGACTGCATTACAATAAAGTACAACTGCAGTATAGCAGTACATAAATGATTCTACATTATAACTGCAGTAAAATACAATACAACTGCAGTATCACTACAGTACAGTGAAGTATTACTGTGGATTTATATTATGATGAAATATAAATGCAATATAACTGCAGTTATTAATGTGCATATACTAAACTGCAACTGAACATGTACCACATTGTGCTGTGCTGTATTTTATATTGTTATGTAAATAAGAGTTCATCATGCTATGACAATGCATGAGATTAAGATCACGAGTGATTTTTTTTTTTACAAGTATACATAGTTGAATTCAAACAGAAATTTCACCTGTCACATTACAAATGACAATTAAGAGATCTGTAGCCCTCTATGTACACATATAAATATTAAAACATCTTCAAACAGGGTAATGCAGTTAGTACACGTAATACACTTACACTTAACGGCACTAACATTTACTTTTAAATGTATATTGAGTTTCATTAATTTCATATATGGTAAACATTGAGGGTTTACTGAATTTGTACGAATAATTCAATTATGAAAACTTTCCCCAAAACATATATTTAGTCCTCCTTACACACTGCATTAAGTTTGTCACACTAATTCTGATTCTGTATTTGTTCGTCACGTTCATAAGTATTTGGAAAGGGCAAAACGATAATTCTATCTGGCCTTTTTGCAATTCTATACATTTGTTTGTCACCTTTGATGGAAGTACAGTATGGCGGCAAATTAATGCCAATAATCCGCGCGTGTTATTGACGCTCGCGCACAGTAGTTCATTGTCGCACGAGGAAACGGGAAGATCCCGCGCGCGCAAAACGATAGATCTCACATGGAGGACATGACAGACAGCACGCGCATGACAGTTCCCCCCAAAGTCTTGCGCAATATAATCTCATCTGCTGCTTTTGCTCCCACAAACACTTTTATTTTTGGCAGTACTAAAAAATAATAATAATTTAAAAAAAAAACTTTTATTTTTGGAAGTCGTGGGGTGGGCTTTGCTCTTTTGATTGTAAACTCGAATGCCATTGGTTACTTACCCTTTTCCGGAAGTCTGTTGTGATTGGATGCCTGTTATTCGCAATCAAGTCCAAATTGGCAAATCTCTTCAAATCAACAGTCAAGATCAGATGCTTGATGGATGACCAGTACTAGTGTAACATACTTTTTTCGTATGCTTACCTGTTTGTAAACTTTGTAAAGGAGCCAATTGGTAGTTCATAGTTAGATTACTATTTAGCTTTCTATGAATCCAGTCTACTAACTAGCAGCCAACGATGACATTTGTGTTACTATGCTGCCTGCTGCTGTAGTTCTATAAAATAAAAAAAAATCTTAAATATTTCTCTCCTTGTTACAGGTATATATAGATTCTTTCAGATAATTAGAGTTGAATATTAATTATTGGACTAAAGGAATAATAAAAAGGTTTTTCAGCATTTCTAAAAGTATTTCTCTGCATTTGTTTGTTTTGATATCTTGTCCTGTGTGTTAAACTATACCAAAATACACGCAAGCACCTGTGGGTAAAGGTTAATAGTTTTTGTTTTATGTACTTTTTTTGTTTCATGGAGTAGATTTACATATCCCTTTATTGCTTTAACCTCCATTAGCATTAGGTGTGGGTGTGTGTTGTAGTAATTGTATTTAGCTAAAGTTTATTATTTATTTCAGATTTGAAGATGCACCGATCAAAGATTAGAACATTTCAGAAGAAATGCAAGACAAGCAGAACAGGTGCATTAAGTTTTATTTTACTTTTTAACATGGATACATTACTTTTAACATGGGCCTTTCAGAAACTATATGCATCTGTATTTATCCTTTTTATCAAGCCTTACTGAAGCAGTCACCAAGTTAAGAGGCAATAGACACTACAACTGTTTTCAGTGTCTGTGTCACAAGGGAGGACATGTTCAACCGAGGCTTGATACAATGGAAACGGCAGAAGAGGTCCTCTCCAAGGAATCTCCTCAGAGTATCTTTCATTGGAGTGCCTGGGATAGACAATGGTGCTCTTAAAAAATCATTCCTGACTGGTGTGTTGTTGTGTTCCTCTTATTCGGTAACACCATTGCATAATTTATGCAGTTTTATAAAATGGTCACCATTTGTAGTTATGAAATCTGTGATAATTTTGACTTGGCTTATTAATTACTAATTCAGTTTTTCCTTTTTCACAGAAATTATGGCTGGAATTGATGCAAAATTCTTTGAGGGAGATGAAAACTGGGAAAAATCTGAAGTATTCATCGGAGATTTTCAGAATGACAATTTCAGGTATGTTTATAATCCTATCCTATTTTACTTAAAGTTTCTTTAATCTAACTCTTTCTTTGCCTATGTAATTACTGCGCTGTGTTACTTCAGGACAATTGGTGAAATAATGGCTGTGAGCATCACACAGGATGGCCCTCCACCCAACTTCTTCCTGGAGTGCAATTACAACTTCATATCTTCTGGGGAGATTAAAAATGATCAACTGTCAAACGCTGTCGTAACAGACCCAGACCTGCTAGACCTTATTGTTAAGGATTTCTATTTTTATCTATACACTCTTTATTACCTCATTTATAGTTTCACTTCTTACTTGTTTTTATGGCTTTACTTAAACTGAATCTGGAAATGGGTTAGTTCTAATTCAGTGTTATATATTTTGGTGATGGGCAAACCATGGGCTTTTACCATGAAGCTAGCTTAACAAATTCAGGATTACATGATTGGTTTTGAGTTGACAAAGTCAATCCAATCAGGCTTCATTGGTACCATGACTCTGATCATCAACAATCAGTCTGTCAGCCCAGGCTTTGATCCTTAGTTCATGATTATCTAATGGAGTGTGTGCAACTGTAAAATACCTTTTAAAAGTGCCTTTGTCAATTAGCTTTTGCTTTTAGAGCAATCCATGACTGTAATGGACGTCCATCTGATTTGAAAGATCTGTTATTGTCAAACCAAAATTATTTGAGAAATGTGTGTTCCTGACAAATAAAATAAACTCAAACATGTAAGATCGGTCATTTTTAAAGGTTTATTCTTCTGAAGGTAGACCATATACCATTTAAACTAAAATCATAATATTAATCGTCAAAATATTATTGCTCATGTGTAATGGATTAAAGGTAGAATTACAGATGTAACTAAGAAATATGAAATCATATATGCTGACTTCTAATGCTTCTGTATGTATGTGTGCTCAGTTGACCTCAGAGGCACCCCATGGCTGTTAGTGTTCAAGGCAGCTTGCAATTTCTGTCCGTTCCTCTTTTCTAGTTCCTCTAAGTAGCAGACTTTTGTCTTCATGAGTTGAATAGGTCAGATCTATAAATAACGAGACGTCTGGCTCATTAATATATGGTCATGTTTCTTTATCTCTCCGGTGTACCCAATTTCCCCTCCTTAATCATACGAGCCTTTGTTGTCACTTCCTTTTTTTGGCTGTTCTTTGTCTCATGAAGATGTTACGTCCCTATTAATCTAGGGGTATCAAAGGGACATCATCATAAACCAGAACAATCTTATATAAATAAACAGAAAGAAGCTTAAGCAGACCAAAGCCTGCTTCTTGAAACGCAATAAACTGTCCAAATTCTCCCAGTGCTGCAGCTGATGTGCAAAGGATTAAAACTCTATGGCCTCCATGAGATGGTGAACCTGTAAAAAAGGAACGGGAACTCAAAAACACCTATCGGTTAGGAGCGGAACTTCAATAGATTGCTCTTTGAAGGTCTCTGTGTTGTTCTATCTTTTCTGCGCACTGAAATAAAGCAATTATTGTTAATTTACACTTTACAAATTCCGTTATACAACTTTTCAAAGGTCTAAGGGTTCAACATTGATATCCAATTTCTGTTTTATGATAGCAATCATAACGGAAATATCAAAACGGGACTTTATACCTTTTGTTATGAAATCGCGATCGCCAGATGAATCCAGTTCCCCACACTGTCAATTGTTCATTGAAAAAAATCCAATAGTAATTTTTGTCCATAAAAGTGATCAATCTGGGAAATATTGATATATATTCTCCATTGTTTACATGAGAGCTCGCCTGAAAGATTTACCCTTCGTCATCGTTCTTCAACAAACTATGCAATCTGAGCAGCATTCATGTTGTAAAACTGTATTTTATCTGATATATTAGAGTCTAGTAAACAAAATGAGCCTGTCTCCAAAGTCTATTTTTAAAAATGCGGCATAGTTTTATTCAAAATAGCCAAGCAATGCAGTCAGATTTTGTGTCGTCTTGAAAGGCGGAGCCTTGATTTTATTCAGTACACCGGCAGCTATTTTCAGAGTAAAAAAAGCTTGCAGGAATCTCATTTTTTGTTAGATCATCTTCAAATTTGAAACGTAACTTCTTTAGACTTGTGGCTTTAAGAACATTGTATTTCTGGGTTGTCTTGGTACTTTTATTATTGTTTATTAGATTATAAATACATGTTCAGCACAAAATATTTCCATTACTATAAACTTCAGCTTCTCTAACTTTAAAAAATAACAACATAAATTAATTCATAAATTAAATAAAGCCCAAAGTGTCATCTTTCAAAAGATACTACAACTGTGTCCATACTCCAAAGGGTCCAGTAAATACTACCATTTAAGTTCAGGTATGTCATTTTCATGGTTTGTGCTCAAAAGGGGTGTGTATCAACAGGTTAAATAAGTCCTAGAAGGAATCCACATGTCCTCGCAGAAAATTATATATGATGTCACCGTATCTGTGAGCTTGTCCAGGTCAGTGGCTGCAGCTTCAGAAACACTCCAGTGCAGTCAAAGCAGGCTTGTTGCTCCAGCTCTGCTTCATTGGTACTTCGATTTACAGTCTTTACTACAGATTTAGCTGATTTTAGTTTCTGCCTGTAGGTCAGTAGTAGATGAACCAGACAGTAATCAGAAAGTCCTAAAGCTGCACATGGGACAGAGCGATATGCATCTTTTGTTGTTGTGTAGCAGTACTCCAGTATATTTCTGTCTCTGGTGGGGCATGTAATGTCCTGTTTGTATTTGGACAGTTCACATGTGAGATTTGCTTGTTAAAATCTCCAAGAAATCTCCGGAATGAGTAATATAAACACTCTCAAGAATACACAAGGAAAACTCCCGTGGCAAGTAGAAAGACTTACAGTTCATGAAGAACGTAAAAACACTTTCCACCACCTCTTGTTTCCCTGTTAACTCCGCGGTGCAGTCCGCTCTGAACAACTGAGTGCCCGGCAATAATCAGCAGCTCGTCTCTGGTAAAACTGGTCAGAAATAAATTACTTTACACAGGAAAAACAAACAAAAACAACAAATTCACAGAATGTCCACCTTTTCAGACACTATTACACCACTACATTTAATTTGTCTACTAACAATGTTTAACAGTTTATGTACATGGATCAATGGAGATTTGTCTTTTTTTTAAAGACAATAGCACTTTTTGAAAATAATTTTCACATGATAAAAATTGAAATGTTTTATGTCTATTTCACTCTTTGTTTATAATAGTCTTGCACATGTCATTTAAAAAAAATGTTTTTATGGATTTTCATAGTTTAATATTGAAAGTCTGGGTCTGAAACTAAGCTAAAACAATAAAATCTATACATAAAAGGCATGTGAAATGTATCTGACATAAATTATGAAGGCATGGTAAAAAATTTTTTTGTCAGTTTTAATGTGACAAAAAAAAAAGTCATGAAGTTGAAAAAACACCTGTATATAGTTGTTTATTTCTGTATTTTTTTTCGGTTCTATCTTATATTTGTTCAAAAGAATTATCTCCTTAAGTATGTCGAAATCATTCTTTAAAGACGGATAGACAAAGTTAAAGTGCATCTTGTTACAATTGTTAATAATAATGCCATTTTCCATTTCATTAAATTAAATAATAGTTTGTCTCTAAACCAAATTTCTAATTTCACTTTATAAATAATTTCAAACTAAATTTGAATGTTTTGTACAAATGTGAAGTTAAAAAGGCTATTAGAGTTTGTTATATTGTAAGTAAATATGACATTGTTACATAAGTGTCACCCTTTTCCTCTTTGGATTAGCCTATTTTGTTGTACTCTGGCAACTGTTTGTTTTCTTTCTTTCTTTTTTAACATTTGAACTAATAGTTTTCTTTGTATTGATTGTTCTTGTATGAAGCAATAAATAGACAATGTCAAAATAAAGGAGCTCGAAAGCATTTACCCTGCCTACAATTGCGATTGGTGGAGCGCGAAGACTCCGCCCCTTTTGCTTATCCGTTGTGAATGACGTATTGTTTATGTAATCTCAGACCGCAGTTTTGTTTTCTCTCCACTGTCTTCTTTTCTCTCCCCATCAAAAGAACAAGAAGGGAATCAAACAGTTTGGAGTAATTTAATACAAACATAAATTCGACATGTTTGTTAAGATGATTGCCCCGGTGTTTGCGCTGATCTTGGCCGTGGCGAGCGAAGACATTGTTGGAGCTCCTGTGGATGCGGATATGAATGATGAAGGCGTTCAGAATGCGTTACAGTTCGCAGTGACCCAGTACAACAGAATGAGCAATGATGCGTTTTTGCGTCAGGTTTCCGAAGTCATCGATGTCAAAAAACAAGTAAGTCAATTTGAAGTAAAATACATGCAAGTACACCAGCAGACAGACAGCAAAACAACCTTTCCGTCATAGCACTCGTTAAAAGAGGAAGCAGTGTTTACATGAGCTAATGATAGAAAAACAGCTTCTGGAGTTATTCACACAAAGTAATGACAAACTTAGACATGACATGTATATAATGGGCTTGTGTGACCATTTTTACAGGGTTATTTAAATTCAGAGGTGTTAAAACTTTGATAATGATCTGTAATCCTTGTTAATAAATGATACCCTTATGAATACTTAGGCTACTATGTATTTACTGTAGTAATATTGTATTAACCGTGACTAGTAACCATGACCGTAGAACCATGTTTTTTTTGTGTGTTTTATTCTTCAGTAATCAAGGTTTTGCTACAGCATTACTGTAGTATTCATATTGTAACTTGTTCTTATTAATAGTAGCCATATAATAATACCTGTGGTTAAATTTGTGGTTTTATAAGTTGCTTATACTTACACATTTTTTAAAGGTAAACAAAACAGCCTAATAATTGTCTGCTTATGCCTATGAATATATAACATTTTTAGTTAATAATTTAAGTTACTAATTTTATCCAAAGACTTCAATTTATTAGAGGTATCCATATTGGTATCGATATTGGTCATACTGACCTAAAAATACTTGGTATAGTATCAAAGAAAATAAGTGGTATCGCCCATCCCTCGTGACTGTCGTGATTTTGATGTATGTAGCAGATATATCTGGTGTTATGGGCGGGACTGTTTGGGACATGATTAGTTTCTCTTGCATTCTAAGAGGTGTACGTGTTCACAGCATTTTAGAGCAAAGGGATGTTTTATTGATTATGCAAATTTACTGAAATAGTTCACTTGTTCTCCGTTATAACTTGTTGCTAAACCATTTTTTTTTATGTGTCTGGTTCACACTCTAGCTTGTTTCTGGCATGAAGTACATCTTCACTGTGAATATGGCCAGAACTAGCTGCAGAAAGGGTGAAGTTGAGACCCTTTGCGCAGTTCATGAGGACCCTGCTGTTGCACAGGTTAGACACACGCTGGAATCCAATTCAGTATATTTGATTACCTGTTTACATTTCTTTCTTTCCAAATGAAAGAGGTTGACTTTGTGTGTGATAATGCAACCTTTTTATGTATTTTCTCTAGGTCACTGAATGCAAAATTGTGGTCTGGAGCCAGCCATGGATGAACTCAATTAAGGTCCTTGAAAATACCTGCCCATAGAGCACATGATTCTAGTGCAGTATGGGGATTTTCATCATTCACGCAGCAATACAATTTTCTTGCTTTTGCTAATATTGGTAAAATCCTAAATCTTTATAGTTGACTAAATTGGAAGTTTATTTGTCCCGATAACCTTCAGTTACACTAACCATGCTTCATTTTAGACTCCAAAAAATCTTCAGTTTTTAATAATTTTTAAATAATAAATGGCATGCTTCTATAGTTGTTCATTCTTAACTATTAAAACATGGTTGAATTATTTGTGTCTGTACCTTGACTTTATTTGTTTAAATTCATTGTAGGAGTTACACTGGCTTTCAGAGATATTCTCAAACAGTTAAAAGATTTGAAAGACAGAATGCTGTATTCAGTTGTATGTAGGACAGCTAGTGTGTGGACCAAGTCCTCTCCATATCAGTCGATTGAATCAGTACATAGTATCAAATAATAATTAATCAGTTATTTTCAGACAATATTACAGTTTATACCATTTCCAGTGAATGTACTGTAGTGTATATTAGGCTTAGATAAATAAGTATTATATTGTATGCATTTTTCAACTTTAATTGGGTATAATTTGTTCTTAAAGTCAAATCTATCAAAATTTGTATCTGTGGTTTCAAATAAGTTTTAACATCTGTCTGATTCCCATCTTACTCAAAAAAATCTCCACTGGGAAGGGTGTGGACTGCAGGGACATGCCTTCCTTCTTTTCTGCAAATAAACATGATTCACTTACTTGTGAAATAAATAATTGTGAGGATTGATCAATCAGAAGTTCATTTCAGGCAATTTAATTGTTCTAATCCCTAGTCACTGACTTAATGGATTCATCAGTAGGGGTCATGAAGTTAAGTGATGTTTACTTAGTAAGCGAAAATATCCTGCAACTTGATTCTATATAAAAGAGCCATTCCTGTCAGAGTTAAATGTATAATAAATGCAAGTGTTGATTAATTTATACAGTATTGGATCCAGTTTCTTCTGTTCTTATATTTTTACGTGAATTGTCGTAAAGCATTTAAAAAACATTCTTTCTTTGAGAATGGGTGCATTCCATTCGGAAGTGATCATCCCTATGCCCTATTCCCTTCGAAGACTTTACAATCCACTCTGAGAGCTTAATTTGGAATTCACTTTTTAAGTCATTTTTATTGGAAATTCTGTTTGAAGCGATCTTACAGCATGACTATCATGATTGTTCTCCTTTCAAATGTGTCCCGTTTGGAAAGATGAAAGTGTCAAATGAAGTAATAAATTATTCACCCTAAGCATTTACCCTCTCTACATCTGCTATTGTTTGAGCTGCAAGACAGTGACCCTTGTAGCGAAAGACGTTTTATCAAATCTAAGACCATTGTTTTGTCCTATTGACAGAACAAGGAGGAATCAAACAGTTTGGAGTCATTTAATACAAACATCAATTCGTCATGTCTCTTAAGATGATTTTTGCATTTTTCATGGTGGTATTGGCCGTGACAACCCCCATGCTGAATAATGATGAGGAGTACATGGATGATGAAAGCATTCAGAATGCATTAAAGTTCGCAGTAGACCAGTACAACAGAGAAATCAATGATGAGTATGTGCATCAGGTTTTTCCAGGAACGAGTAAGCATATTTTTATACGTTACCTTATTTTACCCCCAAATTTTAATTATCTTATAATTTACCTCATGCCCTCCTAGATGTGTATGACTTTCTCTCTTCTGCTGAAGATAAAAGTGAAGAATATGTCCGCTCTGTAAAAAGCTGCTTAAAAAAGTCCACCACACTCACATAAGAAGCATTTATATGGCTATCTCGTAAGCAAATAGTTAATGAGGGGACTCTTCTTGGTGACACATTTTGTCAACACGAAGTCAGATATTTAAAAAAAAAAAAAATAAAACTGGAAACTGGAGCCCCTTATGGGAAACCCATGCAAACACGGGGAGAACATGCAAACTCCCATTTGAGCCAGTGTCATGATAAATGGAGTCTGCCTGGTATCAAAAACGTGTTTTTTGCCCGCGTCTGCTGTTTTCTATTGTTTTCCTATGTAAACACAAGCTGGACAAACGGCCATGCCTGCTGCACTGTATCTTGCTGTTTCTTTATTGTCTTACAGAACTGGGACGTTTTTAGACACAGTGTCAAAAGATAAAAAGAACTTCAGGTCTCAAAAATGCTGTTTCACTCAAAAACGTTCTGTTTCATTCGTTTTGCTACTCCTAGATTGTTTTTAGCGCATGTGTCACAATGATTTCATGTTCTGAACAAGTTCAGGTTGCAAAGGTGACTGTTACAATGTTTAACATTATTCCAGATTGTTCTGCACCAAGCAAAGTTTCAGCATTTTCAGCAATGTTTTTTTCTCTTCCTTCTGCTCTAGTGTGCTGAGGGGCCACCGTGCCTTGTATGTCTACAGTTACAATACTGTTACAAATCTTGCCAATGATGCTAACATAAAATACAGCCTTTTGCAACATGGTGAACAATACACTGCAGCATCAGAATATAAGCTAATACTGTATCAAATTATAATGACAAAATAAACAACAATACATAATTCTTGGCTTACAATAATATAATAAATAGAAACTGAATTCTAAAATGTTAGCGAGTGTAGTAGGTTTTACACACTACATTCATAAAAAAAGATTGTTTTGTAAAAATGTATGTAAAAAAAAAAAAATAATTCTATCACTGTATTGTGGAAAACATGCATTAATTAACTAACTAGATTTGTATGTTTCAGTAAACATTTTGAATGTACTTGGCTACAACAGCTGATAGGATGAATTTAACATTATTATTTAAAATATAAATAATCACTTTTTTTTTTAGGCAAACATTTTCGAAATGGGGCTTCGGGTTGATCGGTTGCTTGGGGCATCAGAAATCGTAAACCCGTCTCTGGGTCTGGTCTACTCTGTCTGTATGCTTTTACACAGATTTCGTATGTTTTTTGCATGCCTGTATTCCGACAAATCCCGCCTCCTGAAGCCTGACTGGCAGTCTGCGATTGGGCAATTGAGAAGTCATTCGTTTAGATTTACCAATCATAGCAAAGATGTATGAGATCAAGGGCGGGGTTTGTCATAATACGGGTGTGGACAAACGGAACGCGTCACGATAGAATTACGATATTATAAATGTTAGTTACCCGCTCTCATGGAGTTCGGTTAATTATTACACATTTTACCAAGTTTCCACTTTGTATCAAATCCAAGTCTGGGTAGGATAATGAAGACGTCGTTGCCACATCTTACCAGCAAAACGTGTTTCTCTTTCACTTAACAGATTAAAGCGGACGTGCACATTTAATAGGAAAAATGAAAACTTTAAATTCAGACGAATTACAGATAGCGGAGACCACTTTATATGCGCACTTACCCAAATCTTTAAAGGTGAGTATGACGTTTTTTGTCACATCAGCTCAAACAGTGCAAAGCTCCGTGCTTTTAACTTTTGTTCTTTGTCAGTTGTCGCTCAAAAACAAATTCCTCTTTTCAGGTGTATGGATTTGTTTTCGCCATAAACAGAGGGAAACCACACACTCTGGAGGTAGTGGTGGACTCGTGGCCATCATTCACGACTATCATCGTTCGACCAGATCCAAATGTGAGAATGCACAAGATTCATTTTATTTTTAACGATCAAAAGGAAACCACGACCATATATCAGTAACTATAAGGGTTTGAGTCAATGTCCAAATAAACAAAAAGGTGTTGTTTTCTACCAGGGGAAACATTTATTGGTGTCAAACACCTTGATCAAAACTTTTTTACTAAACTTTTTTTAAGTTCATAAAAGCAGTTGGGTGTGAACACGATAAAAACACATCAGTATACATTCAGGCAAGGGTCAACTATGCAATGAAGGATTTAACTGAAGTGTTGAACTGTGTTCTCAGGACAAGGGTATTTCATACAAGCTGGTGCTTGATGTAGCATGTGATTTAAATGTATACTGTTTATTATCACAAATGTTGTTGGCCTAAACAATGCTTTGATATTTGATATTATATGTTGCATTTAAAATCGATGCAGTGTCAAGACTTTTACATAGATCTACTACTGTTAAATTTGGATGTAAGGCCTGGGCTGTTAATAGGCAGGTTCCACAGAGATAACTTGCCCTATATAATGTGACAGCTTGCCCCACTATTGGGACATGTTGTCACAAAAGGTCAGCATGTGTTAACTGAACAATAACTGTGGAAACGTTTCAAAGATTTGTTTGTTTTTATAGCAAAGACTTTAATATAAGTGCCTATACAAAAACTGACTTCCAAAAATTAAAGCAACCTTCAGGAATTGGCCTACTCATTGGATTAAAAAGTGTGACAACTAACCCCATCACCCTTATGTCCAAATAAACCACTTGAATACTATATAAAAATATTTGTCGGTTCACCAACCATAAACATGCTTCCACTCAGAAATGTTATTACATTTTTAGCCTTCCTTAATTTTGTGTACAACACAAAATATACATTTTAAGACAAAGAGAGTTACATAAAGTAAATGAACAACCTTAATTTTCCTTAAACTTCTGCAGCTTACAAATACATAAAATGAAGATTTTAAGTACTACTATCTCAAACAATCAAGTATAGATCTGAGGTTGTGGCTAATACTCATCTTTCATCTTAAATAATTTAAGCATGATTTCTTTGGTCAAAAGGAACTTATATGGACATTTAATTAGTTGTTAAGAATCCGTATAGTGTTTAGCTATTTGTACTAATATTGATGTTGTTTTACTGTAAAAATCTGCTTTGTGTAAAGAAGCCTTAAGGGTGATTATTGTTCCAAACTTAGATCCTGTTCAACCCATGTCATTTTTTCTTGCACATGTGAACATGCATAGATGAAGTTCAGCTTTATCTGCACCTCACCTTTCTATTGAGTTAATTCAATTAACTAGAAACAGTTATGTAGATGTTAATTTTATACAAAATGGCCATTAGTTGCTTAATCATATTTGAGTGACAAACATGTTTAATTAAGTAAATGATGTTGAATTGATACATTTATTTCTTACAAAGAGTTTCTAGCTATGCTGACAAACTGTGATGCAAAAATGCTATGTATATATTGTAAGTAAATCCAACACATCATTATTTTTTCACTGTACACCAAGTCAACATTGCAAATGTTGGTCTGAAATTAACAGAATTGTCAAGCGAAGGACTTTATGAAGAAGGTGACTCTGTACACTACAGATGTTGAAGTAATGAAAAGAATGCTGACTGTGGAAAATGCAATTGACTGGAGGACATACTTCTTAATAGGAGGTATGACTTTTCATTTCTTTGAAGAAATTATCATAAATTTGACTTTTGGTCATTTAAATTACATTAATTCTAGGATGTGATGTGAGACATTCTCCTATACTGAAGGAAATTGCTGCTTCTCGGGGTGTCACTATGAAAGGCTTTACCTTAGTGCACCTTATGTCATTATCTGAGCCAAACCAGTTACCTGAGCTCATGAACAGGTGAGAGGCCATTCTCAGTTATTTAAATATCTGCCATGTCATTGGCCCTGTCATGAACCCATAATGTGTGTATTATCAACATGTGTTTACAGATTTAAAAGAAAGTTTGATTATGCTTTAGGGGTGTTGTATCTGAGTTTGAATCGTTTTTGTCTTATACTATCTTTGCTTCCTCCCTCAGTGAGCTTGAGTCCAGAGTGTCAGTTCTTAATGCATCCCATGCCGATGTAGTTAACAAGACTTGGAAATTTGGTGGGGATGAGAAAGGTTACAACAACATCCTACATCTCATCAGCCATTACCCCACATGCTGCTTTATAGATGAGAACGACCAGCCTGTGTCCTGGGTTCTGCTGTATGATTACTGTGCCATAGGAATATTGTACACACAACCCGAGCATCGTGGGAAGGGCTATGCAAAAGTCCTGGTCACCACAATGGCAAAGAGGCTACATTCTCAGGGCTATCCTGTTTACTGTTTTATTGAGGAATGCAATCAGCTTTCCTACAAACTTTTTACAAGCCTTGGTTTTACAGAGGACCCTTCTTATAGGGCTGCCTGGTATGAATTTATTTAATAGAGTGAATACTCTTTCTTTGTAATAGAAACACACTCCACATCCTTAAACTAAATCAGTATTAGGATTCATCGTAAATCTTAAAATACAAAGATCTATTTTATATACTATTGCAACATTTTAAATATATTTTTTAAGATGAATGCTGTTTTCTAGATCTTCATTATAAACATTTTTCATGGATGATGGTCAAACCACACAAAATCATGCCTTTGTAATGACAAAAGTGGAGGGAGTGCATTACATATTTGCTAAACTTTATAATAATTCCTTTTAGATTATGTACATTTAAATTGAGGAAATGTCAAACTTAGATTTATATTTTCATATTCATAGCTATTTGTATGCGCATGACTGCTGATCGTCCAAGCATCATAATATTTGTTAATTAATTAATAAAGGTATAATAGAAAATATAATGTGTTTAAATTTATTCAAGTGGGCAATAATATTACAACAGATTAAATTGGGCTAATATTGTATCTTAAAAGGTATTCACAATTTACCTGTCACAAGACAAGAATGACAAAAAAATATATGCAGGGTTTCTAAGGGGCTGTTCACACTGAACTTGTATGGTTACAGTATGATTGATGTACATGTTTCCTTTGATCATTGTTTACATATGCCAATTGCTTGTTTGGATTATTCCCCCCATGTTCTGTTCTATGCTTTGCGTCTAGCTTTTTGGCACTAGAGCGTGTTCGGTCTGAAAAAAAAAAAAAAAAAAGAACCCGGAAACGGTTCCGAGGGGGCGCTAAACATCAGATATAGGCCGCAGCTTACGTGGTGTTTATAGGAGTTACATGAGTAGAGCTAATCAAATCTGAACAGGTCCCCCCCCCCAACCGTAACCCGTAACTTTGCTAACAGAGTGCCTCTGCCCAATGCGTTATAAGAGGAATGCACCATAAAAAGCACAGTACACACGGCGCCGAGTGAAGAACGCGACTCGAGACTGCTGGCTGGAAGAGACCGCGTGACTGTCTTTAATAGCAATGCATCAGCTGACCGCAGAGGATCTGAAGACGCTGGAGTTAGAACTTAAAAACTACTTTCCGCGATCGCTGCAGGTTTGAAATCAAATTAAGCCAATACATATTTTATTTAGTAAGTGTGTTATGACAGTGGCAGACTTGATTTATGGTACACTTTTAAACAATAAGGAAATATAATTATCCTGTAAACTATGGCAAGCCTTCACTTTTAACTTTGTTATTTTTGTTCTATGTCCTGGATATCCACAGGTCTATGGAAATATTTTTTACCTCAACAGGAATGGGCAGAAAGCTGATCCTATTGATGTGTTTGTTGACCAGTGGCCAGAGTACAGAGTTGTACTCATTAAACCAGAGTTTCGTGAGGTATAAGGAACACTGCAAAATATAAATAATTGACTCGTTTTCAATGTTTTAGGACAGGTTCAGCAAAATATACATTTCAAATATCTTGCATAGTGTCGCTCTTCTTTTATTTCTCTCTTCTGCAGGAAGGAGATCTTTTCAAAGACGTGAGTTTATTTTCCAAAAGTGATGGCTGTCTCGAAGAACTGCTAACTCAGACAGACATCATGGATTGGAAGAGGTTTATTTGCTTGGGTACATACACTACTTTGTACTTGTTTCCCCCCCCCCCCACCCCCCCCCCCCCCCATGTATTTGAAGATCTCAAATACATTTTCTAATTTAATCTTTCTCAAGCCACTGAGCTTCGTCATGAGAAGATGGTGGAAACAGTGGCTGCAAACCGAGGTGTACCTGTAATTAATGCAGCTATATGCCATATGATGGTTCTTCAGGAACCATCAAAATTTACACCTGTTGATGGGTAAAGTGTATCAGCTATAATCATTCACACCATTACTTTTACCGTTTTATGGCAGGTCAAAGTTTTACATCAATCAATGTAGCATTAGAGTTACTGAGTGCACGCACTGAAATTTATAGAACACAAGTAACCCATTAATGGCTCTAGAGTCTAATCCTAATTCAGGTTCATCGTCATTGCATAATCTACTGTACAATGTTACTGTTTAAGCAAAGTGCATGTGTTCTTTTTTTTCTACAGTTTGTCAATGAAACTGTCTTCGCTCAATGAGTCCCATCTCGCTCGAGTCAACAGTGCCTGGAAGTTTGGCAATGAGCACAGCAAACTAATGATTAAGAATATGATTTTGAACTTTCCCTCATGTTGTATTCTGGATTCAGACGACCAGCCAGTTGCATGGATACTGACTTATACCTCCTGTGCTCTGGGAATGCTGTATACAATTCCAGAACACAGAGGAAAAGGCTATGCAAAAGCTTTAGTTACCATTATGTCACAGAGACTTCACTCTCAGGGTTATCCAGTGTATTGTTTTATAGAGGAAGAGAACCAGTTATCTTATAGCCTATTCACAAACCTGGGTTTCACCAAGGTCCCTGATTACAGGGCAGCTTGGTTTGTCTTTAATGATTTTTAATCAGGTTCACTGATGTGACTAAATTACAGCTGTGTAACTGACACAGATGCCTTGTATGGATTTGTAAACAGCAAACAGCTATGTAATGTAATGACCTAAAAGCATATAAAAGAATGGTCACAAGCCCATCCATACTTAAAGGAATAATTCACCCAAAAATGAATTTTCTCTCATCATTCACTTACACTCATGCCATTCCAGATGTGTATTGACTTTCTTTCTTCTGCAGAATACAAAACATTTTTTAGAAGAATATCTCAGCTCTGTTAGTGAAATGGTGAATTGTGACCAAAACTTTCAAGCTCCAAAAAGCACATAAATATAGCATAAAAGTAATCCATAAAACTCCAGTAGTTTAATCCGTGCCTTAAGAAGTGATCCACTCGGTATTGGGTGACAACAGAACAAAATATAACTCCCTTTTCAATGTACATCTGGCCAATGCAGTCTGTAGACAAGCTGAGATATTCTTCTAAAAATCTTAATTTGTGTTCTGCAGAAGAAAGAATGTCATACACATCTGGGATGGCATAAGTGTGAGTAAATGATGAGAGAATTTACATTTTTGGGTGACTATTCCTTAAATTCAAATTAATTTGTGTTGTTAAACTCATTCCTTGAATAAAACTGTAAATAACAACCTTTTATTCTTATATCAAATTTTAAACAAACATTTACAATTGTACTACACATTGTGTCAAGCTAATTAAAAACCATAGGCTTGATTTGGTTATACAGTACCATTAGAAGGGCTCTTATTTTTCAGCATACTCTTCTAGTCGAAGGAGCCACTTCTCCCAGAATGGCATAATCTTCTCTGAGTTCAGAAAGTGGGCATGTGCAGGTGATCCATCTTTGTAGGCCACTACTATTAATCCATTTTCTACCTGCATATAAACATAGCACAACATGAAGGAATAGATACTGAAACAACTCCCAAGACATTTGAAAAGAGAAGATCCCTACTGATATTTACCTGGTAGCTGTAGTTGTCATCACTGTTCAAGGCTCCAATGTATGCGGCTACTTGTAATGGATTATCGTAAGTATTGTGAAGAAAGCGTTTAGGCTTTTCTGAAGTCTTCCAGTCAATGACACACAACGAACCTCTTTAGTTTTGTTGTAGAATTAAACACGACCAGAACATGTGACATTGACAACATGAAAGAAAAGATCAGGACAGTATGATTCAGTTCAAATAAGCCAGCACTCACATACTGGTACATTAAAAAACACAATATGGAATTTGTGTGATTGTGAATTCTTATGCATATGGTTTATTGTTATAAAGAAATGCATCTCACCTGTAATGGGCGACACAATCTATTATGCCCAGGTACTGTAATGTTGAATGATGCACTGCACTCTCAATAGCTCTCACTTCTGTGATATCATTCAGCACATGAGATACACTCTCTAAATATCCTGCCACCCCTTCTGGCCACTCTGCTTCCTCCTTAGAATGGGTTTCCTGTATTAAAGTTTCCTCAATGGCAGCATGGAACAGCTTCCCTTGCTTAAAAATACCTATGACACAACACAGTAATTAGGAAGTGTAATAATGTCATAAAAGAAAACTTATAAAAATTCTTACTCAAGCTATATTCTTTAAACCCTTCTTCTCCGAGCTCCACAATCATCCTTCTCTTCCACCTCTCCAGGTAAAAGGCTTGCTCAGGTGGCATGGTCTTCTGAAGGATCCGAGTCACACTGGGCATAGATGGCTTATTAGAGTCTTTCTGTACGTTTACACGAGCCAAAGATCCCGGCACATACTCCGAATTACATTTGGTCTGATTTAGCATTGGATGCAGGATTTTAGGCATTCTGCGCTCTTGAGAAGGTGGTCTCGATCTGATAACAGGTCCGTACAGCTGACAGTCCAAATCCTCAGTGCTTCCAGGAGCCTTAGAGCTGATTTTTGAGGATACAACCGCCCGCACCAGTGATGAGTATCGTTCCGTGTCCACGCTGCTGTACTCACTGACCTTTTTGCGGGTTCGCCATTGACAGCTACTTGAAAAGTTTTCCACCTGCGAGAACAGACCAGAGTGGAAGCCTATTGATCTCACACAGTTACAATGTAGCATCAGCTTCATTACATGCATTGTGATCCCCGTTTGTGACGATGAAACCTTAATTCTGCATTTGTTTTTTGCGTTGGATACTAAATGGATAAGAGAATTTAAAAAAACTACCAAAAAGTTTTAGAGTGGATTAACTAAACTATTGTTGTAACAATCTGGTTTCAAATGGAGCCAACAGTTTGAGCTGGATGTGCTATTTTCTTAGGGAATGATGGGAATCGTAGTTCCAGCGACGTCGAAAGTGAATGGAGTTCGTCTGCTTAAAACAACATTTCCCACAATGCTGTTCTTTGCCCTCAATCGCTTGAGTGGACTTATCATGACACCGGAAGTCCACAGTGACAGGCTAGAGTGGAAAGTGAAGAGCAGCGAGCTGCAGTTGGAAAGTTAAACGTACAGTTTAATGTTCCCTCCAGAGCCGAGCAAATAAGTTGAAATATCTTCTGATCATGACATCTATCTCAGAGAATAGTGATATGGAGAAGGTGAGTCATGCGGCAGATCTTTATTATAGAGATAGATCTTATTAATGAAGTATGTTTGAAGCACTTATATACTGCTCGCTTGCTATTTAACCGCCCAACTCTGGTTTGCACTTGATTTAAAGTGAATAATCGCGTAATGCGTTTATCTATTTACTGTTATGTACGGTATTAAATGTATATATCTACTTTTTATTTACATCAAAAACAGTAATCATTTACCAGTCATTGGCCATGAACTCAGTAGTTTAAAGTTTGTTTTGGTTGTATAACGTCTGTTCTGGAGTATTATGGGTTATTTGGTGTAGGAGAATCTGTAATTCTTGCACAGTTTGAGTCTCTTTTCTGTCGGAATGATTTAAGGAACTTTGTCTCCCTGCTTTTTCAAACTTCGTGGTCCTTCATTACTCTTGACTGTGCGAAAGTGTATTGAGCAAATCTATTTAGTAAAGCACGTGACTGAAAAACATATAATTTTTATTGCTGTTCCTAGGAAACCTGACCTTAATAAGCGTAGAGATAGGCTGTTTATTAACATTTTCTTAATAATAAATAAAGTTTGCATTTATGTTTTCAGTAGTTTCTTTTCACATCAAAGCCATATAAAAGGCAGACATGTTTTGATTTGTTACAATATACGTTTTCAATAAATCTTGTTTTATTAAGGTGCGCTCCGTATCAGTGGACTTGAACAATGATGCATCTCTTCTCATTGATATCCCTGATGCCCTCTGTGAACGCGACAAAGTCAAATTTACCGTCCACACCAAGGTACTTTGAATGCCTTGAAAATAAACATTTCAGCAAATTGCACATACACTGGTGGGCAAAAGTTTGGAATAATGTAAAAATGTTGCTCTTATGGAAAGAAATTGGTACTTTTATTCACCAAAGTGCCATTCAACTGATCACAATGTATAGTCAGGACACGTAAAAAATAACTATTGCAATTTAAAGTACTTCAAAGAGTTCTCATAAAAAAAATCCTCCTCGTGCAGCAATGACAGTTTTGCAGATCCTTTGCATTCTAGCTGTCAGTTTGTCCAGATACTCAGGTGATATTTCACCCCACACTTCCTGTAGCACTTGCCATAGATGTGACTGTCTTGTCAGGCACTTCTCACACACCTTACAGTCTAGCTGATCCCACAAAAGCTCAATGTAGTTAAGATCCATAACACTCTTTTCCAATTATCCAATGTCTTTGTTCCTTTGCCCACTCCAACATTTAATTTTTAAAAAGTGGCTTTTTCTTTGCAAGTCTTCACATAAGGCATCCCTGAGTCTTCTCTTTACTGTTGTACATGAAACTGGTGTTGAGCGGGTAGAATTCAATGAAGCTGTCAGCGGAGGGCATGTGAGGTGTCTATTTCTCAAACTAGAGACTCTGATGTACTTATCCTCTTGTTTAGTTGTACATCTGGCCTTCCACATCTCTTTCTGTCCTTGTTAGAGCCAGTTGTCATTTGTCTTTGAAGACTGTAGTGTACACCTTTGTATGAAATCTTCAGTTTTTTTTTTGGCAATTTCAAGCATTGTATAGCCTTCATTCCTCAAAACAATGATTGACAGACGAGTTTCTAGAGAAAGCTGTTTTTGTTTTTTTGTTGACATTTTTACCTAATATTGACTTTAAGATAGGCCAGTCTATTGGATTCTGCGGCAACTAAAAAAGTGATTTTCTAGTTCCAAATTAGCAGTTTAGCATGATTAATAATTCAAATAGTGATGGTGCTGTTTTTTACATCAGTAATGTCCTGACTATACTTTGTGATCAGTTGAATGCCAATTTGGTGAATTAAAGTACCAATTTCCTTCCGAAACAGCGAAATCTGTCAAATTTTTCAAAACTTTTGGCCTCCAGTGTATATTGATGTATTATTTAGTAGCGCTAATAATAATTTCAAATCTCTCAGACTTTCTTTCAATGACTGTGTGTTTTTATTTGTTTTGTCACATTGATTTTATCTAGTCTTTGCAGTTTTAGATTCAGTTTTTGACACACAACATGATTTTGATTCATATATGTTCTTTTGTTCCTCACTTCCTCAAAGACCACACTTAGTTCCTTTCAGAAGCCAGATTTTTCTGTGCCACGGCAGCACGAAGATTTCAACTGGCTCCATGACACAATGGTGGAGACTGAGGACTACGCTGGCCTCATTGTAAATCCAACACCCATATTCATGTCGTCTAGATTTAAACTCATACACACCCACACAATACAACTGACAGACAACATGCAAACCACACAGTTTCTCTACTGAACATCAGACTGCATTGTAAACAGTTGGAATAGCCACAAAGCACCTTCAAATGTTGGAGCTGAATTTGAGCATGTCTCATGTTGAATTGAGTTGGCCAGTAGCAAGTTAACAAGACTAGTGCTTTCCTTCCCCTTCACTTATTATTGTTCCACAGATCCCTCCTGCCCCACCAAAGCCTGACTTTGAAGGTCCCAGGGAGAAGATGCATAAACTGGGAGAGGGAGAATCCAGCATGACAAAGGAGGAATATGCCAAAATGAAGCAGGAACTTGAGGCGTGAGTTTAATTCTTTATTATATTTTTGTATTTTGTATTTTGTCAAATACAATTTGGTCTTGTGTTTTTTGCTTTAAATGCACTTAAAGAGACAGTTTACCCAAAAATGAAAAGTCTGTCATCATTAACTAGCCCTCGTGCCATCCCAGATGTGGATGACTTTCTTTTTTCTGGAGAAAACAAACAAAGAGTTTTTAAAACAATATCTCAGCTGTGTAGTTCCATAAATGCAAGTGAAAGCTCCAAAAGCCCATAAAGGCAGCAGAAAAGTAATCCATAAGACTCCAGTGGTTAAACCCATGTCTTCAGAAGCAATATGATAGGTGTGGGTGTGAAACAGATCAATATTTGAAAAATGTTTGAGTCATTTTTTTTTTTACTTTAATTCCACTTTGACACAACCTTCCAATGCATGTTTTCGAGAGTTTTTATTCTGTTTTTTGGCAATTCGAATTCTTCTTACATATCACCACCTACTGGGCAGGGAGGAGAATTTATAGTAAAAAAAGGGCTTAAATATTTATCTGTTTCTCACCTACACCTATATTATTGCTCCTGAGGACATGGATTTATACAGTGGAGTTGTATGATTTAATTTTATGCTGCCTTTATGTGCTTTTTGGTGCCTCTTGCATTGATCACTTGCATTGAATGGACCAAAAGATCTTAGATATTCTTTTAAAAATCTTCATTTGTGTTCAGCAGATAAAATAAAGTTATACACTTTGGATGGCATGAATTTGAGTACATGATTAGAGAATTTTAATTTGGGCAGAATTATCCTTTTAAACTGCAGTCACAGTAGACTTTGTGTTCCATTCACTTAAATTCATATGCATGAAAACTTCCATTCATTCCATGCATCGTTTTCAGATGTTTTTTTTTTTTTTTTTTTGTAGAAAATGTAAATCTATAAAAGCTATTTTGTTTTGATTAGTAAGATTTTTAAATTATTATAAAGTAATATTATTAAAAGTAATTTTCATATGCTCAAACCCTTGTGTGACTGCAGCTTTAATTATTGTATTTTATTCATGTATTTAAATCGATTTATCCTCGCAGGGAATATCTTGCTGTTTTTAAGAAGACCGTGCAAGTTCATGAAGTTTTTCTACAGCGGCTCTCCTCGCACCCTGTCTTCAGCAAGGACAGAAACTTACAGATATTCCTGGAATTCGAACAGGATGTGAGTGTTCCTCTAACTATGCCAGTCCCCTCCCCACACCAGGAAACAGAATGACAGTGAGAGAGACTGTTGGCTGTGCATATTTCCTGCAAAGCTGCAATGTTGGCAGTTTACAAACAAATTGAGATGGTGGAGGATGAGATAAGGGCCACTTCCTGTTTAGTATAAAAACAGTCTCTGACTGGACTTCCGTTTTTTGCTGATTCATATATCAGGTGCTACCATAAACTTTAAGTCTTGTATGGCACTGATAAATGTCAGTTATTGCAAGAAAGATAACGCAGAAAACCGGCTTTATTGTATGTCAGCCAATCGTGATATAGTGTGGTTCTGTATTCTGATTGGTTCAAAGCATGCTTGACTATCCACTGTTCTCATTGTTTGTATAGCTCAGCGTGAGGAGGAAAAATGCCAAGGAAATGTTTGGTGGATTTTTTAAGATCATGGTAAAGAGTGCTGATGAGGTCCTTATGTCAGGGGTCAAGGTCAGTGTATAAATAAACTCTCCATGCGTGTTTGTCAAATCAACAAAGGCAGCAGTGTTTTTTCTCAGTATATGGCTGATTGATAATTACTTTGATTTTATTCTCTTTGTTTTACAGGAGGTTGATGAGTTTTTTGAACAGGAGAAGACTTTTCTATTGGATTATTCGAACAAAATCAAAGATGCCACTGCTAAGGCTGAGAAAATGACCAGTTCACACAAAAGTGAGACCATCATTTCATTGACATGAATTTGGAAGCTTACATTTTTACTGTAATTCAGAGATATTCATATGAATTAGTTAACGCTTTTCCATTATTGTCTTCTCTAAGATGTTGCTGATGATTATAATCATATTTCTGCTGCTCTGAACAGCACTGCTACAGACAACAACACTGCCTTGAAAAAGTGAGAAGTATATTATGCATTAAAGAAAGAAATATAACTGTTTGATACGTTGTGCAACATTTTCTTGGTAGTAGCGAACAGTTCTATACTGTTATATCTGAAATATAGCCTATATTTAGTCTTTAAATGTGCATTTTTTAATATGGGCTCAAGATTCAACAAGAAGTATTTTTTTCTGCTAGGCAGTATTTAAAATGTTTAAATGCCCTACTGACATTTTAAATGCCTTGCCTACATTTAATTTTTAGAAAATACTTAAGTATTAGGGGGCCTGGGTAGCTCAGAGAGTATTGACGCTGACTACAACCCCTGAAGTTGTGAGTTCAAATCCAGTGTGTGCTGAGTGACTCCAGCCAGGTCACCTAAGCAACCAAATTGGCCCGGTTGCTAGGGAGGGTAGTCTCACATGGGGTAACCTCCTTGTGGTCGCAATTATGGGTTCTTGAGTAGCATGAGCCTCCACATGCTGGGAGTCTCTGCGGTGTCATGCACAACGAGCCACATGATAAGATGTGCGGATTGACGGTCTCAGAAGCAGAGGCAACTGAGACTTGTCCTCTGCCACCCGAATTGAGGTGAGTAACGGTGTCACCACGAGGACCTAGTAACTAGTGGGAATTGGGCATTCCAAAATTGGGAGAAACAGGGATAAAATAATAATATTATTTTCAGAGGCACATATTAAATTCAGAGGTGCAAGTTATGGAAAACAGTTTTCTACAAATAATGTATTTGATTTTTAATGTATAATAATATCTGGAATTATACAACTTTAATGTAGCTCCATGAAATCCTTAATGTTGAATCCTATCTCTGAAAAGAAAGAAGAAAAAAAATGTTGAGAGGAAATATAAGCCATCATTGTTATATTTATAATGTTTGTACTTTTTTGTTCTCCTTCTAGGCACTTAGAAAAATTTGCTGACATGTTTGAAAAGCTTAGAGTGAGTATCTCTATAGGAGTTCTTACTAATCACGCTGTGGCCACCTTAAGATCATGCTATGGAAAGTTAGAATTGTGTAGCACTTTATGTTTGACTGTGTGTTTTGCAGAAAGTAGAGGATAGGGTGGCGTCTGATCAAGAGCTCAAGCTGACAGAACTTTTGAGATATTACACAAGGGACATTCAAGCTGCCAAGGTTTGGTTTAATTCTTTAATGCATTGGTTTGAAGGTTTTTATTTTTTTTTTACTCTTTTTAACTTTATAGCATAAATCAGAGTTACCATAAATACTCATGTAAATGGACACGAAACAATTTCTACAAGTTTGATGTAATTTAGTTCTCATTCAAACCACCATAACATTTGTAATACTGTCGTATTGGTTCAAGTGAGTCATTTTTAATTAATTATCTGGCAGCTCCATTATAAAGGGTTAAAACGACACATTTTAAACAGTTGTGTAATATTAGTTATTGGTATCGGCCCAGAAATTCCATATTGGTGCATCCCTAATATATATATATATATTTAAGAACATCCATTAAGAAAGAAAATGGGGTAAATCTGGATTTCATGTTGACTTCAATGCTCAAAAGTTGAATTTGAGCCCTAATTAGAAAACATTTTGGGACTTCCTATTCAGGAAACTGTTCTAGCTAGTTAAAGCAGGAAAAGGTGTTTAATTCAGTTTTCTCGAATGCAAAACCCAGATACCAACCGAGTGTTTTATGATCTATATTTATATACTTATTCTAAGAATGGGTTAATTGTAAACTAACAACACTTAAATAGCTGTGTTATTTTGATTATAGCTTGAGCAATAACACATTCAATTTCCTTCAGGACCTTTTATACAGACGTGCTCGGGCACTTGCTGATTACGAGAATTCCAATAAAGCTCTTGACAAGGCTCGTCTGAAGGGTAAGGACATCGCACAGGCTGAAGAGCACCAGAGGCAGTGTATGAAGAAGTTTGACAAGCTTTCTGAGTCTGGCAAGAAAGGTATGTCTTATGGTCATTTTAAATTATCCATATGGTCTGAGTTAACGGTGTATGAAGAGTTATAAGGTGCTGTGGTTATCTGGACCGGTAACCAAAATGTGGTAGGTTCACCATTGTGCGAGACATTTGAAATTGGTAACTTGTGATGAATGATTGTAAGTGGTTACATACTAATGTAGATTTGCTGTGTCTGTAGAGCTCACCAGCTTCAAGGCGAGGCGTGTAGTGGCCTTTCGTAAAAACTTGGTCGAGATGACTGAGTTGGAGATAAAACATGCCAAGGTGAGAATGACGATACTTTTTTTTTTTATTTTTATTTTTTAGTTTTGCTTGACTCTAAAATATTTGATAGGCTAAAATTGCTCTTTGTTAGTGCCATCTCTTTAAAATTGTATTTTAAATTGATGTGGACAACTGGAAATTGATTGATTAAAAGGTGTTGGAACCCTGATTTTTGATTTGGCACAATATATTGAATTTCTCCCATTGTTTTCTCTCTCCTTGACCATCATCACAGAACAGTGTGTCCCTTCTGCAGGGCAGCATTGAGATGCTGAAAAGAAACTGACCTACACGTTGGCGTCACTGGACAATACTGAGCATTTGAAATTGTTACTGACCTATTAGAGGGGAACCTGGATGCACCTACTTCACATAGCCCTAACATGGCTCAGTAACCACTCTAAAAACGTGAAATAGTGCCACCACCAGCACAACGTCACTACCATGTTTACACTTTTCTGTATTGTGCTTCTCCCCTCTTTACAGCCTGTATCTTGCAATGACAAACTGAGGGCAGTGACTCCTTCCATGAACAACACTTAAAAACTCTCCCATTTATTTGTCTCTTTTTGGAGTTATCACCCCATTCTTTTTGAAGTATTTTGTTTTGCTTGCATTAGCTGAGATTTTTTTAGCTCTGATTGCGCAGACATTAATAACAGATGAATTCAAAATGTATTTCTTTAGTGAATGTGCTATGATTACACCAGAAGTAACTTGGAAAAACATTCAGTTGTTGTTCTGTTTTTGACAGCAGTTTTGTACCTCTAAATGTGATTATTAATCTGCTTATTCTGTCACACTGGAAAATTGATTGTTTATGATTAGTTCTATTATCTATCATATAAAGTTGGGGAGGACAGTTCAGTTTAAACCTCAGCAGAAGTGTTATGGTGAATATTTGTCATATATGCTGACAGAGCTCCTCTAAATATGGTGAATAAACATTCCTCATATATAATAACCATTTTTCTATTCAGGAAAGTTTTAGCCAAAGAAATGACCCAATGTCACACATTACTTCTGGGGGGGGGGGGATAGAAGTCCTAAGGGAATGTTGACATTTATTAATGATCAAATTCCATATAAGATTACCCTTTGCCATGGTCAAAACAGCACTTTCTCATTACATCTGTTTTTTGTTGTATGATTCTTTTGTTTTAATGTAAAGGACTGGCTGTAAAATTGCATGCAAACCCCGATGCCTCCAGTGTTTAAAAGTGTGCAATAAGCAGTTCCCCACACATGAGCTGTGCGTTTTCTAAAACTCTTCCCTTTCATGAGACTGAAGACAGATTCACTATACAGTATTTACGTTGTTAGTTTTCTTCCACACCGTTCCTCTACATGAAAATCATTATTCCTTGTTCAATTTTTGGTTAGTTTTTTGCTTCTGTGTTTTCTCTTGTTGTTGTTACTGAAATCAACAGTCTAAAACTGCATTCAATGGACCAAAATATGTGTAAAGTTTGATTTGATGTAAAACCACATGCATTTGCATGCTATTCTGATACACGTTTTGTAAAAGCACTATTGCAATCATGTGCAAGCACAGGTAGTTCAAAAATAGATACATTTTATAAATGAGATACAGATGGAAAATCTTTTCATATGGAGTATCATTTTTATGAAAACTTGCAATAATGAAATTAAATATTCTCTGCTTTCCCATTTCTGCCTTTTTATTATAAAATACTACACTGTAAAAAAAAAAATCGTAAAAAAACGGTAAAAAACTGGCAGCTACGGCTGCCAAACAAAAACCGTAAAATTAAAGTAAAATATCTTAAATCCAGTAAAGTGCAAAAACTTTAATTTTACGGTTTTTATTTGGCAGCCGTAGCTGCCAGTGATTTGACCGTTTTTTTACGATTTTTTTTTTTACAGGGTAAAACTGTTATTTTACAAATTTTTCCTTGTTTGAATTAAGATATTTTACTTTAATTTTACGGTTTTTGTTTGGCAGCCGTAGCTGCCAGTGATTTGACCGTTTTTTTACGATTTTTTTTTTACAGGGTAAATCTGTTATTTTACAAATTTTTCCTTGTTTGAATTAAGATATTTTACTTTAATTTTACGGTTTTTGTTTGGCAGCCGTAGCTGCCAGTGATTTGACCGTTTTTTTACGATTTTTTTTTTACAGGGTAAATCTGTTATTTTACAAATTTTTCCTTGTTTGAATTAAGATATTTTACTTTAATTTTACGGTTTTTGTTTGGCAGCCGTAGCTGCCAGTGATTTGACCGTTTTTTTACGATTTTTTTTTACAGGGTAAAACTGTTATTTTATGGATTTTTCCTAGATTATAATGACCAAATACCTTCAATAAAGTGACGGCACTAAAAGTTCTACTGAGAAACACTGTTATTTTACAGGTATTTCCTAAATTATTACAATCAAATACCTTCAATAAAGTGACAGCACTAAAAGTTCTACTGAGAAACACTGTTATTTTACAGGTATTTCCTAAATTATTACAATCAAACACATTAAATAAATTGTCAAGACGTGCTCAATATTGTAAATTAACAGTTTATTTTGGAAGACAAAAGTAAAAACTGTATAAAAGGGATTAAAATCCTCTCCCTAAACATGTAATCTAAATAAAATGGAATGATTCAGTTGATAAATTACAGTATAATATATATACACACACACTATATATATATATATATATATATATATATATATATATATCTTAAATACAACATTTGAACTTGTAGTTATCAGTAGAGCAGTTTCATCAAATTCTCAAACTTTAAGATTAAAGTGAAATTTTCTAAACATAACATTTCTGAAAACAAAACTGATACATTTACAAGATTTCACACCACTATTGATTCTAAACATTAAACAATTTAAATGTAAAGGAACACTCCACTTTTTTGGGTCATAGGCTCATTTAACAACTCCCCTAGAGTTAAACAGTAGAGTTTTACCGTTTTCTAATCCATTCAGCCGATCTCCAGATCTGGCAGGAGCACTTTTAGCATATCTTAGCATAGATCATTGAATCTGATTAGACCGTTAGCATCTCTCTCAAAAAAACGACCAAAGAGTTTCAGTATTTTTCCTATTTATAACTTGACTCTTCTGTAGTTACATTGTGAATTAAGATCTACGGAAAATGAAAAGTTGTGATTTTAGGTGGATATGGCTAGGAACTATACTCTCATTCCTGCGTAAGTTATTCCTGAAAACTTTATGCTGGTCATGTTGGAAGTTACCTAGCTGGGGACTATTTTCAGGTACTGCGTAATATTATTGCATCACCCATGTACCGCAGCAAAGTTCCTTGATTATTATGCAGGTATGAGAGTATAGTTACTTGTCAAATCGGGCTAGAAAATCGCAACTTTTCATTTTCCGTAGATCTTAGTTCACGATGTAACTACAGTTTACAAGTTTTAAATAGTAAAAATATAGAAACTCTTTGGTCATTTTTTTGAGAGAGATGCTAACGGTCTAATCAGATTCAATGATCTATGCTAAGCTATCCTAAAAGTGCTACCGCCAGACCCGGAGATCGGCTGAATGGATTCGAAAACGGTAAAACTCAACTGTTTAACTCTGGTAAATGAGCCTATTTCCAAAGAAAGTGGAGTGTTTCTTTACATTTTTAGTATTCAGATGTAAATTAACATTATAAACCAATTCTTCTCAAACAGCTCTTCAGAGCCCCCAGGAGGAACTGAAAAACTAAAATATGATTTTTCAAGTGTCTTGTCAGTTAGGGTTACTATCATGATGGGGTCATGATTTCACATTTTAATGTTTTTTTTTTTTTTTTAATTGTGCTGTTTTTGGCTTGTATTTTCCAAACCGGTTTTATATATTGTTTTCCACAATATTCTCCTGACCCCTGGGGACCCGCATAGTTCTGATAAGAAATATAATACTGTCTTTTAGTTCAGAACCCTAACTATATAAGTGTATTAATAAGTTAAATCAAAACATACAACAGAAAAGTGTACCAGATGTGACAGATACAGCAAATAAAGAACACCCCTGCAACTCCCAGTAATCAGCTGGATCCTTGATGCATCTGGGAAGAAAAAAAGGACACACTATTATTCTCTCAAAAAGGATGATTTAAATGATTTTTGTTTCCTTTAAACAAGTTTAATAAATTGTATTTAAATTGCCTGTTTGGCTTCTGTTTTGTCTGGTATCTAAAACTTTTGTCTGATGTGGCAAAAAATGTGCATCACCAAAAGAAGGAACATGTAGATTCACAACAATGGGCATTCTTTTCCAGAGGTTTCATTGCAAGGTAAACACCTAAAAATGCTTTGTTCTCCTTGTGTGCGATTATTAAAGTACTGGAGATAGTTCACCCAGAAATGAATATTCTGTCATCATTTACTCACCATCATGTCTTTTCAAACCTGAAATTTCTCTCTTTTGTCAAGCATTAAAATTAGATATTTTTGAAGAATGTTGGCAACCAAAATGCATAAATGTTTGGAACAACATGAGGGTGAGTAAATTATTTGGGAGAATGTTCATGTTTGCCTGACTGTGAACTATCCCTTCAATTCATGTGTGCCAAACTCCTGGAGAGACAGTGTCCGCAGGGTGTAGCTCCAAACACCTGGCTGGTAATCCTGAGGATCTTGATTAGTTCAGGTGAATGTAATTTGGGTTTGAGCTCAATTCTGCATTACAGTGGGCAAATTCCAATCAAAAGTTAGCATCCGTATGCCCTGGGTTTGTAAAGGGGCCGTTTACACGACTCAGTTTTCAACTAAAATCGTCTCAGTCTAAACTGCAAAAAAGTGAATCTGTGAAAACGTTGACAGCATCATTTGCGTATTATGTGTTCAGTCTAGGGATGCATGTGTGAATGCGAATGTGCGCAGGCGTGTAGTCTTTCTTTACACAGTGACATCACCAGTTACTTTGTGGCAGCATAAAACAGTGATTTAGTCGTTTTCATGGATCTGTGCAAATAGGAATCGTTTTGATAATGTTGTCATCTATACAAAGAAAAAACATTTTGTTTTTTTGTTGTGTAAAAGTACATTTTGGTTGCGGTTGAAGTTCATTGTTTGGAGAAAAACCCTGAAATGTTTTCTTAAAAAAAACTTTTACACTGAAGAAAGAAAGACATGAACTTCTTGGATGGCATTGGGGTGAGTAAATTTTCAGGAAATTTTCATTTTGAGGTGAACTAATTCTTTAAGTGTTATATAAATCTGGAGAACCCTTGCTAAAATTAACCATGGTTTAGCTACACTAACCAAATGGTAATACATTATTGTAATCAATCCACCATAAAAACATGATTTCTACACTTTTGCTATAATAAAAACCATGGTTAAAGGGTTACTTCAGGATTTAGCATTAAGCTTTGTATCAGTAGAAAACCAGTAGTATTTTCTAATTACCGAGCTCCCCCCCCCTCATATCCCCCTGAGAAAAGAGATTTATTTATTTTTAGTCTGGAAAAAATCCTCCGATGACGCAAAAATCGTCATTTTGCGTCATCGGAGGATTTTTGGTCCAGAGGCTTAAAACTACAGCCAGTCTTCTGAGTGTTTTCACCACGCCCATATGGGGCGGGATCTCACTCACAGAATGTGAAGACAGTGTCAGCCATTTTCTGTAGAAGCTAAGAAAACAGGCTCTTGCTCTGTGTAGAAAGTTTGTATACAAGTAGACTAATCACGATGGCTGAAGGTAGTTTTGAAGTTGAAATGGCAGAAGGGGATTTCGAAGATCTGTTGCGAGAATCTGATGCTCGCGCTACCGGTACGAGCCGCAATACAGCGATGAACAGAGGCTGGAGCAGCTGCTGTAGCAGGGGAGCAAAACCTGCTTGGCAGGCAAGAGGAAGAGAGTGTTAAATTATATTCAGACTTGAGTTGGGGCGGACTGGTGGTGTCAGTGCTCTCGCTGTGCTCCTATGGAAACAGATAGAGAGTCATTGCTGTCGCGAATTTCAGCGATACTGGACGAGATCGCTGAATCCGCTGATGAAACTGCACGTTTAACATGAGCACCCAAGTTTTGTATCACACACGAAGCAGGGACAAACGGACGGATCAGTGAGTATTTTGTTTGATTTCTTTTTTGTTACTAAGACATCATGTACAGAGTTTGGACACATGGAATTATCATAATGTTCTTCCCGTGTAGTCAGTCAATTTATCAACTAACTCACGATTTATAGAGTCACGATGTAGCATAGTTGTATCATATGCATTGCGTTCATATTCTGGGCTCGTCTTATTTTTTTATACATAGTATGGTTTATTAATATGATGTGTACTGAGTTTGGTCTTTTAATATCACTGTCTTAGTACAGTAAGCCACGTTAAGCGTTTTTCACGTTAAGCGTTTTAGAATGTCCTTATATTTTCAGATACTGGCGCCTGTAACCGGTAGGCGTTGTTTGGGAGTGGCCTCGTAAGGGCAGCAAAGCAAGTGCATTCTGGGAGTTGTTGTCTTTCAGCCACATGTGTAAAAAATACATTTTCTGCCTTTTCTCTGTCTAGAATGCTTCAAATTCAAAAATAATTTCACATTTATACTATATAAATGACCAATTTTAAATACACATTCATCTTCCCAGAGGTGAAGTATCCCTTTAATTTAGCAAAGGACCGTTGGAACATGTCCTTAAAACAGCTCATCCAAAAAATAGTTCTCTCATGATTTTCTCACCCTCAAGTTGTTCCAAAACTGTATTTATTTCTTATGTAGAACCTTAATTAAGATATCTTGAGAAATGCCTTCATTGTTTTGTGTTTTTTTTCTCTCCATATAATGGGTTCCAATGTTTTATTGCCAACGTTCTTGTGTTTCACAGAAGTCATACAGGTTTGAAAATAATTTTGAAAGGACATTTATTTTGGGTCAGTTAGACCTGGTTTGAATCAGTGTGCCTTTCACCAGAGTTTACATGTTCTGCCTCTATTTCATGTGTATTTTACTACGGCAATACTCACGCATATGAAGATCGTGTGGCTGGATAATATTTGTTCCCAAAATTCCTGGATCATGAGGGAAACACACACATACACAGGAATATTAGCGATTTGTTTTTACTTACTAACAGAGACATTTACAAAAGCTTCCAAAATTTTACTCACCAGCTCCAAAACATTATGATGACTGATCATTTTGACTGATCGGTAAGACAGGCCAATATCCCGCGATCAACAGTAGATTCAAACATTCTTCTAGAGCCAAGTGTGGTTCGTGTTCCTCTCTGTCTAACAAGACAATGTTCTCATTTCAGTCATTGCAACGTTAAAGCTCATATGCTGAGTATCAAAATCTAAATTAGCTGACAATATTTACACATGTTAGCAACACATAACATTAGCCCAATACATTGAAATATGTAATTGCGTTTAGATTCTCAATTTAACACACTATATTTTGATGTAACTTTAGCAGATTTTTTTCATAAAATAAAAAGTTATTTACCTTCCGCAGATTGCATTATGTCCGTTACACGTTGTTAAAATTCGTTGTCCATATTCCGTATTTGTTCCTCATTTACATCCCGCAACTCGATCAAAATAAAAATGTAGCAGTCCGATGTAAAACAATCCATGTTTAAAGAATATAAAAGCCACAGAAGAACCGAAGTACGTTAGAACTGAAGATCAGCAGCGCGCGCACCCACTCACTCCAGCTGACGTATATTCAAACTGGAACTGTAAAGGCGCGCATAGTTTTCATTGGCCAGATTCCTGGATGACACTCAGAATAACCAATCATGCTCCAAAAACACTCGGAGAGACAGCCAATAGTGTGATAACATTGCATTTACAGGAAAAGAAGTCATGCTTTAAAATAAAGAATTGAAAAAAATATACACGTGCTATTTATCTAGTTGTATTTAGGCTGGCTTTTATATTTAATCAATTGGTTAAATTGTGTTTTAATTTAAGTGCATGATTAAAAATTAAACTTATGGTAACATACCATAGGCTTTATAACACAATATATTTACCACTACTTTGCTAAACAGCAATTTAACAGAGCAAACAGATAGTATATATTAAACAGAGAAAACACTGCATATATTATTTATATATATATATATATATATGATGTATGTAGACCTATATGAAAATCTAATGGATTGGTATCATAGTGACATTAGTTACATTCATGCGACCCACATGACCCTTTTGCACTTCAATTCTTGACCTTTCCGATAAGAAACACTCTTATGCCTGCCTAATAATGCCAACTTTCTTTTTCACCCTGTGTACTGTTACATAACCTATTGGTTTATGGTTAATCCTCTGTCCAATGCAACGCTTGTTTGCTTACATTGGTATAATTATATACAAGTTACAACATATCAGGTTTCACAGGCAAGGCTTAAGCCTGTAGTCCTAGACTAAAATGCATCTTTGAGCTGTTTTACCGGAAAGCAACTTGCACTGACATATCTTAAAATATTTCAGTGCCATTGTTTTGTCTCAAGATGCACACATAATGTTTCTTTTTTTCTTCTAAGGCACATTTTAAAAAGCTAATAACATGCCTTAATTGAACTAAGGCCTAATCCTGGCTTAATCTAAATCTTAAGGGTTTAATGTTAACCCTAACCCTATCCCTTGTCCACAGACTTTTATTTAACAGCATGGATACTCCAAGGTGTTGACTGCAGTGGTTATGCTTTTAGCGTTGATACAGGACAAAGATCTTCTCACTATGACAGTTTACAATGTATTTTAGCAAATGGTGTATGGATTGTCCCTAAAATAGAGCTATTGGTGCGTTCAAGTCATGTCATAAAGATTGTATTTACGAGTTGAACACACATGAATGCCACCACAATGATGAAAATATGAGTAGGAAGCTGAGTATTTTCTTTAAGCCCCAATCTTTAAGAGTTATGAGTGTGTCAGTGAGAAACATTGTGGAACTTATAGGTATTTAGCAGTGACATTATCAGGCTTTTCTACTAACAATAAAGCAAGCTAATACCTGCACATAATATGATAGCATTATAATATAACAATATAATATGTAATGATAAAGTTTACAGTGGCTTCATAAATTAATTTAAAACATAAAAAATAAATAGTAAAACCTCATGAATACAAACTTCCCAGGAGGACTTAAATGCACCATATGTTCCATCACGAACCCTGCTGGCCTGCTGTCTTACCAGCATGGTCAATTTAACAATATGTAATTGTGCAGTTTGCTTGCATTATTGCATTTCAATGTAGTAATGGTACTTAAATGGCACATGTAGCACTTTAGCATTTTAGCACTTCTAGTTCCATCGTCCCGAAGTCAATGGGTTTTTGTAATGGGTTTTTGGTTAAGTGTATGCAATGACATGGTGAACACAAGCTCAATTCACTTTCACGTTATAGGCTAAACCAGTATTACCCTACTCTTGATTTTCTGAAGCTGTGATGTGTCTTGAAAAAGGCTAACAAGTGGCTAAATGGGACTACTGAGGCAGTCGGGGACATTAATGTCTTTAACAACCAAGCTTACACCCTGGTCCTTTACAGGTGTTGTTTACATACCCTTATGTTTCTTCCATGAACTCTGATTTCAATAGTAGCCTAAAGACTACAAATTGTTTAATGCAATGATAAAAGTTAGCTAAAATTATATATCAACAATTACAGAGTTTATATGTAAAAATACAATTAAATGTTAACTTATAATATTTACTTTAAAATGACAAGGAAATATGTTAGATTGTAAGTATGGATATAAACCTTTTATATAATGAGCTTCATATTTAATTACACATTATTGTAATTTTACACTACTTTATTATTTATACAGTATTTTTCTGTTTTCTTAAATTACATACACAGTAAATGTCCTGTATAAAAAAAATAAGCATTACTGTAATTTGGCATTAATGATATAATCCTTAACTTAACAGTCAATTAATTAATTTACAGATATTTTTGTAATTTTACAGAGTTTTGAATATAATTTTAAATAACAGAAAAATACTCTAAAATTTTTAGAGTTATTTTCTGTAAAATTAGGATTTTTTTTTTACAGTGCATGTAATTTAAAAAAACAGAAAAATACTGTATAAATAATACAGTAAATGTCCTGTATAAAAAATAAGCATTACTGTAATTTGGCATTAATGATATAATCCTTAAATTAACAGTCAATTAATTAATTTACAGATATTGTTTGTAATTTTACAGAGTTTTGAATATAATTTTAAATAACAGAAAAATACTCTAAAATTTTTAGAGTTATTTTCTGTAAAATTAGGATTTTTTTTTTACAGTGCATGTAATTTAAAAAAACAGAAAAATACTGTATAAATAATACAGTAAATGTCCTGTATAAAAAATAAGCATTACTGTAATTTGGCATTAATGATATAATCCTTAAATTAACAGTCAATTAATTAATTTACAGATATTGTTTGTAATTTTACAGAGTTTTGAATATAATTTTAAATAACAGAAAAATACTGTATAAATAATACAGTAAATGTCCTGTATAAAAAATAAGCATTACTGTAATTTGGCATTAATGATATAATCCTTAAATTAACAGTCAATTAATTAATTTACAGATATTGTTTGTAATTTTACAGAGTTTTGAATATAATTTTAAATAACAGAAAAATACTCTAAAATTTTTAGAGTTATTTTCTGTAAAATTAGGATTTTTTTTTACAGTGTACCGTATTTGTCTAGTATTGTTTTTTATTTATTTTTTCACCAGAGGGTGGCAGTGCTTATGTATTTCAAAAGCAATGTGATGAAGTGTAATAGATAGTTGTAGCTTACCTTAAGAAATACTTAAATCAGGCATCAGTTGAGACATAAAAGATCTCTGTCTAGGACCCACAAGGCAACACATTACTGCTAAAAGAAGCAATAGCTCTTTACCATTGGCCTTGCACTTGTAGGATTAGATTCCTTCTGAACTGGGCTGTTGAAAGAGATCAAACAGAGCATTAATAGGATGGTGCACATTTACTGCATTGACTTCCTCATCGGCCTTTGCCCAAAAGCACAGATTGGTGTTTTTCATCAGTCTTCCTTCTGCCAAGAAAAGTGTTGCACTAACTGCCAGATATACAGTCAGGTTTTTAGCAGTATAGGATGTAGTATTATTTACAGGTTCCAATTATTTGTCAATGAGAAGAGGAACTGTACTTCATAATGTGATTGTTTCCTTGTCAAAAGGCCGCTGCAGACCATTACTCAGACCTCATAGCTTACTCACCTTGGTTGATATTTAGCTGTCTGGGGTTGGGTAGCCTTTTTATTACCTTTTCCAAGGGGCTGTACATATTCTGCAAAATACTGTATGCAAAGTCTTAAGAAAGTGTTGGATTTTTTTTAGGGATGAAAATCCAAGCTTTACGTAAACCCGCAATATTTTGTAGGACGTTACTCAGATAGTGATCTACAATTGTTTACTGTAGGTTTTACCTGTAGGCTGATTGAAGTTGAAAGAGAGGGCCTTCTCAACTGTCCTTAGTTATCACTTTAAGATTTGCCCCTAAATTTAGGCACCATTGCCCAAGGACAAGTCTTTAACCTTTTCAGGCCAACGACTCTGAATAGAGAGACAAATAAGTGATCCCATATTATATATTGTATAAAATTGCTTTGCATTCATTTTTTTCACACTAAATTCACAAAAATATGTCTGAGATCAAAAATTAATTGGCGAACCCTCTGCTGAACCCCCCTAGGGTTCATGGAACCCCTTGTTGAAGACCCCTGCATTTGTCTATGGTCTTTTTTTGGAGTTTCACTCCTTTGTCAATATGTGTTTTCACTGTAAACAAAAGAGCAATGTAAACATTCAGCTAAACTTCTCCTTTGACCAACTTCCATGGAAGAAAACTGGTAAAATTCTCCATCTTCTGTTTGACTTCAATTATTAAAATACTGAAAAGGAGTTTTCACAGCATGATTGTTGGGTCTGTTTTTTTCCATTCAGCCATTCAGGCTGATCATAGTGGTTTACTGATGTGATGTAATGCCTATGACTTATAACTGGCTAACCATCCAAGTGCTGATGCAAGAACTTCATGACAGGCCACTGTGCTATGCTCTGCCAAGAAACAAAATTGAAATTAATTTATTACATAGGTGGAGAGTGAAGCCAGACAACAAGCATACTGAAGTTGGAAAATGTTCTCATTGCAGTCATGATATTGGTCAGCTCTTCCAAAACCACAATAAATATGGCTGGTGTCAGCAGTTGAGGTGGAAATGTTGTGGTTTTGCATTAGAATTGTCATTCAAGAGAGATTGTTCCTCATCTAATTATGAGGCTGTCCAGTGGCTATTTAATGTAAAATTCAGTCTATATAGATCATGTCACAGTCATCAGTGAAACAGAAATGCATTTTGTTTTTCTGTAGCTCTGACCCTAAACCAGGGCTGTAACACTCCTGTTTTATTTTTTATTTTTTCAATTAGGACTGCAGTTTGTTGAATGTGTAATTGGTTGCCATTTCAAATGAAGTGGGATGATAAAATTAGCTACATTACATATTCACACACACACTTACACACTTGTGCATATAGTGTATAAAGTTTGGCTCTTAAAATAGCAGCCACATCCGTTATAAATGTGTGCGTGCGTGCGTGTGTGTGTGTGTGTGTTTAATAAGTGTACAGTAATTCTCTTAACGTGCACGGAGCTGTGGAAGCGCAACTGATGGCACTGGCAAGACAGACAGTCCGTCTAATCTGATCCACCAATCAGAACGATCATTTCAGACGCTATTGGATATTTGCTAACCAATCATATTTTCCGTTTCAGTAAGGGGCGGAATATTTCCAGCGTCTAATGCCAATGTACAAGGAGCCCTTGGAGTAACTGTACATTTTCCTGCTAAACGTGTATACTTAAATGTTACTTATGCAATTAAACTTTGTGAAAACACGTGCTAGTTTTTGATGCTCTTTGCAGATGTTGGATAACTGTGTCCCGTAATTATATCAGTGGAGCCTTTTTCTCGTGATATCAAATCATTTCAATTTATATTTTTAAGTAAGAAAACAATTTCACTATACACAGAAAAGCACATTATAGTACACAAATAAAACGAATAACCATTAAAACTATATATGGTAAAATATATGTTCAATGCTTAACGGTTTATTGTGTATTATGTATGTATTCGTTTATTAATTAGAGTAATTTTAAAGTATTACTAGTTTTCATTATAGCCTAATGAAAGGAACATTAATGACACCTACACTGTAAATACTAATAGTAATCTCAATATATATATATATATTAAACTTAATCTTAAGGTTTTACTATTCTTACTAGTTTTAATAAAGTTGCTCTCTAAATCCTAAAGCTGTCATTAATAAAAATATTTAAGTGGTCCTAATTAAACATTACTTGAAATGTCACATTTTGGAATCACAACTCAAATACATAAGTTGCAAAAAAAAAAAAGCCCATTCTCAGTTCAAGTTCACCTCATTGTAAGCACCATATAAAGAATAGATCAGTGACTGACTTGAGCTGGTGGGCGTGGCTTGGCTGCGGTTTCTGTCAGTGGAGCGGTTCGGTATTTGATGAAGTCTGAAAAAAAAACTTGCTGTCATTGTCATTTTGTATTAATATGAAGCTAAATAAGGTGAGGGTGTCACAGATGAATATATCAGGATCTCTTAACGAAATAGTAATCAAAGAGAAACTTACCTGTTAGACTTGCTAACCTCGGTGATCCGCTAATTCTCACCCTCAGATCTCGCTCAGCTGCTCATTCATCTCGTGAACTGAGTAGAAAAGACAAACAAGCTTTGAAAGACTGATGGTGGAGTCTGTGTGCCTCAAACATCTTCGCATGTGTTATTAGTGTGCGCCATTGAAGATTGTAAGTTCATTATGATTATTATATTATTATTGCTTGGGCAGTAAGATTGTTTGCTGTTCATCATTGCTAACGTAAAGCTCTGTTTATGTTGACTGCTCAGTGATTGCCTTATTTGATTTATGAGTGTGACCAACCTTTATTATATGAGGTATTATTAGTGGTGCTTGCAAAGCAACACTATTGTAATCTCACATACTTATTTTTCTTCTTCCGTACAAAACTTCAGCACCTAACTCGTCCCGCACCGTTTGGCGTAGACCCACAAATGAGGTGTCAAATCGAACAGCCTATTGAGGACACCTGTGTTATGACTTTTCTAAGGGATACTATGTTCGCACAGCGGACGAAAAAGCGGCCAAAAAAGTCCCATTGACTTAACATTGCGGAATGTTCAGAAATTTAAATCCCAACTGACGTTTTCACACACACAGACACAAAAGGGCCTGTCAGCCCTGCGTCTCTCCCTCTCTCTCTCCCTCAGAGGATTTATATTATCAAGCAGCCAATAAGTAATGACGTAAAATTTCATAAAGACATATGTGTGGACTCATTTGATGTGGCCTAGCAAGCAGTTGTGCAGCATGACATGAGTTTGTGGGTAAGATTTAACCATGAGGGGTAAAACGGGCCCAAATATGCCCCATAGGCATACTATGGCAAGGGTCTCGCACATGAAAGCAATTGTTTTTATTCCCTAATATGACAAGACACTTTATTTTGTTGGATCAAATCTCCCAATCAAAATGTCGTAGAAACATGGGGGGCAGGCTCATTTCACTCAGGCTACCAATCAGTCTTTAACTATCACCTTGGAAATGAAGTAGCCACGCCCTAGCAGCCATTTACAACACCCTAGCAACAGCCCCATACACTTCCATTCAAAATGGCTCAGATGGATATCTTCAGAACATAATATTATAGAAACTTGGGGATTGACTCATTTGAGTCAGGATAGTAAGCAGCCAATAAGAATCACATGTTCATTGGCTTGCCATGCCCCAGCAACAATTTAGAGCACCCTAGCAACCAGATTTATTGATTTCAATTACAGTAAGATATCTTCAGATCAGAATGTCCCAGAGACATGATAGTTGCTTTGTTTTAATTGGGTGAGCAATCAGTCTAAAGGTATCATCATGGGAACTACTTAGCCACGCCCTAGCAACCATTTAAAGCACCCTAGCATCAAAACACCATTGACATCCATTCAAAATCACTAAGATGTGTATATCAGGATCAGAATTTCGTAGAGACTTCCGGGTTGACATATTTCACACTAGGATGCCAAGGAGCCTTGAAAAGTATCACCCTGGTAATTGCTTAGCAACCACATGGGGATACCCTAGCAACCAAGTAAGAAATCACATATCTCTGCACCAGAAAATCGTAGAGACTTCCGGGTTGACTTATTTCACTTAGGATGGCAAGGAGCATTGTTGGCTGGCCCCTTGGTAACTGCCTAGCAACCAGATGGGGTTATCCTAGCAACCAAGTAACAAATCACATATCTCTGTATAGAAAATCGTAGAGACTTACGGGTTGACTTATTTCACTCAGGATGGCAAGTAGCATTGGTGGCTGTCACCTTACTGCCTATCAACCAGATGGGTTACCCTAGCAACCACGGAACAACACCAATATCTCTGCACCAGAACATCCTACTGTCATGGGGTGGCCTCTTTCAACTTTGGGCAGCAGGTGGGTCGTTGTGGTAAGAAATTTTTCCACGGCAAGCACCACTCACATTTTCTTCAGGAAATGTACCTATCTAGTTGTAATATACTATGTTAACTATTGCTGCAGTAATCACCTGTTATTATACTGTTTGTATTCCAGTCTTTTTCAGTGTTGAATTATTAGCATTTGTATAATTTGTGCAGTACACACAATATATTTGTGTTCTGTTTGTCAATGTGCTTATTGGTTTCCTTTACAGAACCACACACACACACATACATCTTTCTTCGTCCATCTGCTGAATTGCACTGTGATCTACACAACACCTGCCTCCTACCTGCTTCATTGTTTGACTTATAATCATTTGTAACTTGTTACATGTACATCTGTTGTAACTGTACACCTTCATTTTGTTTGTTATTTTGCGTAGGCCTACGCTCTTACATGTACATTTATTTTTCCTCAACTTATACCCATTCTTCGTAACTATTTGAACATATTGTCATTTTATTGACCTACTTTGCTGTCACCTTGTAATCCAATATATTTTAAATAGATAAATCATTTTTTTCCTTTCACGGTCTCTAAGTCATAATTATTTTATTCTCATTTGGGCATTTATTGTGGTAATAGTCCCTCTGAGGTGATTGACTCCGGAATACAATCTAGTGCATTTTATTTCCACTATACATAAGTTCTTTAAACTTTGGCTTTGAGTACTACTAACTCAAAATTAAGTACAAAATTGGGGCTGTGTGAAATACCCATAACCCCTTGTGCTTGAATAAATTATTTTTGTTTGGTCAAAACAAGGGAACTTATGGAGTAAAATAATAGTTTTTTATTTAAAAATGTATTTAGTTTTAATTCTTATGACTATTGTTGTTTGTTGGTTGATAAATGTGATTTTTGTGGTGATTAGTGTTACCTCTGAACTTGGAGCCTGTTAAGTTTAAGCCATTCTTCTTTACTCAATTGTACTTTACAAAAGTTCAGATTTATGTGCACTAAGATGTACTAAGAAGAGTCCAGTGTGCCATAGTGCTAACTTAAAGTCATACTTTCCCTCTTATTGTACAAGACATATCATAACCCCATTAAAATGATTAAATCAAAACAACAATACTTTAATCATAGAAGTTAAGCTTACTTATAACTAGTTAACATTACTTGAAAAATTAAGTTCAGTTTACTTAAGCCAAATAAGTATGTTTACTTAGAAAAAGCATGCAAACCATTTGCCTTGAAAAATCTAAGGAAGGTTAACTAATTAGCTTTTATAGTGTATTAATTTAAATGCATATTTAACATCAGGTTACCATACCATGGTTTTTGTAGTGTACTGTACACCATGCCAGCAAGAAACCCTGATATACAATTTGTTAATCTAGACATTAAATAGGTCATTCAATACAATTCCACACACTTTTTCTAGCCATGCCAGCCTTTCATTGCACTGTTACAATACCATTAAACCTTAATGTACACCTGTCCCAGTTTCCTTTTGAATGTTTCAATATTGTCTTTAGATTATTCAGTCAATTCTGGATCAGAGTACATTGTCCTGTGTCAAATGACTGTATCTGCACACAGAACAAAAGACAGCAGGGGTGAAATAATTTTTTTCTCAACTCAATAAGTGGATTTTTTGGACTCTGAACTTATATTTAAAAGTGCAATGAATTACATTAAAAAGTGACATGGGGAAATAATAGACACTGTGGATGCATGTTACATGGAACTTCTTGGTATGAGCAAAGTTAAAGGTGAAGTGTTTCAATTTATAATACTCTAGTTTAATGTGTAGCGGCAACTAGAATTTAGAAATATCCTGAAGTGAAAACACTGTCTCTGAGGTGCTTTCAAAACATTGCTCTTTTTGTTTGAGCATCCCAACCAGCCGAAACAGCAACATTAGTTTAACCAATAGCTTGAATTTCAGGCGGGACTATCTGTTTGTCAGACCATTGCAAGACGGGGAGTGTTTGCCTTTTACAAAAACAGTGGCAAGACGCAATGTATGTGCAGAAATTATACACTTCACCTTTAAGTTTTGTGGCTGACACTGATGTTTAAAATATAAGTTGATTGACAGTTTAATGTTCGCACTTCTTTTCCTGTTGCATGAAAAATACTTAGATCTTGTGAAATGAACCAGAGAAACAGAGTACAGGGCTGCTTTTGATGATTTATGGTTGTTAGTTACAGGATATTTCCACAAACCATGAACGTGGACCACTAGAAACACCATTGATTAAACTTTAGGACTGCAGTGCAGTACTCCAAGATGCTCTCGAAAGTCAATGGTGAACATCTGCTCTGCTTCCCACCCTCTGACTGTTAAGGCAAGAGTGTTGGTTAGGGCCGAGTGCACACTTGGTAACACTTCACTGCTGATGCTGTTCAGGAGCACCAAACCCCACAAAGTACCAAATGAAACAATGCACAAACACTGAATTTATAGGTTTGATAAAGGTTCAGCAAACCATGTGCTGTTCCTGGTTGTGTTTAGTACTTTATTCTCTTCAAACTGTATATCTTTCTGAAGCATCCCAATGTTAGACACGAGTGACTGACGTTTATTTTTATCAAGGTCCCTGATCGTTTTAGCCCAACCTTCACAGTTTGAGTGGCAATTTTCAGCTCGGATTGTTATATGAATTGGCTCTGAGAGAGCTGGTTATAATGCCCAGGCAGCAATGAATCCTGTGTAATTTTCTAAACCTTCTATACTTATGTGAACCAGACCAGTTTGTACACTTCTCTAGAAATAGTTGGAGAAGCAGTTATGTTTACTCTGGACAGAAATCAAACACTGTGGTAACAGCTGAGGAACTTGCCACCGTGCTGTCATTTATAGATTATATAAGGTTCTGGGATCTGTGCAGTAGATAACAATCCAAAAGGCTTACAAATCATGCACTGTACATGCTTTGTCTAAATGTCTTTACGAATCAAATCAAAATTGTGGATATGTTTTATAATGGCCTCCTGGTGTAGCCTTCTCTGATAAATACTTTGCTAAACATGTGCTGCTACAACAGCTTTGACTTTCTCACTCAGTTAGCAAAAAGACCATGTTGACATGACCTTGACTGGTTAAACAAGAAATCAATGAGTCAGCAATGAAACTGCAGTTCCATGCCAGGTTTTTAAACATTTCATTTTCATTCATATGGGGCCTGTTGTAAAACTCACTACAATAATGAAGCAATTACATTTTGTGGCGACTTCTTATGTGTCCTAAGGTTGAATAAACTTTTGGAAATATTAAATACAGGGTATTTATCGAGGTGTTTATCTGATATGAATGCACTGTGTTATCTGTTACAAATTTATGGACTATTTCATTAGGTCAACCTTTGTTTTTCTGCTACAGTATATGTCGTGCAGTATAAATCTTGCACAAATTCTCTTATATCCATGTGCTGTTTAATATGGGTGAACTGATCTGTTATACATGTGACAGGTGCACCCGACAGAGAGGATTATGCAACTAGGAAGTAAGGGAAATGAAGTGAATAAAATATCTCCGTCATGCATGGTATTGACACATGTCTATAGAGAATATTCTGTGCATGTTATAGAGCACAGCAAAGAAAAGACATTTTCTCAAATTACAATGACAAAACATTTCACCTGGAAAGCAATTAAATGTTAACTAAAGCATGATGCACACGTGACAGGCTGTCATTTTGTTGGTGCTCTCTGGATATATTGTATTGAGAGAGGCAAGGTGTGACACTGAGTGCGTGTAAATGTGCTCTATATGGTATCCTAATTGTTATTGGACCAGTGTGACCTTTTTTAATACCTCTTAAATGATAGCGTGGGCACTGTTACAGTACATTGTTCTTTGGCACAATAAAGATATAAGTGTGGAATATATTCATGCAATTCTCAAATTCTGGAAATTAACTGTTAATGATGGTATAGGACAGTAAATGATAAAACTGATGCATTTTATTTAGTTTTCAGTATTTTACATATTGCAATTAAATATGTAAGTATTATTCATTAAAGTAATTAGTAACTATGATTTTTTTTATATTTAAGGTTTGATGTATTGAAATGTACTATATGATCATTAAACATATCTATGGTTGTAAACCAAATGTTTGCAGATGTAAACCACACCCACTGCTGAATGTGACGCCACACACCTGACACATAAACCACACCAAAGAATAACCTTTCAAAAGTAAATAGTTTGTGTGTGTGTGTGTGTGTGTGTGTGTGTGTGTGCGTGTGCTCTACATTCAACAAACAGCTCTATATTAATGGGTGTCATGGGATGAGCATAAAACACAGATGATCTTAAGAGAAGCATATAGACAATAAATCTAAAGGCGTCTTTACACAGACACAGAGTTAATCCTGCACACTGTGCTTAAAATTATGTGTAAAGACACAATACAGCATAAAAGCTAGTCTAAAATAAGCATGCTCTAACCCACCTCATAGCAATCTTAAACTTGCAGGGGGGTTGTGCCACCTCGCCCACATCAAACACCAACGTTTTAGTGCAGTGGGTGGACTTATCAGACGGTCCCTTACGCACCGTAGGCGAATATGCTGCAAACTTCAAACATATAACTACCTTGCTTAGAATGAACAGTCTGTCCATGAAAACATCTCAATAGAAGCTAAAATTTTTTTTTTAAATAAAAGTAAAATCAAACAAAAAGGATGATAATAGCGTCGTACACTAGGGATGATCAAAAGATAATCAAAGATCATCAAATCACAAAATAAGATGTGCCCCTTGTGCATACAGTCTTCATACATTGATATTCAGTTTCTAACCCCTAAAAACAAGAAAGAAATAGTTGAGTGTTTGAACTTGAGCTCTTTATCACTCTTCACACCAGCTGAAGTCGTGTAAGTAAATTGTTTATTATATTTAGCCTAAAATGTGTGAAGTATAAATCATTTATGAAGTATAATAGATTATGTATGAAAGGATTTTTGAGTTTATGTTTAATTATCTAATTGTATTTTAGTCTATTTTAACAGAAGGGGAGACAAAACAAATATTCAAATGCTCGTCTTCATTAGGGAAAATAGACGTTCATTTCAGAGCTAAAATGGGATTGTCATCCTGGCACTGACTCTGCTGAGGGGGACACCAAATTATCTTCCATTATTCAGTGATGTGTATCCAAAAATGAAAAGAACCTTTCAAACCTTAACCACGTGGTTCAAAAATAATATCTCTTAACATGGGTATTCAAAAAATAAAAGTTATTTGTGGACGCTTTTATCCAAAGTGACTCAAAATGTAATCTAAATAAAGTAAATAGAGGGATATATAAAAAAATTAATTATTAAGAATGCATATAAACAAACAAATGCAACTGATAATGAAAGAGGGAATCAAAATTTATTGTTGGTCTCATCTTTGAATACTGTGAAATTTCGGAATAGTGAACAGTGGAAAAAAGAATCTGAGTTAAGTAAAACTACAACTCCCGAACACTCCATAAAGACCCGCCTTCTTCCACTATCATCTAATACTATTGGCTCTCTGGTGCTTGAGCGACTCTTTTCTAGCCAATCAGCATTCTTCTGGATGGAAGGAATGTGGGCCATTGACCGGCGTAATGCCAGCGCAGAGAAAGTGCCACGACTCCACACAGACAACGACTGACTCCTCAACTCGGGACAAGATTTCTTTTTTGATTTTTGCCGGCGTGGTAAGCTAGTTGGATTCATTCACTTCTGTTTAAACTGTTCCTGAAGTGATTATTTTAACGGAAATCTGCCGCGAGAAAAGGTAAGCGTTAAAGCTGTTATTATATCGTTATTCTTTTAAAGCTTCAAAGATGTTCAGTAGCAATTTAGCCTTAAACTTTGATCTCTCTCCTTTATTTACACTCCTGTTTAACTAGCTCGAAACCAGGGAAGGCTAAAATATGTTCTTTTAGTTATTAGACTATTAAAGGGCCTGTCTAAAAGTAACTTGTGGTACATTTTTGGGTTTGGTGATGCTCAGTTGTAGGTAAACAGTTAATATCAGATTATCTGCTTCTCCTTTAGTATGCTAGCTAGGGTATTTTTTTAATCGTTTATAAAAGCTTTAATGTCTGTAAAAATGAGCGAAAATCTGTCTGAATTCATATCGTTTATTCAAGTTTCAGAGAGAGAAGTAGAACAGGAGTTTCTAAACTCTCACTCGTATTTTCTTATGTCTTACAGTATTTTGTATGAACGGCTTCATTGTGAATACAAATATAAAATAAAATATTCAACTTGTAAATAATGATCATGCTTGCTCATTTATTTTAAGAGAGAAAAGTTGAGCTCCACCGCCCCCTCAGAATTTCGTATTGGCTCTTTAAATGGCATTCAATAAAGTCATCCAAAATGCAGATGAATTATCACCGCATATATATTAAACCCATTGAGTAAAACGTGTACTCTCATTAAGCAGCTTTAAATATGCAGGAATGACTAGAAAAAAAGTATACTGTACTTGAATGAGCCCTTTCACATTATCCAGGCTTGATCTTCAATTTCAGTGAGAAAAACAGACTTGTAAAGTTCCATCTTGTATTGGCTCATTGTACTTCCAATGAACAAGTATATTATAAATAGGTGTCGTAATTTAAACAGAATACAATATTACAATGTTAGGATAGAATATCAATATTGTTTGATCTAATATTGGTCAGGTATTAATTTGTAAAGTCTTCCCCATAATCTTGTACTAGCTTTTTAAATGGCACATCTGATACTGCCAAAATTTCAGGGTTTTAACATGCCTGGTTGTGCAGGATTAAAGTACCAATTTTTCAGCTGAACATACTGACTCTTCTACGATGATCCTTGCAGATCTGGTAAACTATGCAGACTTTGCACTGGGAAAATCCTGAGGGTTATTTTTTAATGTATTTTCTTTGTCATAGAGATAAATAATGCTCACAGGCTCTACACCTCTACAAGTGCCTGGGATGCTTTGTGGCAGGTTGATATTACAAAACAATAAAACAAAGCTATGGAAAAAAAAAAAAAATGAAAAGCCTATATGCAAATCGGTAACCCAGAATCTTGACACTACAAATTACATGTTACAGATGGCCCATAAACCTCTTGAAAATTGTGCCCTGAAGGGTGTTTAAATTGTTCTTGCTTCTGGGGTCCAGCTGAGTGATCAGGGTTTTTTTGTGCCAAGTGTTTCTAGACTAACAATGCATTTGTGCTTTGATGCACAGTTGAAGTGTGAGATTGGTGTGGCAAGAATCCCATGGAAGTAGCAGAGTATAAAAATTTGTTTTGGCAGATGAGTGCAGCACATGGTGAAATGGAGAACTCTGTTGTGTAACTGTCTTTGCCGACCAAATGCATATTGGTAGCATATGGTATTGAAATAACTTTTCGTGCAGTTTTTCATAAAAGTTGTGGGTAGCCCGCTGGACATGTTTCCCCTGTCTTTTCCTTGTCCCACTTTTTGAAGATACTTGTTTTTGGGAGCTTGTGTGCTCACTGTCTTGAACACTAAATGTCCAATTTTGTAATTTGGATTTTTCTGGAAATGTCTAGGTTATCTTTCATTGTCAGAGCAGAGTATGGTATTTGCTTTCTTCCCTCCAAATCAGCTTTCAAAAACCCACTTTTGTGCCCTTATTTCAAATGTTAAAATGTTTAGACATGTTTGAGGATGAAACTCTATGAAGTCATATTGCGTTGTAGAGCTGTTAATGTTTTGGATGATGATTAAAAAGTGGTTATTAATGTGCAACTCCAGTGGAAAATTATTTCAGCTGGTGTTTATGGTCATTAGGTACAATTTGAAAGCAATGGAATACAGAAATATTGATATTTATATAAAAAAATTTAAATGCCACAAACTGTACCTGATCCTCTTTTTGTTTAAAAGGTTTAATAAGAAGGCACACTTGGAGTCATGGACATCTATGATCCTCAGACCCTTGGAATTGTTGTGTTTGGTGGCTTCATGGTGTTCTCAGCCATTGGGATAGTCCTCGTCTCAACATTTTCTATGAAGGAGACCTCGTATGAAGAAGCTATAGCCAAGCAACGAAAGGAGCTTGGAAAGACCCAGTCCAGCCAACGAACAGACAAGAAGAAAAAGGACAAGGTAGGTGAGAAGAAAAACCGAGGTAAGAAAAAGGAAGATAAGGCTAATGGAAAGATCCCTGAGTCAGAGGCCACCCCTGAGGCTGCAGAAGCACCAGCTGAGCCCATTCCACCAATTCCACCAGCCCCAGAACAAGTAGCTGCTCTGGCTCTTAAACCAGAAGCCCCAGCCCAGAAGTCTGCTCCACCGGCCCCAGCCCAGAAGTCTGCTCCAACTGCCTTAGTCCAGAAAACAACTTCTCCGGCCCCTGCTCAGAAGTCTGCTCCACTAGCCCCTGCACAAAAATCTGCACCAGTCCAGAAATCCTCTCAATCTGCCCATGCCCAAAAGTCTGCTTCAACTGCTACAGCCCAGAAAGCAGCTTCACCTGCCTTAGCCCAAAAGTCTGGTGCACCTGCCCCAGTCCCAGCCCAGAAGTCTGATCCACTTGTCTCAGTCCAAATTGCTTCTTCAGTTGCCCCAGCCCAAAAGCCTGCACCACCTGCCTCAGTCCAGAAAGCTGCTCTATCTGCCCCAGCCAAGAAAGCTGCTCCACCTGCCCTAGCCCAAAAGTCTGGTTCAACTGCCCCAGCCCAGAAATCTGATCCACCGGCCCCAGCCCAGAAGTCTGCAGTCCAAATGGTTGCTTCAACTGCCTCAGCCCAAAAGTCTGCAACACATGCCCCAGCCCAGAAATCCTCTCAACCTGCTGCCACCCGAAAACTCAGTCCACCTGCCCCCGCCCCTTCTCCTAAGGCTGCAGCAGGTCCCCCATCTGCAGTGTCTGCTGCACCCCATCCCATTCTTGATGATGCCCCACCTGCCCCATCTCCTAAAGACAAGAGGAAGAAGAAAGCCAAAGTGGAGACTGCCTCTACTGAGGTTCTGCCCAAATCAGTGGCTCCATTGGAGACGGTGACTAAAAAGGTTCCAGTGATGGCCGTACCTCCAGTGGGCACTCTGAAAGCCACCCCAGTAACTGCTGTGCTGTCCAAAGCAGAGGAACCCAAACAGGAGGTTTCATCTAAGAAGAAAACAGGATCCAAGAAGAAGGTAGAGCCAGGTATGCTGTTATCTCCTCTAAACTGCCTGTAACTGGTCCAATAATGACTATGCAGGTTGATCAGGCCGGAGGTCAGAGGAGGTGACTGCCCCTTGCTGGTCCTTGAAACAATGCACCGCTTTGCACATTTTTCACATTCAGACATCTTTCATGTTCATAGCTGGCAGTTAACCAAAGCTTGAATCTGTAGGGTATAGTAAGACATCATCATAGTTTTAGAACCATAGTTTTTTCTTTACTTCCTCCAGCTTTCCTTCTTATCTTTTTCTTTTGCCATGTTAAAGGTCCTGCTGAAAGAATGAATTGGCATTAAATTTCAGATGTGTATTGTGAGTGGGTTATTTATAAAAGGCCACATGCTATGTTTCTTCATGGCCTTAGGCCACTGCACTGCAGCTCAGTGTGTGATAATGCATGAGGCTTTCTGCTTAAAGGCCACTTTCTCTTTGCCTTCATCTCGGCATCATTATCACCACTAGAACAGTACATATAACCACGGATTCATCAGACCAAGTTTCATATCATTGATAAATATTTATTTTCATGAATATGTTAACACATTAGAACTAGGGTTGTCGATTTAACATGTTAATTAAGTGCATTTAATTATTAATTTTTTTAAATTTTTTAAAAACGACGCAATTAATCATGCCCCCTGACGTGTGCGTACATTCTGTAATAAAAGTACGAATTCTCTTACCATATGAGCGATTCAAGCTTGAAGTACATCTGTTTTTACAATCCGTGTCAATAGGTGGCAGTGCGCTTCAACAAACCTCACAATCAGTGGAGCCACAAAATGAAACTGCTCACTGTTGCCAATTTGGCAACTTTGTTGCTAGATTTAGAAACTTTTTGACCCCCCCTTAGTGAGTAAAAGACCCATCTAGCAAATAGCTACAATTTTAGCAGCTTTTGTAATCTGCATTAGAGACATTCTTCCTCATTTGATGGAAAAATGACATCTCTTCTCATTATTTTTTTTGTGTTCTAGCGCCCCCTAACATTCAAGTAATATTATTGACCAGCACATCATCAGCAGTTGGTCTTGCGTGCTAATGGATGTTCTTTAAATTGAATGACTGATGAGTTTACGCGTTGTTGGTATTTGTTGCAACAATCTCAAACTCCATTCACATGCATGCTCTCCATTATTTATCTAGCAATGTGAGAGAGAGAGAGAATGGATGGATATGAACCCCTGATCTATAATAAAGTGTAGAGATGAGTGATACGATGAGATGAGTTGTCACGGTCAAAAATCATTGTGATACAGTAACACTGGCACAGTTAATAAACATTGATGGTTCAACATCACTCACCAGATATGTTCAAAAATTAGAATTATTACATCTCTCCAAAACAGCTCCATGTGAGTTATTATTAATCTTATAGATCTATGTTAAAAAACAAAACAAAAAAAACATCGTCAACACTACACCGCTGCCTACCCCTTGTTGCTATTGCTAGGATAATTTTGGCTAGCTTGTCGTTGTTCAATAATGCAGTACAATACATACATAAATAAATAAATGAAATCATAATAATTGAAATCCCCCACTGTCTTCCCCTGCTTGATATACAGAGTTTGATTTTGGCCTGCTTGTTCACAAATGTTCATTAAAATAGTTTTATTACAAAAAAAAAAAAAAAACACCTATCCCACTACCCACCACAACATTGCTGAATGTTTGAGAAGTTAAATTATTAATAGCTAAATTATTAGTTCAATGGAAAAAAAAACCCCCACAATGGTTCTAAACCTTTAAAGAATTGACGTAGCTCTTTGAGTCAATACTTTTACATATGTAAATTTCTTAAGTAATAAATTATGTAATCACTTGATTTTTAGCTACTTTTAGTGACATTTTAGAAAGCCTTTGGTGACTTCCCATGGGAAATGGTTGGCAAAACTGGAACCGGTCACTGTTGAAGCACAACAAAATACAGGAATCTTGAAACGTGATTTTCAAAGTTTCCAATACTTTTAACTTGACACAGTATCCTATAAATTTGCTATAATCTGAGGCATGCACAAGTGTATATAGAGTGACAATTAAAAATAGCCCGTCAAAAAATAGACTGAATGCAAGAACGCCTACTGTGAGAACTGGACTGATTTACGAACTCAATGTAAAACAGATTGCTGTCAACGGTGGCTGCCAAAAAATATATTGACTTCTTACGCCACATTTTATATTGTCTAATCAATGCTTTCTTCATCTGCCACAATAATGCAATTTATTTTAAACTGAATTTCAATCTGTATAATATATTTATTATAGATCCTACATAGTATGCTTATATAGTTTGTATGCATTTTTACATGCATTATCATTATATGGGGGACTTTCTCAGCAAATAATGACTTATTGTGATTCATTCGATTAATGTTTTAATTGATTGACAGCCTTAACATATAAAAATCGTATCTCCTTGACTGAGATTCACTCAACTATGCTCAGGTTCAGAGAAAACATGTTAGTAACTACAAAATCCACAATAAAACATAAAACCTTGAAGCCTTTAATTTCCCGTCCACCCATACTAAATCCATCCTGTATAATGACCTCAAAAATGTATATTTTTCTTCATTATTTTCATAATAATTATTCTCATTATCAGGAAAATGCATAGGAATGTTTTTTTAGGAATGTAGCAGATGCTACAGATTAGATGCAAAAAGTTATTATATTTGTGTGTAGGAGAAGGTACGTCTTAAAGGAAGCTTGGCCTCAGTACACAATAACGGAATGCTTCTAAAAGTTTTGCCAGTGTTTGACCAGACTCTTAAATACACAGAGATAATGCTGTTTTGACTAGACTTTACAGATGACATCTCCCTTTCTTTCTTTCTTTCTTTCTTTCTTTCTTTCTTTCTTTCTTTCTTTATCCTCTCTTTAAACATATACATGCAGTCAGTTCTTATACATTTTCACTCACATGTGATATGGTATTAACTCCCGTGGAAAAAAAAGAGTTTGTGCCATTGCTCAGGTGGGTTTCCAAGGGCTCTTAGTTACACTCCTCTATGCAGAGCACAGCTCTCAGCACTGCTCAAACAATACTCTTGCCTCAGCTGCTCCATTAGGGGAGCACACAAAGGCCTTTAGTGACCAGACAATAGAAATTTATCACCAGTCCTGAGTCCCATCTCACCCTGGTGCCACACTGCACTCCTGCCATGCTGGCAATGTCTAAATAACAAAATGAGTCAATATGATAGTACTTGCACACTACTGTACAAGTGTCAAGTACAAGTTAAGGCCTGTGAAGCTGCACTTGTTTTGGGCTCTGTTCTAACATTTAAAAAAATATTCTGGGTTTAATACAATTGAAGCTCAAACTACAGCATTTGTGGCATAATGTTGATTACCACAAAAATTTATTTTGACTCGTCCCTTTTTTTTTTTTTTTAAATATGCAAAAATTTTGATTATAGTGATGCTCTTACAATGGAAGTGATTGGGCCCAATTTGTGGATAGGTTAAAGACAGACATGTGAAGCTTATAATTTTATAAATGCAATGACATTAATTCTTCTGTTACAACGCATGTTTGATTTGAGCTTTTATGGTCTATTTTAGGTTTTACAGCATTACCGTGAAGCCGTACGTTGTCATATCAGCGAAGTTGTAAAATGTCATTTATTTTACACAGAAAACATTTGTAAGCAATATTATCACACAAAAATCATGTTAACAGGCATTTTGTTTACATCTTGTGGCTATACTTTTGAAACGGTGAGTACATTTTTAATGTTTACTGATTTTGTATATATTCGTTCCTCAAAGTAACCCAGATTGTTTTTTTTGTTTTTTTTTTAAAGAAAGGATGGATAAGTCAATAAATAAATACATTTTTGTAGTAATCAAAATTATGCCGCAAATGCTATCGATTGAGCTTAACTTGTGTTGAACCTGTGAATATTCCTTTGAAGAGACCATTTTCTTTTCATGACTGTGCTGATTTGAACTGGAGGAAACATGACAGATTGGATGTTGGATAATGTTTGTGTATTTAGGCAAAGTTTAGGACTGAAATAAAGTGGTTCAGAGAATTGCGAATTATGACTCATCTGCTGCAAAGCATTTTTGGATTTCTGATTAATGTCCCTGAGTTACAGCAACTTACACTCCAACATGGGGCAGCACTCCAACTGATTCTTCTCAAAAGATAGCAGTTATTTCTGTTTTAATATCTCATGCCCTCTTAGGTTAGTTATGTCTTTCAGTCTCTCACACACACACACACACCCCTTAATAAATGAATTATGTTTTCTCTAGCGGCGGCTGCAGACCCCGCAGACAGTCCATTGTTCCTGCCATATAAGGCTCTTGTGTCTACCGTGAGGAGTATGGTTTTCAGTGAAGGAGAGGCCCAGCAGCTCATTGAGATTCTGTCTGATAAGACTGGCATAATCCAGGACAGCTGGCACAAGGTATGTTCAAACAATGGCAGACAGGGTTCTGGAAACTTGTTTGTTTAGTGCGACCAGTAGGGCAGAAATTACAAACTTTAGTTTTAAGTGGAGTCATTCAAAATCACATATGAAGACAGATTTCAGTTTTGAGAGATTTAGAGATTATAGGTGTTTATTTCCTCTGTGATGGTGTTTTGTCGAACAATTTCCAAATAATGTAATCTTAAATTCATTATAAAAAGGATTTATTTTCATATAGATACTACATCCCATATGCTTCACGCTTCATTCAGTGCTCACTTCATTTACACTCAAGCAGGAAGTTATTGTAAACAGAGCTCTGCATGTGTGTTTATAGGCAACACAGAAGGGTGATCCAGTAGCCGTACTGAAGAAACAGTTGGAGGAACGGGAAAAGCAGCTGGCAGCTGAGCAGGAGGATGCAGCAGCTGCTAAGAGTCATGTTAGAGAATTGAATAAGGTAACAACTTAAGCATTCATGCAATCTAAAGCACAATAAATTTAAATGAAGAAACATTTGTTAAAGTTGATATGTTTGATTAGTGGACATGTATCAGGCCCTATCAGTTAAACCAAACAAAATGAAACTACTAAATACTAATTTATCATTTACCCCTCATGCTTCTATTCATGGCGGCTTAGGGAGACATTCACACAGGCAAATTCAAGCATGAACAGCTAGTCGTAGGAATGGAACAGAATGCTGCATTTAAAAAAAAATATATATATTCTGGTAATCGTTTTTAACGAACAGAGTGTATTAAAAATGCAGCTAAAAACATCTGTCTGATATGTGTAAACATAGACCAGCTATTTAAAAAAAATTGTCCAGACAGAATACAAGAAATGAAGACACTCATTGCGGTGTGAATGGCCCCTTGTATTACATTTTTAACTGGGACAGCTCCCATGGAGGAACGGGGGAAAAGTGATTTGCTCAAGGGTCTGGTGGTGATTGTTGTAGGGTTTGACTACAATATTCCTGCCCAGATGTTTAAGAACTAAGCTACACCTGCACCAAATGACACTTGATGTCCAATATCATGATCCGTGTTTGTGTATGTAGGAGCTGTCTGTGGAGAAGTCAAAGGTGGCATCTGTGGAGACCAGGCTGAGCTCTCAGTTGAGCAAGCGAGAGCAGGATATTATCGCCTTGCAAGCACGTATGCAGGCCAGTTATCAAGACCACCTCTCCGAGACCCAGCAGCTTAATGCCAAAGTGAGTACTCTGCACGACATACTGTTGTAAAGCTGCACAATCAGCATGAATCAAATTATGGAGACATTTGGAAAAACATATATTTAATAGGGAAGTCAGTAGATTAAAATAATGAATCACTATTAGTCTCCTGTTTTTTTTGTAGTTAAAGGGATAGTTCAAACAATTAAAAAATTGTCATAATTTACTCTCATGCCATCCCAGATGTGTTTGACGTTCTTTCTTCTGTTGAACACAACTTAAGATTTTTAGAAGAATATCTCAGATCTGTAGGTCAATACGATTCACGTGAATAGTGACCGGAACTTTGAATCTCCATAAATCACTTAAGTCAGCACAAAAAGTAATCCATAAGTCTCCAGTGGATAAATCCATATCTTTTGAAGTGATATGAAAGGTGTGGGTGAGAAAAAGATCAATATTTAAAGCTACACCATGTTAACAAATAACAATGTTATTAATGAGAGAGTGCAACAAAAATCCATCTTCCAAATCATGTCTTTTCCCAAATACACTTTGATAAACCTATAATAATGATATTATATTATAAATATTTTAGAGATGTCGGGACGGATTTCACTGGAAATTGCATACTTGCATCATTCGCCCGTGTGTGTTGGATTACACAAGATTACACAGAGAAAATAAGCTCCAGCTACTGTAGCGTATGTGGGAGTAGCTGAAGCTGAAAGTTCAGCGAACGAGAAAACGAACGAGAAAAATTGACCATGGATCATTCAAAACGGCAAACCTCCAGGGAATCACCAGTTGTAAAAACAAAGAATCCCTGAACAGAGCAGTCTACAAGCAAAAAGTCAAAGCGACAAAGTCCGTCATAAAACCCGAATTAACATCGGCTTAGCTTTTCTGAATTCAACTCCCGAGATCTGTAAGGATTTAAAAGCGACCCAGAGATTGCTTTTTTGTTACTCAACAGGTAAGATATTTTATTGAAAGGGTTTGTTTAATCGTGTAATCGCGTGCACACGTGTATATTTTCTTTATAATGGCAATAATTTATATAAAGAAATCCATTAGTCCTAGGCTTGAAATGATGTTGACCACTGATAATCAACAATGACAATCTATAAATTAGTTACTACCGTGGTCTATTTGGTCAGAATATACTGCAGTTATAAAAACTTTACAACGTTTGACATTATCAGACTAGCAATCATTGTGTCTGATGTTAACAAATGTTGCCTAACTTTTGTAACGTCATTTATTTCAAAACATCAAGGTTTCCAATAAGTCAAAACAACAGCATAAGAAATGGCACTTATCTGCTCAGATGACATGTTTTCAGAGATCCGTCTTTTCCTTTCTTTCATTATTTATTTGTCCATTCACTATGATAAGATGTCCTGTATCCAGTGTACACCGGTGCCTCAAACCACATTCATCCGCACAGAGGAGCAGAGCTAAGACTTAGAGCAGAGACTTGCGTCATTACCAAAATAAAGTTCTTCTTCTTTAATACCGTAAATCTCCACTTTCACTAACATTCTTCTGTTTTTTGTTTGTTTGTTTTGGCAATTCGCATTCTTTGTGGATATCGCCACCCACTGGTCATGGGTGGTCAAAGGTGAAGAGTTAAAGAAAAAAGGACTTAGTGATCTGTTTCTCACCGACTCCGATTATATACACATTAATTTTCAGCTAAACTAGGGTGTCCCCATTATCAACCTTGAATAAAGACTTCTTCCGGTATAAGCCACCTCCAGCCATTTCAGCGATACAAAAATACTAATTTATACTACTTTATATTGTAGGCTGGCAATAGATGTGATCATTATTATCATTCATTATTGTTTTCATTTACACCTTGGTTTGTAGTGAATAAATGGAGAGATTTTTTTTTTTTTTTTTTTTTTTTTTTGGTGGACTATCTCTTTAAGATGATTAATCTCGCATTATGAATTTTGCATAAATATAGTTTTTCTTTCAATGTGTGCATTGTTTTAAGGCATGCAATGGCTAAACAAAATTATTTTATGTGAACTAAGTGTTTGTGTTAAAGTCCATGAAGTCATCGAATGAACTGAGGAAATACATGTAGATGCATTGTCCTATCTAATACCTAAGCCATTTCTCTTCCTTCTCAGGTCTTGGCTCTCCAGGACCAGCTTGAGAAAGGCCCAAATGCTCAGTTGGCCCGTCTACAGCAGGAGAACTCCATCCTCAGAGATGCTCTCAACCAAGCCACCAGTCAGACTGAGAGCAAGTATGAACCTACAGCTCCTCCCAAACACAATAATGTCTTACTCGTAGGTTTTTTCATTTCTCGTTTTCATAACTCACCTGTTTCCTTCATTGTTTCGCAGCAGAGACCACAGCAATCTCCTGCACCTCGTCTTTACTTGCCGCAGTGTGCCAAATAATTTCTTTAGCCTCCATTCTGCTAAGAAATGACATAAAATCGTAGCCAAATAAAGAAAACGATAGCTAATGAGAACATATTTAATGTTTAAAACTTTAGACCAATGAGGTTACAATAGACTACCCTAGATAACAACCAAAATGTCTTCATGTATGATGCTGTTGATGGTTCTGACTGTTGAAGACAAAAACTCAACAATATTATCAACATCGACCCCATTTACTTTCTTAAAGCATGTTCCTGATCTTATTACACGTGATTAATAATTGCACATTATACGAAATATAAAATATCAAAATGTACCACCTGGCTCCATTCTAGTGTATAAGACCCACTTTTTTTTGCCAACCAACCAATACCAGATGGATACAGTAAAGTTTTGCTTTACTTTTTTTCTCATTAAATATCCTGATTCACCAAGAAACACATTTTTCTTTTGTTCATCAGACAAAATGCTGAGTTGGCCAAACTACACCAGGACTGCATGCGTCTGAATAAAGAGCTGATTGAGAAGAATGAGGCCTTGCAGGCTGACGAACAGCTCAAGAAAAGTCTGGAATCCAAAGCTGCCACTGCTGAGAAACAACTGGCCCAGCTGCAGGTTAAATGTTCACCTTTCTAAATATGAGCTGTGCACCACAGTTGCCAATCATTCCTGTCTTTAGTTTGCAGAGTTGCACTGTTTTGCACAAGGGCCCAAGCCGAACCTCTTATGAAAGTGCTGGAGAGTTTAAAATGCCACTCTGATTCTTATAAAATATCTCCCAGCATGAGCACTTGCCTCAGAGTTTTCAGCTACCTCTTGCTGGGCTGTTCAGCCTTTCACATCTACAGGTAGGAAAGTTAGCTTCTAGCAATCAGTTTGTGTTTATTAAAAAAAATCTTGATTAGGCTTGCCGGTAAAAGCTTTGACCCTCCCGGCGCTGGTACCTCTTCTAATGGGATTGTACGCATGCTGGTGGAACATTTGATTACCAGTTTGATCGCTCAGCAGTGCTCATTTCCCATGTTTCAATTAGATTTCCCACTTCCTGTGTTTCAGGGAAGCACTTCTCAGAACGATCTGGGATCTGAGCCTGTCTGAGCAGTACGATTTCACACAGATACACATGAGGGTCTGATTGATCTAAGAGGTCCTGTACTTACTGGAAGCACAGATAAAACAACCTAGTCTACACTCCGGATCGCATGCTTTGGGAGCAAACTGTCTTGACTCGCCAAATGTCACTGTATAAAGAGCAGCCTTGTGTTACAGTGTGTTCTGAGCATATTTACTGTATTGACTCAGGAGAGATATAGGTGACTATGAGTCAGGCTCGTCTCTCCAGACACACATCTGAGTGTGTAACTTTTGAGAGTATTTCTGTAGATTGCAGTGAGAAAATTCTTATTTTTAAGTTTGTGATGTAATTGATAATTCCAGTGCTGCTGTAGCTCAACTGGTAAAGTGTGGTTCTAGCAATGCTAAGGTCATGGGCTTGTTTCCCAGCAGACACACAAACTGCCAAAATGTATGCATCGTAAATTGGTTTTGATAAAATTCTACTAAGAGCATAAATGTAAATTTAATTTCTGCTAAATTAAACACAAAGAAAACCACATTACCACAGATTTTCAGGAAGGTTTTCAGCGTGCCCTTTTGAGAAGTAGTTTAAATGTGCATTAAGACCCAAATGTCCTTTTAATTGATATACTATAAATGGAATTAATGGAGCAATGCACCTCAACTTTTTCAATGAGCAACATATACAAATACATTTTTGAAAGAATTCACATCTTAAATTTGCATCATGATCAGACCAGCTTTTTTCATAAAGTCTCAACCAGAATGCAGTGGAGTTGTGTGATCACACCTAACCTGCATTTTGTGTGTGTGTGTGTGTGTGTGTGTGTGTGTGTGTGTGTGTGTGTGTGTGTGTTATGGTGCCTTGTCCCCTCTGCAGGCAAGCCGGGCGAGTAGTGAACAGGCCCTGCAGAAGCGTCTGGAGGAAGTGAGTGAGGAGCTCAGACAGACCCAAAGCAGCAGAAACAGCCTTCAGACGCAGTTGGAACAAGCTCAGCATGAAGCCACGGATCTAGCAGGTGAGCACCCTACAGTACAAGGGTGCTGGGCTAAGATCTTAAGCTTATACACTCAACATTAGCTACTTATTTAGAGCATTTGAAAGAAGCACACTGTAGCACCATGATGAGTAATGTGGATCCAGACTACTTCTGAAACACATAAGTGTGAAAAAGTTTAAGATCTGGATTGGTATTACCATTGTGCCCTTGATTAAGACACGTTACATTTGGATAAGTGTACTGTATGTCGCTTTAGACAAAAGCGTCAGCTAAAGGGTGAATTAGTAATTACAAATACTGCTATCTCCAATATAAATACTCTTTCTTACTTTCCCCAATTTATTTGAACCCTGTATTTCACAAATTAAATCAAAAAGATGTCAACATTAAAATGTACCTCTTGTCTTCCTTAATGTACTATATTAGAGGCTCAAACTCGTGTAGCCAGTGTGGAGGCAGAACTGAGAGAGCATGCCGGACAGGTGGAGAGTCTGCAGAGCCAGCTGAAGCAGACACAGGTGGAGAGAGAGCTGCTGCTGGAGGCAAGACCGAACAAAGAACAGAACCACAATTCAGACGTGAGACGCCACTTACCATGTCTGTAACAGCCCTAATATTAAAGGAATAGTACACTCAAAAATGAAATTCTCATAATTTTCTCACCCTTATGCAATCCCAGATGTGTATGACTTTCTTTTGCCAGACACAAACAAAGATTTATAGAAGAAAATATCAGCTCTGTAGTAGGTCCTTACAATACAAGTCAACAGTGTCTAAAACTTCTAAGCATTTAAAGGCAGCATAAAAGTGTTAATATGATAGGTGTGGGTGAGAAAAAAAATCTATATTAAAGTCCTTTTTAACTATAAATCTCCACTTTCAAACAGCCCTTCTAAACGCTCTTCTATTGTAGAAGTTCTTGTTTTGTTTTTTTTGTAATTTGCGTTCTTCATGTATGTCGCTACCTACTGGACAGTGAGGACAACTTATAGGAAAAAAGTTCTTAAATATTCATCTGTTTCTCACCCACACCTATCATGAAGACGAAGTTATGGATTTATCCCCTGGAGCTGTATGGATTACTTTTATGCTGTCTTTATGTGCTTTTTGGAGCTTCAAAGTTTTGGAACCTGTTGACTTGCATTGAGTGGAACTACAGAGCTGAGACATTCTTCTAAAAATCTTTGTATTTCACAGAAGAAAGTCACACATCTTGGATGGCATGAGGATGAGTAAATTATGAGAGAAGTGTCATTTTTGCGTGAACCTTTCCTTTAACTTTTCGTCCGTATCGAAATATACAGTATGAATTGTGAATCAGTAATTTGATAATCATTTGTATGTTTCAATACAGGCTTTGATGGCTGAACTGGAGCAAACAAAGTGCAGGTGAGATTTATTGCCTGTATCTATCTTCCTAGTTAATAATAATTCACAGCAACCTTGAATTGGAATTCACATACACTCCTTGTTCAATCTCTAGTCTGAAGGAGAAAGAGAGTAGAGTTTTAACTCTTGAAGAAGAGCTGACCCAACTCAAAAACACTATCACCAATCAGGTGGAGGCATTTTTACACACTTTTTGGCTAATTTTAGTATTTCATTATTTGGTTGACAATTAATACATTTGAACCTGGAATGTATTTGCAAATGTTTCTTTGAATTTTCTTCTGTTTCACTGTCTGATTTGAACTGTTCACATGTCCTCCACAGGTGGATAACAAAGCAGATGTGCAGTGCTTGCAGCACAGGTATAATGTGCATGTTTTCTGCTATGGCACCAATACAATTTAGTAGAACTTAGTGAATTTTAATGATTGTAATCTGGGGGGAACTGGATAGCTCAGTGGTGAAGACGCTGGCTACCAGCCCTGGATTTCGATTCCCAGGGCGTGCTGAGTGACTCCAGCCAGGTATACTAAGCAACCAAATTGGCCCGGTTGCAAGGGAGGTTAGAGTCACATGGGGTAACCTCCTCATGGTCGATATAATGTGGTTGATTCTCGGTGGGGCGCATGGCGAGTTGAGCGTGTATGCTGTGGCGGATGGCGTGAAGCCTCCACACGTGCTATGTCTCCGTGGCAACATGCTCAACAAGTCACATGATAAGATGCATGGATTCGTCCTCCGCCACCCAGATTGAGGCGAATCACTACGCATCCACGAGGGCTTAAAAAAAGCACATTGGGAGAAAAAGGGGAAAAAATCAAAAAAGAAAAAAATAATTATGGTAATCTGTATTTTTTTTTTTTATTTGTATGCAAGCATAAAAGAAAAAGATGACCAAATAGCAGCTCTTCAAGAAGAACTACAACAGGTCAAAGAAAAAAGTTCTAACCTCAACAAAGTAAGTTTATCATGTCAGAACTGTAAACCTCACAATATATTCAAATTTAGACATAAATATTCATGACAGTTTGCTTGTTCAATTATTCATAGCTTGAAAACACAGAAATGCTGGAAAAGCTACAAAACAGGTATGCATCATTTGTATTCCAAGCAACATTAGATTCTGTTTTTCAATTTAAGTTAAAAAAAAATGTAAAGCTGTTTCTAATTGTCATGCGTTTTGTTTTTTCGTGTTTCTGTAGTTTGAAAGAAGAGAGAGCTCGAGTGGCTTCATTTGAGGATGAGATAAGACAGTGTAAAGAACAGTGCAACACTAGGGTAAGTGCATATTCTGTGTTATTCTCTTAGAATGCTCCACAGAAAGCTTAAATAAATCTTTTTTGAAATGCATTTAGTATCTGCTAAAGGTACATTTTGTCAACTATTAGGTGTACACAAATACCAAATAGATGGCTTCAAAGCTAATAGACATGGACTAAATGCCACAAAACTTCAATATTGATTTCATTGTGTCTTTGAACTGATGTTAAAAATCATTGACAAGTTTGAAATTATTTTTCAGGTTAGTCAGTTACCATAAAAGTTATTTAAATCCATTTGACCATGTCTGATAACACACTTTTACTCTGCAGATGGAAGACAACACAGCCAAAATGGAGTCACTACTTAAGAGGTTCATATACACTCCTACTAAAGCCTACTCCATGTTTCATACCTGACCACTACATTAAGATAAGAAATAATAAATGATCTATGTGTTGAGTGGTTTTGATGTTGTTTTCCAGTGTAACTGAGAAAGAAAGCCTTGCGACATCACTACAGCAGGAACTGCAGCAATTTAAGGAGCTCTATCAGTCACAGGGCAAGAGTTGCGTAAGTAGCCAAGGCTATTGTGAACGTGTTGTCATTACCTTGCATATGAATAATCATTTATTAATATATGCACAGGCACACATCATATCTCAACATATCAGACACTGCTATTAAAATCTCCCTTTAGCAGTACTCTTGAGGCCAGTTCACACTGCCCCAACAAATGCCAACAGACATCAACACTTCCAACATTCTAAAGTTGGCTGGTGTATTTGGAATGCTGAGAAACAAAACTGTCGTGCTCACACTGATCCAACAAACTTGCGTCTTTGCAAACAAACAAAAAAACATCCTTTCATACATGATCCATAACATGGGAAAAGTTAGTATTTTATATTATTGCAGGAATAAGTTAGTATTAATGCAGTTCTTCAGAAACGGCAATAATATTTTGAGAAATATAGGATCTGTTTTGCATGCTTCTGCACAAATTAATCTGTCCCTGTCTTGCCTAATTTTACATCTTCCCTCATGTGTGTCACCCACACGAAATGGTGAACCCAACACTAACAAAAAATATTTTCTTTAGAAAGGAATGGAATTCTTTAACAAATTCGCAAAAGACATTTGATTATTCGTGATTGACTGTATTCCCTCCTACCAATGCATTCATTTTCTGAGTTGACAGGGACTCTTAACTCATTGTCATGGCAACGGTTTGCGATGAAGTCAGAGTTTGTATGAGATAGTTGGAAGATGGTGCCACACTGCTCAAACATTCCTAGACCCGACAAACACAACCATGTTGAATCGGTGAAAACAGACATCAACGTACGCCAGCAGGGTGATCACACTGATCTGACAAAACCCAACAAGTGTTGGATGTTGGTGTTTATTGGCATTTGTTGGGGCAGTGTGAATTGGCCTTAACATTTCCATTTCAGGAGTTGTCATTTAAAGAACAATTAATGAGTGTTTCTGTGTGAGATTATTTTGTGTGTATTTTTTAATTTTGACCAATAATACTGAAGCGTGATACTAAAAGCATATAGCATATACACACATACCCAACTCTGGAACAGTCATATGCACTGATCAGATATCGTGTAGGTTCCCCTCGAGCCACAAAGTGTGCCAATCCACATTCTGATTTGCTATTCTTCTCACCCCAATTGTGCAGAGCGGTTTTCTGAGTTACCATAGACTTTGATCTCAGTAATTTGGACTGTGGCATGTTTGTTGGTGCCAGACTGGCTGGTTTTGAGTATTTCTGTAACTGCTGATCTACTGGGATTTCACACACAACAGTCTCTAGAATTTACTCCTAATGGTGCCAAAAACATCCAGTGAGCAGCAGTTCTGTGGACAGAAATGCCTTGTTGATGAGAGAGGTCAACAGAGAATGGTCAGACTGGTTTGAACTGACAAAGTCTATGATAACTCAGATAAACGCTCTGTACAATTGTGTTGAGAAGAATAGCATCTCAGAATACCATTCTGAGATGTGGGTTGGTGCTGTTTTGGCAGCACAAGGGGGACCTACACAATATTAGGCTGGTGGTTTTAATGTTGTGTATGTATGTATGTCATATATGGCAATATATCAGATTTATGTATGAGTCATTTAGAAGACACTTTCAAATGAGGACAAATAAAATAATAAAAGAAAAAAGACCCCAAATATTGATTTAAGAGTTGGAATGTTTTAGATTCAAACTTTTATTCAGCTGAATAAAAGTATTGATTTTTCATATTTCTCTAGTTTAACAGCATTTTGTTGGGTCAAGTACACTGTCTCAGCTGTCACTTAGGACTTTTTTGGACCTAGGTATAAAAGATATTTGAATTCTACTTAGTTGATTTTCTGGGTTTAGATTTAAATTCATGTTGGTTTGAAAGGCTCTAGAATTGTTGTTGTAATGTACTGAAAGTGTTTTTGGTTGTTTATGTAATTACAGGAGAATTTGGAGGATGTGCTGCAATCTTTCCAGACTGAGACCAAAGAAGTTCTTCATTCCCTTTTTCCACACATAAACATAGACATTGAACAGGTGGCTAATATTTAAGTTTTTCGTAGTTATCACTTGACCATATATTTTTTAACAACTTTCAAATATTTGTTTGTAAAAGCAAATACATTAAGCATCAGTTAGACTTGTCACAAGCATTAAAGGGATCATGATATGAAGAATAACATTTTCGTTGATCTTTTAACATACAGTATCTCACAAACGTGAGTACACCCCTCACATTTTTGTAAATATTTGATTATATCTTTTCATGACAACACTAAAGAAATGACACTTTGCTACAATGTAAAGTAGTGAGTGTACAGCTTGTATAACAGTGTAAATTTGCTGTCCCCTCAAAATAACTCCACACACAGCCATTAATGTCTAATCCACTGGCAACAAAAGTGAGTACAACCCTAAGTGAAAATGTTCAAATTGGGCCCAAAGTGTCAATATTTTGTGTGGCCATAATTATTTTACAGCACTGCTTTAACCTTCTTGGGCATGGAGTTCACAGAGCTTCACAGGTTGCCACTGGAGTCTTCTTCCACTCCATGACGACATCACGGAGCTGGTGGATGTTAGAGACCTTGTGCTCCTCCACCTTCCATTTGAGGATGCCCCACAGATGCTCAATAGGGTTTAGATCTGGAGACATGCTTGGCCAGTCCATCACCTTCACCCTCAGCTTCTTTAGCAAGGCAGTAGTCATCTTGGAGGTGTGTTTGGGGTCGTTATCATGCTGGAATACTGCCTTGCGGCCCAGTCTCTGAAGGGAGGGGATCATGCTCTGCTTCAGTATGTCACAGTACATGTTGGCATTCATGGTTCCCTCAATGAACTGTAGCTCCCCAGTGCCAACAGCACTCATGCAGCCCCAGACCATGACAATCCCACCACCATGCTTGACTGCAGGCAAGACACAGTTGTCTTTGTACTCCTCACCTGGTTTCCGCCACATTTTGACACCATCTGAACCAAATAAGTTTATCTTGGTCTCATCAGACCACAGGACATGGTTCCAGTAATCCATGTCCTTAGTCTGCTTGTCTTCAGCAAACTGTTTGCGGGCTTTCTTGTGCATCTTTAGAAGAGGCTTCCTTCTGGGACGACAGCCATTCAGACCAATTTGATGCAGTGTATGGTCTGAGCACTGACAGGCTGACCCTCCACCCCTTCAAACTCTGCAGCAATGCTGGCAGCACTCATATGTCTATTTCCCAAAGACAACCTCTGGATATGATGCTGAGCATGTGCACTCAACTTCTTTGGTCGACCATGGCAAGGCCTGTTCTGAGTGGAACCTGTCCTGTTAAACTGCTGTATGTTCTTGGCCACTGTGCTGCAGCTCAGGGTCTTGGCAATCTTCTTATAGCCTAGGCCATCTTTATGTAGAGTTCTTTGCCATGAGATGCCATGTTGAACTTCCAGTGACCAGTATGAGGGAGTGTGAGAGTGATGACACCAAATTTAACACACCTACTCCCCATTCACCCCTGAGACCTTGTAACACTAACGAGTCACATGACACCGTGGAGGGAAAATGGCTAATTGGGCCCAATTTGGACATTTTCACTTAGGGGTGTACTCTCTTTTGTTGCCATCAGTTTAGACATTAATGGTACAAGCTGTACACTCACTACTTTACATTGCAGCAAAGTGTAATTTCTTCAGTGTTGTCACATGAAAAGATATAATCAAATATTTACAAAAATGTGAGGGGTGTACTCACTTTTGTGAGATACTGTATATAAGAGTTCTTTTTACTTGCAGAATAAATACATACTGTAAGTTTCAGAACTCAAAACTGCCACCTCACTTCAAAAAGTGCATCTGTTGAAACCAAGCTTCCAAAATGACTCACTCTAATTCCACATTGTGTTGTCACACTGTTGTAGACATTTGCATCTTACCACCTCCACAACAAAACAACACTTATAGTGCTTCTCATTTCTGAAATTGTGCGTCCTCGTTTCTTTTCCTTGCTTCCTTTCCTCGTTTCCTTACTCCACCCTCTTAGGAAATGAGGAAAGGTTGGAAGGAAGCGATGGCAGTGGAACAGAAGCAAGACCAATTTGTAAAATGAAATGTCCAGCTCACTTGATTTGACTTTGAAGTGCGTTTTTGTTCACCTGCATAGAAAAGGAGATGTTCCTCTGAATATCAGCATTGGTCACCATTCACTTTCATTGCATTTATTTATTTATTTTTTTCATACAATGAAAGTTAATGGTGACTCTTGCTGACACCTTCTTTTGTGTTTCATTGGGTAGAAAGTAAATCATACGTGGTTTGAGCAACGTAAAAGTAAGTTAATTGATTTCATTTTTGGGTGAACTATCCCTTTAGTCTCTTGTAACTTCCTCTGTGCAAGTCATTAAATGCTAGCTTGTCATATTCTCTTCATTCAGACCAAATGGTTGCAGGATTTTGCTGTGAAAGCACAAGAGGCATTAAATCAAAAGCAACAGAACAAAGAATCCCAGCAAAGCACAGAGATGTTGGTAAGAATGCAACAGTTTCTCTATATATACTTGTCATAGTGAAGTTGCTCATTGTCACCTCCTTGTGGGGATATGAGGCATGCTTGTAAATGGCACAATGTTGTTTTTTTTTTGTTTTTTTTATTTAATAGGAGATAATGGGGAAACTACAGAATGCCAAGGAGAATCAATCCACTCTACAAGCAGAGTGTGAACAGTACAGGAATGTACTTGCTGAGACGGTGAGATTATTCTCCAGGAATCTGTTTCAGCAAAACTTTACTGTAAAGGGTATTGAGCTGAGATTTTGTTATACAGGAGGGGATGCTGAAGACCCTTCAGAAGAGTGTAGAGGAAGAAGAAAGGGTGTGGAGGACCAAGATAATGGATTCAGAGGAGAAAATGAGGATGGTGGGTCTAATCAGTGGTAGATTTTTTTTAATTTTTTTTGTTAATGTTCATATTTATTGCTACAGTGTTGACTTCCAAACATTGTTTAGTATTTTTCCATTACATGTTCTGCACTGTGGCTCCATATTTATAATTTTTTTTCCTACCACATAGGAGAGAAATGACAATATACCTACTTTTACCACTTCCCTTGTTTTCCATATAAAAGATGAATTAACTTTTTTTTTTTCATATTAGCAGACTCTTTCAAGTGAGGAAATATTTAAATGCTAGTGATTAAGAAAGAGACAATAATATTAGCAGTACAGCAATACAATTTAAAAAGTTAACCCAGTACAGGCCAAAACAGAGATGTAGCCTTAGTGCAAAACTGTAAAAGAGTAGTGTGTGTATGTATGTGTGTGTGTATATATGTATATGTGTGTATATATATATATATATATATATTATATATTAATACTGTGCAAAAAATTTTAGGCACTTGCGAAAAATGTTTCATAATGAGGATGTCTACAAAAATAATGGCATAAATAGTTTTAATTTATCAATTAATGTAAAATAAAGTCCAGTAAACAAAGCTAAATCAATATTTGGTGTAACCACATTTGCCTTCAAAACCACACCAATTCTCCTAGGTACACCTGGACACAGTTTTTCTTGTTTGTTGGCTGATAGGATGTTCCAAGCTTGGAGAATTCACCAAAGTTCTTCTATCTATTACGGCTGTCTCAGTTGCTTCGGGATCTCATTGTAATCCCAGACTGACTCAATGTTCAGTGAGGGGCTCTGTGTGGACCATGACATCTGTTGTAGGGCTCCCTGTTCTTCTATTCTATATGCAAGATAAATGTATATTCCCTATTGACACACTAAAGCTGAATATATACATAAACATCTTAAGACAAATGTTTTTGTGAAGGATCTTTTTGAAGACTTTTGCTCAATAGAGTGCGTGCGTGCGTGTGTGTGATAATGCCGGATAAATGTTATGAAATTCTTTAGCATTTTTTGAAAATTATGAAGGACACCTCTTATTGGGTTGAGTTTGGAGGATCATTCCACTAAAAGACAGTGAGTGCAAGTTTCAACCTGACATTTTGTCAATGTTACTTTGTCTTGTTTTTTAAGGCATTCGAAAAGGTGCAAGAATTGGAAGAGACAACAGAGAGCTTGAGAGCAGAAAATCAAAGCTATCAAAAGGTATAACTCACCTAACCAAGACTATGCCAAACCTTATCGTCATGAGTCACTTTCAAATTAGCCTTCTTTTTTTTTTAGCTGTACCTTAATTAATTTTTCTTCACTGAGCAACATTAGATATGACCATTTAGATATGCAACAAGCTAATTATTTATTTGGTACTACTCCATTGTTTGCAACTAAGTATCATTACTGACTCGACTCTTTAAAAAAAAAAAATAATAATTTTTATATATATAAATATATACACACACACATTTGTTCCTCTGTATGCAGCTGAAGGACAAGGTGATGCTGCTAGAGGCTCAACTAGAGGAACCGGTTCAGTCAGCTTCTATTGACAGCCAGAGCCAATCTGAAGAGATGACACATGTGAGAGCACACTCCTGACTAAAGGCATATTAACAATAACAGTGGAGCAAATTGCTAAACAAAATGCTTTTTTTTTTTTTTTTCAAAATTGGAAGATACTCTGGTCGTTCACAACTTAAATGCGAAGTACAACCAATTGCTAAACTGTAACAGATCTGTTATTACAATGAATGGAAGATAGTGCTCTTTCAGATTTTTAAGAAAACTAAGAATTTTTTATGAATGGATGCATAAAATGAATGTAGAACTTTGAGGTATTCTACCTGTTGTAATTTTGTCTTTTTTTCCCCCCATCGATTTGCCAACCTTTTGAAAATGGTCATAGCCCATTAATGAGCTCATTTTTGTGGTGCTTTTTATTCTCTATTTTGCTAAGCTCTCGCTTATACAGCTTTTTGTCTTGGCAGTTTCTTCTTCTAAGCAACATGTTTGCTTCCTTGCTTTAACTGGGGACTCCATAACTACTAGCCATCAATCAAAAGTTTTATGCTATCCAAAATTGAAATTGAAGTCCAGTTTTAAGGTCCGTTTTACTTGATTTGGTGAGATGGCCCAGTAAGCTATTCTAACTTTCAGTGAAATGAATCAAGGAGACATGAAGTAGCACTGGGATGTAGGAAACCAGTTTCCTGGGACAACAGTCATAAATACAGTTTAGCAGTCATTATACAGACATTTTTGACTGCACAATGCCATGATTGACCAATCAGAATCAAGTATGCCAAACACATTTCCATTTTGTCAGAAAATGCAGTCTATTTGAATGCCAGTTCCATACACATGAACCAAAATCTTTTATCATATTGCCTGTTTTTATTTTCCAGTCAACTTACAAGTGTAATAAACATCTGTTGTGTTTCAGGGATCATTTTTAAATAATTTCCATAAGGCATGCATTTTTCATCGATAAATGTTTTCTTGTTGTTATTAGGCCTTAAAGGAATAGTTCACCCAAAAATGAAAATTCTCTCATTTACTCTGACCCTCACGCCATCCCAAATGTGAATGACTGAATTTTTTACGCTGAACACAAAGATTTTTAGAAGAATATCTCCGCTCTGTAGGTCCATTCAATGCAAGTCAACAGGGTCCAAAAGTCTGAAGCTCAAAAAGCACATAAAGGCAGCATAAAAGTAATCCATACGACTCCATCCATATCTTCAGAAGTGATAATAATGGGTGTGGGTGAGAAATGCTTACATTTTTTTAAGTCCTTTTTCCCTATAAATTCACCTCGCTGCCCAATAAATTGCGATATACACAAAGAATGCGCAGTGCCAAAAACAAAAGAATAAGGTCCTTTAGGAAAGAAGAGTGCTTAAGAGGGCTGTTTGAAAGTGGAGATTTATAGTAAAAAAGGACTTAAATATTGATATGTTTCTCACCCACACCTATTAAGTCGCTTTTAAAGACCTTGATTTAACCAATGGAGTTACCTTTAAGCTGCCTTTTATGTGCTTTTTGAACTTCACACTTTTGGACCCTGTTGATTTGCATTGTATAGACCTACAGAGCGGAGATATTCTTCTAAAAATCTTTGTTTATGTTCAGCAGAAGAAACTACGAGAAAATAAGAGAATTTTAATTTTTGGGTGAACTATTCCTTTAAATCAGCTTCACATACACCTACTAGTAAATGAGTAGGTCTGCTGTGATATCTAACAGTTCCTTTGCTTGTTTTCAGTTGAAGCAGCTTTTATCAGAATCAGAAATACAGCTGAGTGCAGCCCAGCAGGAGGTTGAGACACAGAGGGAGGAACTTTCACAGGTCAGTTAAATTGTCCCCACTCTGAGGTCCATATGTGCTAAGGGAATACCCCCATAATTCTAATAGAGTTAGCCACAATCATGTGGCAAACAGGAGTGATTGCTATGGACACAACCAAGGGGTGGTTATTCTTGAATGACCGCTTCCTTTTCCAGGTCAGAAAGCAGCTGAATGACGTGATGCTGCGAGCTCAGGGAGTGGCAGAGAACGGGCAGCCTGAGGCAGAAGAATGTCAGGTTAGGGTGCAACGCACAGGAGCACCCTGCACACTTTACTGAGCAGCACTAAATATGCGCTGCATTAGAGCAACTGCTAGCTGTAGTGTCTGGCTGTGTTTTGAGACAGCCTTTGTCTCTATCACTTAAAAGAATAGTTCACCTTAAAAATGTAAATTCTGTGATTTATTTACTCGCCTTAAAGTCATTCCAAACCTGTATGACTTTTATTCTTCTGTGGAACACAAAAGATGTCACCATTCATTTTCATTTAATCTTTTTCCATATGTTGAAAATAAATGGTGACTGAGACTGAACATGTTCTAACCTCTCCTTTAGTGTTCCACGGATAAAAGTCATACGCATTTGGAACAACATGAGCGTGAGTAAATATTAACAATTCTATTTTTGGTTGAGCTGTTCTTTTAACATCCATAGATTCTAAACCTCAAAAGGATGCACATTTGGCATTATACCAATATACAGTGTCTTATTTACTTTGGTAGATTTTACCTTAGGGTAAACCTTATAAAAGTTCCCGTTAAGAGGCCTTCTCACTCTGTCCAGTGCTGCCAGTAGGGGGACATCGTACTCCTATTTCTAACCATTCATATTTCAGCATTTTGTTTCAACAGCTTCTGTTAACCCAGGCACCCGATTTCACTTGGGGTTCATTCTCTCTTACTCCCCTTTTTAACCACTAACATTTGTCTTTTGCATTTGAAAGATCTTACTGCTTGCTTTTGAATGCAATTGCACTAATGAAGCTCTTGTATTGGTTGGCATGGAAAGGTTTTGTAGCAGCTAGAAGATGAACTTCGAGCTGTTCTGAATGTTATCACACTTTGTCTATCTCTGTGTTTTCTAAGTAAAATAACAATTTGGACTGGCATGGTTTAAATGTGTGTTGTGGTTCAGGTCCAGGCTCAACTGGAGCAGACAGTGGACAAATTGCAGAGTGAACAAGTTCTAAACCAGCAGCTGTCAGCAGAAGTAGAGCAGGTACAGCAGTGTTCATGACCATACATTCACAAGTTGAGCATATTGTTCTTTGTATATCTCTTTCAGTTTAAGCTCATTATTCATCCACTCTGATTTCCATCACCTCGTTCATTCTAAGGCTCAGGAGACCCTCAGGAAACAGCTTCAAACCCATATGGAACAAACAAAGTCAGCTGAAGATACTGCAGCCATGGAGGATGTTATTCAGCTGAAGGTACTGTGCATTTTGACTTGGGATGCATTGATATAGAAATGATGGCTTACACTGATAATTATCTATTACTGAATGACTTCAGTTGAAATTACTTATCAAAACATTACAATGTAGAAAAGATGGATAAGATTTTACAGGGTCCCCCATGGACATGGACAACCTGAAATGTCAGCAAATTTTATTATGTTGATTTGCTGGCCTGGAACAGTAATGGAAATGAGTTAAATCTTAAGTAATGTGAATTTCTATTGTAAATAGAGATTTTATCTAGTTATGCTCTGCTCTAAAAATCATTTGAATTCAGGAAAAAAAATAATAATAATTAAGCCCTGATATTATCAGATTCCGATATCAGCCTAATTAGACAAAACAAGAACTCATGCATTCTTTATTTAAAAATGTGTCCTTATATTCTGGATGATTACTATAGTTGGCCATTTAGTTTTTCTATTTTATCCTAAAAGTTTCTTGTTTAGGAAACTTGTTTGAATTTTGATTCTGTGTAAAGCCGTCATGCTCATGACTTGGTGTTTTTAGGAGTGTCTAGAAAAAGAGCGAAAGATGACCAAAGATTTGGGCCAGGCAGCCACCAAACTCCAGCAGCTGCTTAGAAACAGTCAGGACCAACTTGCCAAAGAAAAAGAAAATGTCAGGACCCTGCAGGATCAGTTGCAAGACAAGGTAAATATGGCACAAATGTGTATAGTTAATAGGAGCCGCCACTTCATGTCTATAATAATGTCCTTCTTTCTTACTGTGGTCTTTTCAGGAGGTTGGTGGAGAGCTGAAGGGAGGCACTTCTGTTTAAGGTGGAAAACACTAAACAGCTTGCCAAAAATTGCCTTAAGATTACCAAAATGAAGCATTCCATAATTTTATTTTCTTGTTGTACTGTAGTCTTGGGAAAAATTGCACCTTTTGGAGAAATCTTTAACCAATGCAAATATTTTATTAAGGAGATTTGCTGGAACGATTTCTGCTTTATACATTCCATCTTAAACCTTCTGGCTATGTCATAAATTATTCCTCAACTTCCTTTTATTTTCCGAGTGTTCCTGCATTTCCCCTGATGTCAGTGTTAAAAGGGAAACCGTATGTATCTTAAGTATACATCAACTAGTGCAAATGCTTGTAATTGAATGAATATGAATACTTTTATGGTACATGGATACAGCATCTGGAATGCCCTCTCTGCAGCTGGCTTAAACACCACTGTATAAGTTTGATAATTAATAAACATACATTCAACATTGTTTTATGCATTACTGTCAGTTTCTTTTACATATGATTTTGGTCTATTATGGCTGATTCATCTGATTGGAAAAAGCAGTTTTTTTGTTTTGTTTTTTTTACTAGCATTGAAGGGGGGGGGCTTAAATGAACAGTTGTGGCCAAAAATATTGGCTGTGACATTTTGTGTTTTGCAAAGTTTGCTGCTTCAGTATTTGTAGATAATTTTTTCAAATATTTCTATGTTATACTGGAAAACAATAAGCATTTCATGAGTTTTAAAGGCTTTTATTGGCAAAAACATTCAATATATGCAAAGAGTCAATATTTACAGTGTATTCTCATAACATCTCAATTCGTTCTGGTATGTTGGATATCAGCTTCTGGGCCAAATCCTGACTGATGGTGATCCATTCTTGCCTTATTAGTGCTCTGAGTTGATCACAATTTGTGGACTTCTGCTTGTCCACTTGACTTTTGATGATTGACCACAGGTTCTCTATGGGATTAAAATCCGGGGAGTTGCCTACTGTCCAATCCTTGTACTTCCTACAGAATTTCAGTCAGTCCTTGATGTTTTTCTTGGAGAGAAGTGGCTTCTTTGCTGCCCTTCTTGACACCAGGCCATTGTCCAAAAGTCTTCGCCTCCACTATGCGTGCAGATGCACTCACACCAACCTGCTGCCAATAATGAGCAAGCTCTGCACTGGTGGTGACACGATTCTGTAGCTGACTGTCCTGGCGCTTGCTTGGAATTCCTAAATCTGTACTGTATATAACGTAGTTTAATTGTAATTTAAGTGGTCTGCACTTATATAGTGCTTTTTTTTAACCTTTGAGGTTATCAAAGCACTTTTCACTGTCGCAATCACCCATTCACACACACATTCATACATGCAAGGTGCTAGCCTGCCATTGGGAGCAACTTGGAGTTCAGTGTCTTGCCAAAAGACACTTCGGCATGCGGAGTCGTGTGGGCCAACCCTGTGATTAGCAGTCGACCCTCTCTACCACCTGAGCCACAGCCTCAGAATAATGCTGCATTAGTGTACAAGGATAAATGTTACCATGCCAGGCTGAACTCTCATATATACAACAGCAGCTGCAACTTTTGGCATAATTTACTCTTCGTGTCTGCATCATCAGGGGCCCTGTACAGCAAAATGGTAAAACCAAAGATATCTCAATTACAGAAAAAAAATTACATTCTACAATTGCAAAAAGTCTTGGAAAATTAATCGATAGAAAAAGTGCTGTCCTAGGAGGTTGTGTTCTATATCTGTTTGTCCAGGTAGGGAAAAATAAGTTAATTTTGTTGGATACTCAAGCTCCCACTAAAAATTTCAGCCTTCAACACTGAACATGTATTAACAATGACAAGGAAATCATAGACTAAACTAGAGCAGGATATTTTCCGCCCATTTCTGAAACATGCCTTAGTTAGTGGGATGCATTTTTACAGTTGTCAAAATTAAAGCCTAAAAATGCTCACTTATTCCAAAAGAAGCTTATTGAAAAGCAGCATGATTTACTCAAAATATTCTAAGCTCTGCCATACAACCTCATGAAACAATCTGACTGACAAAATCTCATCAATCCCATACCACATGCTGAAGACCAGGCCCAACACATCGCTAATTTCTACACCTCAGGCCTGGGTGACATGATAAACACTTTATAAATCATGTGTAAGAGAAAGCTATTACAAGGCAGGGTCATAATAATACATATTTGTCGTATGTGTGTGTGTGTGTGTGTGTGTATATATTTATTTATTTTTTACACGGCTCTCTGGAATACTCTATTCTGATTGGCCAATGGTGCCATCCAGTATTTAGATATTGCTCTGTAATAACTGCACATCCTGGGATAAAGACGTATCAGACAGCTCATCTGGGTTTTTGAGCCATCTCTCCTGCTTCTCGGATCACTGTGCAATCTCTAGAAGTAAGCTAATAAAATTATTAAATCTCAGATTAATGTTTCATGTGCATTTAATATTGATTTGGCAAATAGTCTTGTAATAGGCTGAATATTGAGATGTCAGACGTTAATGTTCACAAAATAAAACACCAACAAATCACTGATGCACACCAGAGGTTAATTTCAGCTGTTCATAGATTACTTTCTTCTCACAAAATTACACAATTTCAGGGCAGATTAATATTTCATGGCCATTTATTTGTTTATTTGGCAAGTAGTCTTGTAATAAGTGGGATAATGTACAGTCAGACAATTGTTATTGCAATATAAACCCCTTCTAGGTGATACAACACCACTCCGCTCTGTCTGGGTTTATTGTGCGATAACAACCGGCTGACTGTAAAGGATCTGTTACATATATATGTATACCGTCTGGCACCAACAAACATGCCATGGTCCAAATCACTGAGATAAAATTTTTTTCCTCATTCTGATGGTTGATGTGAACATTATTTGAAGTTCCTGACACGTATCTGCATGATTTTAAGCACTGCACTGATGCTACAGGATTGGCCGATTAGGTAATCGCATGGATGATTGTTGGTGCCAGATGGGCTGGTTTGAGTATTTCTGTAACTGCTGATCTACTGGAAATGCCTTGTTGATGAAAGAGGTCAACAGAGAATGGTCAGACTGGTTCGAACTGACAAAGTCTACTTTAACTCAGATAACCGCTCTGTACAATTGTGGTGAGAAGAATATCCTCTCCGAATGATATTCTGAGATGTGGGTTGGCACTGTTTTGGCAGCACTAGGGAGACCTACACAATATTAGGCTGGTGGTTTTAATGTTGTGGCTGATCGGTGTATATGTGTGTGCTAGCTTCAGTAGTATATACTGTATATATGTCTTAGATAAACAAATTTGATTAAAACCAGTTTAGATCCAGTTTGCGTCCTTCACATTCCATTCCTTTGCAAACGAGTTGAAACGAAGCTGAGTTACACCTCAAGGCACAATGGTGTGAGTCAATTCAGAAATGCCTCTGAATCAAACTTTGGTAACACTACAGAGTTCATATTACATGCCACTATTAATTGCTCACACCTCCACAAAAGAATTACACATTAAGTACATGTAGTTCATTAATATATTCAGAACTGATGATGTATTAAACACAGTAATATAAGGTGTGACCAAGTACTTTTATCTCATTCAAATAATTCTCTTGAAGAGTTTATAACACTTATTAAGAAAAAACATAACCATAATCTAAAGTTGCATGTCAAAGTAAAGCTTGTATCAGTAAACACTGCAAAATGAATTGAGTAGTGTGAATTGATGAAGAACTATTACTTTTACATTATTTTTAATAACACTCATTTAAAAATTAAAGTTGTGTGATTTTAAGCAGTTATAATGCCATTAACAACAAAGACCTTCAACACCAATTTATATTAATTAGTTGGAAAGAAGGCACATTTTACAATGAAAGAAAACTGCAACTTGCAAATGTCTCAGGACTTACCATGAGTTTAAAAATAGTCACTTTTATAAAAGTGATGCGTATTTTGATAATGAAAGGCTCAGGTGAGTCAGAAGCATTTAGAGGTGGAGACTGCACAAAACACCCTTTTAAGGAGCATCAGAGAAAAGCCTGCCAAGAAACCCTTATTTGGCGAGAGGGCACAAATATTACAGTGCCAGGAGCGGCGGATCCAGGTGTGAAAATATGTGCTGCATCATTGAGTATGATAATGATGATGATTATCATTGAGCAGAAAATTCATTTGAAAGGAAATTGTGTTCATGCTTTTCGCACTACGCCTAACCCTTGTTTGCAGTCGTGAAAACATTTTGTATAATGATCATATATGATCGTCATCACATGCTTTGTTTGCAAATCCGTACAATGTGATGTACATTAATGCTGTATGGCACTAATGCCTGCTTTTCCAAACAGCTCTCTACAACAGTTATGAAAAATAATAATAATAATCATGATCATAATTAAAAATAATGAAACAAGGGGCCTGGGTAGCTGAGCGAGTATTGACGCTGACTACCACCCCAGGAGTCGAGTTTTAAACTTTTTGGCTAATGTGTAACGTCAAGCACTCTCCTGGTACATCAAATCATCTTTTTATTGCTTTTAAGGGCTGTTAAAATGCTGTGACATTCACCATTTTATAAGGCAATAAACGGAAAGTCTCAATACCAATCACTAGGGGGGTGTATGGGACAGCTGTAAAAACTGCATGGATCTACCTCCAATTCAATTCTCGAAAAAAATACAAATAAATCAATTTAGATAAATGCTCATTATATTGTTAATATGTATATTATTGCAAATACCATTTATTCTATTCAACTTAAACATTTTATAAATTTTGATATATTATTGTAACACAGTCTACTGATCGTACATAACAGGCCTTTATATATATATATATATATATATATATATATATATATATATATATATATATATATATATATATAAAGTTTAATAGAATAGAGAATATTCATAATAATGTACAAACCCAATTCCAAAAAAGTTGGGACAGTATGAAATGCTAATAAAACAAAAAGGCGTGACACTTTTGCTATAGTGAAAGCACTACAACTATACATTATATGATGTTGTACCTTGTGAATTAAATGTTTTTTAATTGAACTATATTAAAAAAAAAAAACATTACAAACCCGTGAAGATACTGAAGATTCCTCACAGCCCAAATTTCATTCACATCAAAAATTAAATATGACACTGACACTACTCTGAATAAGATCCTTAATATCTGTACTGGCTTGTTTCCTCCTGGGAAAGACTTGCTTATTGCACAGACCCCTCCTGCCCAGAAGAGGGCGTTGCAGCCCACTTAATATACCCTCAGTGGTAGCGCGTTTATAGTTAATGAAGCCAATTTAGAATTACTGACCTACAATAAGATTTTATCAGGACAGTACTTCAGGATGCCAGAGTGACCAGTAAATCTGATATGAGCTCATTCTACAAACTGCAGGAGAACGTAAATACAAAATAAATAAATAATTGTAAAAAAGAAATGAAAAAGGAGAGAGATTGAAACAGAAGGAAAAAAGCATAGCAATCCAGTTTACTCTGAACACACTTTCACAAAACAGGCATGCGCGCACGCACACAAACAAACACGCACACACATGTTGGTACTCCTATCACTATAAGGACTCTCCACAGATATTGTGATTTTTAGACTTTACAAACTATATATTCTATCCCCTCACTCTACCCCTAAACCTAACCCTCACAGAAACCTTTTGACATTTTTACATGTATAAAAAATACAAAAAAACATTGTTTAATGTTTTTTTTTTAGCTGTTTGAATTACAGGGACACTAGGGATGTCCTCATAAACCACCTTAATAGCATATTACCCTCATATCAACTAGTTTATAACCATTATAAAAAATGTAACAAAAACACTGAGAACTACATGACAGTAAGTCAAACACACACCTTTAGTCCATGTCTTCCCTCAGCAACACTGAAGTGCAATTTTGGACGGAAATGTGGGGGTCCCTAAGACAAATAGGTTATGAAACACTGTTCTTACTACTGCAATGTACTGAATGCGTTAAAGTTAAAAGGTTCTAGGATTTACTCACATGCAGCACTGCGCTGTTGTTTATCACGCCAAAGATTTAGCTCTGTAATTGTTCTAGTTGTGCACTTGTGTAAGTTTGCGGTTACGCACTTGTGCAATGCTAATTAAAAATGTCTTGATGCTACTAAAATGTTACTCTGTATATCTGCAATCTAATTGTCTGTTAAAATAGAATTACACAGCGTGCAGATGAAGCAAGCACGGTGATTGCTCAAAAGGCTCATGGGTAAAAGCGTTTTGGTTTGTTGGTGTAAAAGAGATTGTCAAATGTAGATTGGCTACTGATAAGGGGGTGGTTCCCCATCTGGTGCAGCAAGAGATGATCTCTGTGAACCCTGTGTGTTAGTTCAGGGGTCTCCTGGGCTCTTATGAGCTTACACAACACACTTGATGTCCACTGTACTGTACATGAAGATGTGAAATAAGCACATTTCCTAATCAAAGGGTCCCATGTGTTAGTGTGTATATGCATAAGTATGAGTTAATCTGACAGCAAAACTGATTCAACTCGGGGCATTTATTTCCATTTGTGTGTTCTTCTGGGATATTATGAATTCCATGACCCAAGTTAGTGCATGAGGTCAAAGGTAATTTCAACAAAACTGTTTTGCCCTTTTGTGCTCTTTTCTTACATATGCAATCATTAAAGTTAATATCCATGTGAGAACATTCCTGGCTTCTGATGGATTTGGAACCATTTTCCCTCCCCAACTTTTAACTATTATTCTATAAATGCCAGGACATATATGTTATAGTATGTTTTTTTAGAGATTTGTATTATGGAACACTAGAAATGTCCTCATAAACCACATTTATAGCATAATACACTTGTAATTAACCATAATACACTTGTAATTACCAGTTTGTAACCTAAAAAAATTGTCCTCGTAAACCACTTAAAACTGCTCACACACACACACACACACACACACACACACACACACACACACACACACACACACACAAACTGTGCCTTAGTTAGCAGTATATACAGACCAGCTGCTATGGTAACAAAACAGAGAGGCTGTGAAATTATTTCACTGCAGTCAGATAATGATTTATGACTTCATAAAAGGAGAGAAAGAGAACTAATTAAAAGAGTGTCATGGAAAATAACATGATGGGACACTGGTCGTGCCACTGAACCCCAAATAATTCAGTTCTGTATCTCTGTCTAGCTTGCATTCTTGTGGATGCTCTGAGATGAAAAGTCTTTTGCCTCGAGCAAAGAAACTCTGCGAGTGACCTTTTAAATGTTGTTATAAATATGTTATAAAGCCTTTTTTTTTTTTTTTTTTTTTTTTTTTTTAAAGCTGTTAGGGTGTAAAACAGTTCAGAATTTATGCATTAGCTCTTATCATCTGAGAGTTTGGGCCATTGAACAGGCTATTTCAGAAACTGTTTGAAAATAATTCAGTTACTAATGAAAGCAGTTCTGCGTAAAGTACACAAAGGTTTTTAGGGGAGTGGTGGGAGTAGTGGTGGCACAGGGGTCTAACGCACTAAACTGATAAGCAGAAGGTTGTTGGTTCATTCCCCACAGCCACCACAGCCATTATGTCCTTGAGCAAGGCACTTAACTCCAGGTTGCTCTGGGGGGATTGTCCCTGTAATAAGTGCACTGTAAGTCACTTTGGATAAAAGCATCTGCCAAATGCATAAATGTAAATGTAAATGTAAATGTAGTGGCATTTAAAGGGGCATCTCAAAGTGCAGAGGGGTTTATTTCATTTCAAAAATTGTTTGATAATTTTTTTGTCACTCTGATCATGATCACAAGATTCTTTAAATTATGGGCTTTTTGCATTTTCAATATTGGAAAGTGGAGAAAGACAGAAGGGGAATTGGACCACGACATGATACTAGCCAGATTCGAACCTGCGCCCATTTGAGTACAACTTCTCATGTGTTATGCCCACATGTGTCGCTCACTCTGCCACAGCTCTTTCGGATGTTGTATTTAACCCCAATCTTATAATCAGATATGCACCTAAAATTACAGTTAAAGAGTTAAAAAGGCCTAGAAGTGTTTGTCATTTATCTTTGTTTCTAGCATTAAAATTGTGTGACTGTGGTGAAATGTTTTCTAAATTATATTACGTGCTTCATTACACGTATTGCAGGAGTTCCAAGGTGAAATATATAGGCTACTGTGTGTTGCTAAATGGAAGTAAAATTTTCTCCCAAACAGCTGTGGCTCAGGTGGTAGAGCTGGTCGGCCACTAATCGCAAGGTTAGCGATTTGATTCTCGGCCCACACAACTCCACGTGCTGAAGTCCTTGGGCAAGACACTGAACCCCAAGATGCTCCCAATGGCAGGCTAGTGCCTTGCATGGCAGTTCTGCTGTCACCGGTGTATGAGTGTGTGTGTGTGAATTGGTGAATGGGACACAGTGTAAAGCGCTTTGGTAACCGCTAAAGTAAAAAAAAAGCACTTTATAAGTGCAAACATTACATTATAATTTCTCATCAAAAAGTTCTTTAATACACAATATAATTGCTCAAAATTTAAATAATAAGGGTTTCTCATAAACCTTTCTCTATGAGAAAAGATCACCAACAAATAAGCCTTATAGTGGTCTACATTCAGGCTGATCAGGTGCAGAACAAGCAATAGAACTGAAAAGAACCTGTCCTAAAAAAAAAGGATGTGAATGTGTATGTTTAATTTTTTAATATACAATATATAAATAAGTATAAAGTAAAGATATATATATATATATATATATATATATATATATATATATATATATATATATATATATATCTTTACTTTATACTTATTTATGAATAATATCACTGACCCTGCTTACAACTGGTATTACTGATTTGCTCCAGGCGATCTGATCACATGTGGTCAGCATAAAATAGGCCTATGTGTAAACAGGGTGCAAAACGATTTGTGATTGGATCACAAAAAACACATTCAGAGGAAGTCAATAACGCATGTGACCACATCATATCACGCTAATGAGTCCTGGAACAGTAGTGAAGCACCACACCTGTCATTCAACTTCTGCGCTAAAACATGAGTTTAAACTTTTATGGCTAAAAAAGGAAAACAATCACGGATCTCCTTCAGTGTGTCTGACATCAACTTGCAGGACACAGATGACAAGGACACACAGTGACAAGCACAATCCTCTGAAGCGTCTTTAATACAGGTAATCCACAACTGAGATTTCTGCTCGAAATATTGCATTTGTTCTATATTTCCACTGCTTTTAGGAGAAACAGCACACCGGTTTTATTTGCGTTTTATGTCTTTTATGAATTTTTGCAGTTTATTATCATGCAGGATATTATCACTGACATAGTAATTGATGTAATTCATCTTGAAATCAGAGTCCCTCCCCTCGAAATCCGAACACAAGTGGTGACAGGAGATGCATTTAAGTGACCAGGGGTAAACAACGATGTGTCACGTCTGACCACATGTAATCGGATCATCTGAGATGCATTTTAATATCAGGTGTAAACAGGATCACTCTGACACAGAGTGACATATAAAGTTGATACAAAATAAAGCCTTAAGATGAATAACTGGGAAAACTGTTAAATCACACACATATACACTCATACACAAATACAGTCACTCCAATGGTTTACCCAATTGTACTCACACACACACTCACACACAAAACATCAACTGATAAGAAACAGTTGAGAGCAGCTTAGGGGACATTAATATCAGTTTATGTCCCACCTGTCTTACTTGACAATCACCGCTGCCCGTCACATAATGACAATCCTCTCGTGTGAAACAGAGTATCAGAGGAGGAGAATAACATGGCCTTAAGTATGTGGACACACCTGTCCAATTAAAAAGTTCCAGTGAAGATAAATCTTGATGCTGATATATAATGACATTCTAGAGAATTATGAGCTTCGAGTAGGACCCTTTTTCTGTTCCAGCATGACAATGCCCCATGTGGACAAAGCGAGGTCCATAAAGAAATGGTTTACTGAGTCTGATGAGGAAAGAAATGACCAGCTTCCAAAAAGCCTAGACCTGAACCCAACCAAACATCTCAAATCAAATCACTTTATTGTCACTCAATCATACACATACATTTACGCATTTGGCAGACGCTTTTATCCAAAGCAACTTACAGAGCACTTATTACAGTCTTACTCAAGGGCACAATGGTGGTGGCCGTGGGGTTCAAACCAGTGACCTTCTGATTAGCAGCCCTGTGCTCTAGCCACTACGCCACCATCACCTTAAGTGCAACAGTAGGTGAAAGTCTTGGGTGCAGTTCCGAGCAACATAGCAGTCATGACAGTGACGAGACATATACCAATCTTTGGGGCGAATTGTGGAATGCCAACTATGGGGCAGGAACTCACTAATGTGCTTAAAATTGAGTTTATGTTATGGGTTATTTTTTAAGGATGCATATGGAGTTTGACCACGTATTGCACACATGTGAGGACTGGGTATGTAAATGTAATATTAATGATATCTCATTTAATGATTCATAGCCCAGAGTAAGGGTGTTCAAAAGGGTGTCTGCGGTGGTAACCCAGGGGGTCCGAAAATTATTAGAAAGAAGTAAGAATTTTAGTCTATCCACATGTTGAAGTTCTTCGCAGCTGCATGCCAAATCTTAAAGTGTGACTAAACAGCGCTAGTCAGTAGAAGCGTGCAGCTTGTCTGTACCTATATATCTGTCTATCTATCTGTCTGTCTTTTTATTTGTTTTTGGAGGAGGTTTGGCACAGACATTAACAGTGGATATTAAAAATGTCACTTCATGCAAAAATGTTGCAGACTCATGCTGTCCCTGCTCAAAGACCAGCTAAAACCACCTAAGCTGGTTGACTGATTTTAGCTGGTTGCCCAGTCTAGCCAGGCTGTTCAGTTAGCTGGTTTCAGAGGGGGTTTGAACACTTATTAGCAGGTCAGGCTGGGAGACCAGCTAGCCTCACAGCTTAAACAAGCTTGGCCAGACTGACCAGCTAAGACCAGCCTGACCAACTAAGACCACCCTCCAGCTAAGATCAACATGATCAGCCTGACGAGCTAAGACCAACCTGACTAGTTAAAAAAGTTTTCAATACCACTTTAAAACCAGCCTGACCAGCTACTGTATGAACAGGCTGGGCAACAAGCTAATACCAGCCAACCAGCTTATGCTTGTTTTAGCTTCTCTTTTCAACAGGGCATCATTTAATGATTATTTCAATAGCTAAGCAATGTAAACATCATAAAGTATGTACATACAATAATATGGTATCATAGCACCATACACGTTTTTATAGGCATAAAATGCAACACTCGATTTTATACAATATGTAACGGGGGTCCCTGCTCCGTCTCTCTACCCACAAAGGGGTCCTTGGCCTGAAAATGGTTGAAGACCCCTGGCCCAGAGTGTTTCCAGTTGAGTGAATAAGTGTAATGTGTGTTACATGTGTAATGAGAATTCCATTGTTTTAGACTTTTATATGTTTTTAAAGCCTGGTTAAAAATGCATAAAATACTTTGAATGATTTAAGCATGTGTTAAGTATGTATTGAAGCTTCTGGGTACAGTCTGATCTCACATAAAAATCAGCAAGTGTGTGTCGATTTTTCGTTAGCTGAAATCGGTATACGTTGACCGAATTTGAAAACACTGCCTCCAGAGGCTAAAGCAGTGTATAAGAGCATATAAACAAGTGTGACATCCATTTATATCCAGGAGAGGTCGCCAGAAGCCAGTTATGAAAATAATTGTTTTCAGCTGAACAGGGTGTAAAACAGTGAAGAGAAATGCTCATTTTAGTTTATCTACTCCCCAACAAAAACCCAAATCTAACCCTCACCATTAGTAGAGACAAAATGCAATGTTAGGGACGAAAATGCAACCTCCTTATCATGCTTGTGATTGTTTATACAAATGTAATTACTCTCTCATTTGATTGGGGATTTAACTGTAAATGTCTCCCATGCACTAATGCAACATGCTACCAGCCGAGCCACGAGGGAAAGTGATTGTTGTTGAGCCATTCCCAATATGTCCGATGGTAGATAGGGCATGTCAGTGAGTTGGCATACTGTTGCCGATCATAATGTAATGGAACTTTCAGAAACAGCATGCCGACTTCTGTGTGATCATGTTGATGGATAGGCTAGTGCCCTATTTGTATTTTCATTTAACATTAGCCTCTACTGTATTTCATTTCCGTATTTCATTACCATATTTAATTTTTTTATCTCCTTGTACCGTATTTCATTTTTTATCGTATTTCAATTTTTGTATCTTTATCATAATTCTTTGTACAGCCCCATCAACAGCTGCTTTTTTCTTTAGTTTTTAAAACAGACATCAGAATAAAATCCCCCAAAAATATTTTTGTATCCTGTGTTGTTTCTTTACAACCACCGGTTACATTAATAAAATAACCTGTTTTTATGGTCACATTTAATTCACATCTGATAGCAGGTCATCGCTTCAGAGTGAGATCATCTCTGCTGACTTATCCATTGTGAGGTGAATGGTAATTCTTGTACATGATGCAGTTCCACCCCAAGTGTGTCTGGCTGGATTCTGCATTCCCACCCTATTACTCTCCCACATACGAAAAAGCAGTTCTGTGTCCTAATGTCTTTTATGGTTGTGCTATATAGGCCACACCAAACTGTTCAGCTTTTATTGAAGACAAAAGATTCCTTGTGAGTTCTGAGCAAACAATGATGTTGAGGAACATGAGACCTTCACAAAAGCAGTTTAACACTTTACAAAACCCCCAAAATGAGTGATATAAAAGTGTCATAATATGTCCGGTAAAGATCTTATCAGTGAACTGTACATATCAGTAGCAGGTTGTTATTACTTAAAAATAAGAAGTTGTACAACTAAAACACCTTCCTTTTCTATGATTTATTAATTGCTTGACATTCATAATGTGCAGTAGGACTTTGACCTATAACACAGTGACCACAAAATGTATTTGAAATTAAAAATGTGTGAATTGAAGCAATTAATAAAGAAAATCCAATAAAGTGGCATTTATTTTAAAGAAACACATTTTTTTCAAATAGGATATTTTTCAAAAAGAGGTTTGTTAAATTTTCAATGATAAAATTTCACTGTTCAAACTTAATACAAATATTCCTTTAGGGTTATTCCATGTCAATTTACAAAAATTTCCCTTGCTGATATTTTTTATTTTGTTAAAAGTATTCAGTGCTTTTTTAGGGCATAAAAAGTAATATGTAGTATAATAGTAGTATTATAAGTATAAAAGTAGTATAATAACCTTTAAAGAAAATCAGTGCAAAACACAATTGTAACAATAGCAAATACAACAGTGGACCCCTAATGATACTTTCCAGAGCTTTGCAGATAGTACATTTCAAAAATAAAATAAAAAACACATAGGTAGTGTAACATGTGCATTATTCTTAAAAACAGTGTATTTCTTAAATTCTCATTCATCTTTTACTCACCCTCATGATGTCCCAGGTGTGTATAACACAATTTGAAGAAAATTTGAAAAATATCTTAGCTCAGTAGGTCCTTAAAATGCAAGTGGATGGTGATTTGACATTTGAAGCTTCAAAAATCACAGATAGTCAGCATAAACGTCATCCACACGGTTAGATTAATGTCTTCTAAAGTGGCATGATCGCTTTTGGTGCAAAAAAGATCATTATGTAAGTACTTTCTAACTTTCTAATCATCGCTTCTGGTCAGCAGCGGTATGCGCCTGTGACGTAATCATGTTGGCACGTGAAATATTTGCGAACTGAGGCACGTGCCACACATGGAAGATTAACGCTGTTTACAAGTGAGTAGGAGGAATGCTGTACAGAATTTTCGTTGGTTTTGGTTTAGATCTGTATTTATCTGTTTCTTTACTCACAATGGTGCATTTGTGTGCTTACCCTGGATGTTTCAGCTGTGTGGAGAATGTGAGATTACGTCCGTAACATGGCAACACGAGTATGTCACACAAGAGAACAAGTGATCTCCACACTCTCTTAAAGCTTACCAGAAGAGATGATTTAGAGTTAAAAAGTATTTCAATATTGAACTTTTTCACAAAAAATGTTGACTATCTGTGATTTTTGGAGATTCAAAAATCTAACCTAATTTTCTTAAAATATGTCCTGGTGAAGAAAGAAAGTCATATGGGTAAGTAAATAATAAAACATTTTTGGGTGAACTATCCCTTTATTTTTTTGCATTTTATAAAGACCCTAAAACATTTTAGAACAGTATATGCTGAGGTAGGAGGCTCCCAAATTTACTCAAATACTAAGACAACAGCAAATGAACAAGTAATCAAAATACATTACAAAAGACATTTAAAGTGACAATACACACCAGATAAACATTATCCCCTGCAGGACCTCTGTGTGTGTCAGCATTAAAGAGATTAATAATAAATACTTGACATTTTTAGAGCTGTCTTTAGACAGCTGTGTTTGGCACTGATATCAATTAGAAACAGAGAGCGCACAGACTACTGCTGTATGCACACACACACACACACACACACACACAGACACACACACACACACACACACACACTCACACACATGCGCAGCATGCATTCCTCTGCCCATGATGAGAATCAATAAACCAAGCCAACACCCACTCTGGGACCACACAACAGGTGTAAGTTTGAGATGTCTGTGTCTTTTAACGTGCCAAAAGTTAAGTCCAGGAATCTGCTGAAAATCATATAAGCGATAAAGATGATCTTATTAACAGATTTTCTTTTCATTTGCAGATTTGAATTCACAAAATCAGATCTTAATTCATTAAATTCACCAAGCACACTCACTATTCCAGAATACTGCATGAAACACCAATCTCTACAGTTAAACTAATCCCTTTAACTAAATAAACTAAACTAATTTTTGTTACATAACCATAAAATAAAAACCCCTCCTGTCCAATAGGAGGCAACGTTGCCAGGTTAATTACATAGATGCAGACAAGGAGAGTAACTATGAGATTAATAAGACAAAAAAATATAGCTTGAAGGCCTCCCAGAGTCACAGTTTATGACTGGGTGTGACACACACACACACACACACACACACACACACACACACACACACACACACAACTGTACACAATTGTACACACTGCCCATTCAATAAGCATAGCCTCTGGCAAAGTAATATGGGTTTATGACAGAGTGTCTGAGACCAAGATTAATGGGCATGCTTCCATCAGACACAAAACACCTTAATAGAGCACAGACAACCAGACAGGTACAAACACACAGCGTTCTCAAAGTTGTGGACAGAGATGCATGGACTCACACTTGCACAGACATACTAATCCACTCATGTATAATGTAGGGGGCAACCTTCAATAAAGAGATGCACACACGAAGTCATACAAACAGAAGTTAATCAGTATTGGGTATGACCTTCATTGTATGGCAGCTAATGTGACACTTGTGATTATTTCACTTTGCCTAATTGCAAATCATGCATGATGACATAACTTAAGTTCCAAACATAAGTTTGGTAGGAGCTTGTTCATCTAGGCCAGCCAATCATATCCCAAGGTCACATAACAGCCGCTTCCCTCAGAATGGTGACGATTATTCCAGCATCTCCGACTTTTCTGCAAACGAAAAAACTTTGAGTTGCCGCAAACTGGCTGCAAACTTACTGCAAATTCGCCACTCATTATTTTCACATGTAAATGAGCTTGCTATTCACTGCAAATGTTTGCGAGAAATTTGCAGCTCTTCACTGGTAGTGGTGAAGCCTTTGGCGACAATGAAGAGTTTGCTGCAAAGCTCAATTGCATGTTAAAATAATGAGTGCTGAATTTGAGACAAGTTTGAAGCAAGTTTGCAGCAAATCTAGATTTTTTTTGTAACGGACGCTACTGCACATATCTCAGCCTGAAGCATTTCCGGTAGCAGGATTTTTATAACTCAGAACTGTCAAAATAAAATGTCTGATGACAAGACATAATAATAGTATAACATGGCAATATCAAAAGAAATCGTTGACGCGTACAAAAATGTTGAACTTTTACTTTTATAAAGAAAAATAAACTAACCTAAGAAAGATTTTAATTAGCCTATGATTTTTCCAACTGAAATTTTGTTTGTTGACTGGTTGGTCTGTATGGTGTGGCAGAATGATCTCCCCCTCTGGGGCATCATCGTCGCCCCGACTTTGAGGTCTGTCCTTCAGCCAGGCTCACATCAGGAGTGGACTGGAGAGTGAGAAAAGGTGCATAGTTAAGAAGCCTAATTCCGACAGCTGTTAATGAAGCACGCATGATGATAATGAGGCTTCATCTCCACTGTATTTAAAATGCAGAGTGCACCTCTTGTCAGGGAGTCGACGTCGAATCTCCATGTGTGCACACTCTTGCATCTTCATTGGGTCCAGGAAGGGAGCGGGGAGGATGTCGGCCATATTAGATGTTAGTCGGACCGTCACACCGGATCCCTGGTGCAAGTTAAATGCAATGCCGGGGATTAGAGTGCACATTGTGGCCAACAGGCAAAGATGCCGCACTGCCATTCCCCTCAGACACACCGTGGCTGCCAGGGTAGACGAGCCCCTCCAAAGAAGTCGCTGCACCCCACCCACTATCACCTAGACCTTTACCTGTTCACTGCCTTCCTTCACATAGCCCCTGTGCACTGCTAAGAATGCCAGATTTCCCTTTATTTTGGACACAAATTCCCCATGGACACTTTATTCCCCTTTTTATGCTTATTATTATTTTCAATTAATGTTTCTCCAAGGCTTGAAGCCACACCAACTGTGTCTGTCTCTTGCTCACCCCGCCACAGTGGTTTAGAATGTGGGCATGAGTGTGGGTAGAGACGGCACAGTTGGAAAAACATTTGCTGGTTAGATGGAAAGTCTGGAGTGGGATGGAGAAAACACGAGGATAGCCTCCCAGCCGCAGCAAATGGTAAGTGGCATTTAAGAAGCATTTACCCTGCGGCTGGTTGAGGCTATCATATTAATGCATGTTTTTCTCTGTTCCCACATGGGTGCGAGCGAGAGGGAGAGCTGGCCCAGAGAGGTATCCCCCACATGCCCACTCCGACCGTAGGGCCTGGTTGAGGAAGTAGCATTCCTGGGTGGGCAGCGGGTGCACCTCCTCGCTCTGGACTCCATGTCCGAATTGGAGTATCGGAGGAGTTGCCGCTGGGCAAGGATGCTGGGCTGCCATTCACCTCACACACACCGTGGGCTGCCAGGGAAGCTGAGCCGGTGCAGCTGCCCCTCGTGCCTCTGATCCGAAAGAGGGAAGCGTGTGCAGATGCCGGATCATGCCCACTATAACCTAGAGCTTTCCCTGTTCGCTGCCTTCCTTCACATAGCTCCAGTGCACTGCAAGGATGCCAGATTCCCCTTTATTTTTGGACACTAATTCTCCATGTACACTTTATTCCCCTTTTTCTGAACATGTTTATTATTATTTTCAATAAATGCCTCTTCGATGCTTGATGCCAAACCCACTGTGTCTGTTTTTTGCCTCTTATGTATCTTACTCCACCACAATGGGAAAAGAAGTCATACCTTTTCATACAAACCAAGTTGTATAAGATATTTAACGATTTCACCATCATGTACAAAGTATAATGAGTTGTCATGAGACTATGATGCTAAGTTCTAGTTTATTTTTCTAAAGTTGTATTTTCACAAAAATGGCAAGGCATGAGTAGATTTAGATTCTGATTGGTCCACAGCAGGGTTCATGTTCAGGAAACAGGGAAAGTACACAGGTACTCTTTTTTTATGGGTGCTTTTAGTGTAAGTGGATACATGTGTGTGTGTGTGTGTGTGTGTGTGTGTGTGTGTGTGTGTGTGTGTGTGTGTGTGTGTGTGTGTGTGTGTGTGAGAGATCTAAGAAGATGGGCATGTCCAGGCTTGCTGTTTGACCCAAGTCAGAAATCTCAAGGAATTTGTGTGAAAGTTTGTTTCTGTGTGTTTGCACAAAGCGGATACATTTTTGATTTATCAGAAAGCTACCTCAGTTTAGCAGCCTTAATACAGAAGAAACATGATTCAACAGAACATTCAAGACAAGCAAAGACTATCGGTGGAAGCAAAAAGGGTGAAATTGCAGAAAAGATACATATACAGTACAAAAACTTTTCTTTATTTTTTTGAGTTTCCATTTAGTATCTGCCCTTAGCTATTTCTAACAGCATAAAAAAACATTATAAACACTCAGCAACAATGACAGGATTGTTAAAAAAACATGGCAATGCTCTGATCATGCGATAATTGGATCTGATTTAATGGTACCATGGCTTATTTCAACTCAGACTGATCTCACAGTAAAACCGGAAAGAGTAGGTTGACATTTCTTGAACTAAAATTGTTCTGTGCTTACCAAAATGTGAAGCACTGCCCTCAGTGGCCAAAACAGTAATTGTTGTTGGGCGTATGGGCAAGTGTGAGATCCATTTTCTGGTGAAATGCGCCAAAATTCAGTTGTTTTGAAAAGTTGTTTTCAGCTGTACAGGCTGTAATACAATAAAGTGGAATACATATTTTATAAACTGTAACACCCAAACCAACCTCCAAACCTATACCTAACCATTAGTGGAGTAAAAAATATGCTATTAGCTACAAATGTTTGCCATAATTTTGCAGATCTTGACTGGTAGTGGTGAACCTGCAGCAAACCTTTGGCAACAGTGAAGAGTTTCCACAAAGATCATTTGTATATGAAAATAAATGAGGGGAAAATTTGTGGCAAGTTTGCTGCAATTGTTTATTTTTGAAAGTGGGGTTCCAAACCTGGATCTCCCACTCCGATAATGCAACATGCTAACATTGTGTCACAGAGGAAGAAAGAAGGACACCGGCACACTTCATACTATTCTTCAGAGCTGTATCCACCCAACCAAGAGCAGTGTTAAAGATTGCCTGAAAATTACAGGCCAAGTTGTGGAAGAGGATGACTATGAAATTATGCAATGAACACTAAACTGCAAAAAGCTTGAGTGTGTAACAGTTGGCTTCATTTGTGTGCCCAACAACTGTCATCTGTATTCCTTGTTTTGATAAATAATGTTGAATTAGGCACCATCACAGCTGCAGTACAGATGTGCCCTAAATACAACCAGAAATCTTGAGGTGAGGGGTCTAAAGGAGGCCTCCATCATATTGAGAGAAGATCTGAGACGAGAATACATAGCACTATAAAAGATTCCAGGTGTGTGCATGGGTCAATCTCAAAGACGATGGTTCAGCGATTGCCAGTGAAAAACCTCAATGCAACCGTTTTTCACCATCTCCTTATAAAGTGCTGGGAATTGCCAGGGATTCTGAAGTATAACATTCTTATGACAGCACCTGGATTGCAATATGAAATGTGCTGATATTTTTTTTTTGTATCTCAGAGTTTTTTATAATCACAAAACTGCAATTTTCAGAAGCTTGAGTATAACATTTAGTATTTCATCAAAGATATTTATTGTGCTGTTTGTAATTCACAACTTTTCAAGCAATCAAGACAATCAAGCACAGAATGTTGAGCAATAAACTGTAGAAGTAAAACATATAGGGCTGTCAATCGATAAATTTTTTTATCAAATAAATGACAAGAAATGCTGATTAATTAATATAATTAATTCTACTAAATAAAAAATATTAATATTTGCAGAGAGAAAAAAAAACAAATAACAATAACTCCATATATAATGACTAAATTATTAAAAAACTATTTTATATATTTAATATATATATTCAGATAATCACATATATAAATATTTGCAGCTAAAGGACCGCAAATAACAATAATTAAATATATAATGATTAAATAATTGAAAACAATTAAATAAATAAAAAATCTATAATTATAATATATATAATAATAAATCAGATAATTAAAATGCATTATATTGTACTGGCAGATGAGTAAAACAATGAAATCCAATAAAAAAAAGTCGCTTTAAAAAAAGTAGCCTTTCATATGCCTACAGTTCAAAGCAATCCATTTTACCAGGGGCGGATTAACACAGGCTTACATGGGCTGAAACCCATGCACACAGTCTGTGTAGCGCATGTTCATAGAACAGCAGATCTTTTTTTAATTGAATATGTGTAAAAAAAGTTTCCCTTTTGAAAAAAATACAAATAAATAGAATATTTAAGAAAGCTAACAGATTTATAATAACAAACCGAATTATAAACATGATAAAAAAAAATAGCATATAACTATAACATGTTGTCACTAAAGCATGTTAGTTTGCATGTTAGCATAGCATGTTAAATGAACTACTAAATTAAAAAATAACATCAGCTGTGTGAGCGTTTAATGTCCTATGATTATTTACAATTAACATATACAATAGTGACAGCCAGGGTTGGGAGGGTTACATTTGAAATGTATTCCACTACAGAATACATGCTGTAAAATGTAATTTGTAACATATTACGTTAGGTTACTCAAGGTCAGTAATGTATTTAAATACTTTAGATTATTTTAGATTATTTTTTTATTTGTTTTGTCTATAAAATATCTGCCAGTACAGTGAGACAAAATACACATGTTAAAAATACATTCTCTGAAAAACGTCATGGTTACTGTCGTAACCTCCGTTCCCCGAGGGAGGGAACGAGACGGTGTGTTGAATGAAGTGACACAAGGGTTCTTCCTTGGACGCCGAATCGTACCTCTGAACCTGAGAAAAGGCCAATGTCAAGTTGGCAGACAGAATTTTTGAGCCGAATGGTTGTGCAACAAGGAGGAGTCTCACTCCTGTTCCACTCACCTTTACCTGCGAGAAGCATTGCTGTTGGATCCGCATGCCGCATATCCAGCTGGCGTCTCTCTCTCTCTGCACGCTGTCTTTCTGTGTAAAAGAGTGTCTCCTCCTAAAAGAGTATATTTCCTCTAAAAGAGTCTGAGTTTTAAACTAGAAAAGTTTACAAATTTTAAATTGGTGTTTTGATGTCTGCACTCTGCAATATCGAGAGAAGCCCGGCTGTTGCACGTGTGCGTCAGAGAGAAGAGCAGATCATGATTGCGGGCTGGTTCCATTACACTCGTGTGAAAGTGCAGATCAGAAGCATTTAGCCAATTGCGAGATTATCATTAAATCTGCCTCGGCAGTCCTAAATAGGTTATCACTTGGTGACCGCTGAAATATCTTCAATTGGAGAATCGTGGCATTGTTCTTTCCCTGCTGTCTGCTAACTCACACACACTTATGTGAGACCATATCGCCTCGCTTCTCTCTGACATTTTCTCTTCTGCATGTGTTTGTGTGGCACAAGTTGATGAGTCTGACAGGCAGACGAGGAGGAAAGGAGATTCTCAGGTGAGATTCTCCATCCAGTTCCATTTTTTTCTCAATACCGCAGATAAGCAAATGTACATGGTATGATAACTGTCAATTTTCATACTGTGGTATACCGTGAAACCGGTATACAGCTGCAACCCTAGTTGAGCCTGGTTTGAAACTTAGAAATGCATCTTGAGACCCTTGCATTCAGAGCTGCATGCTGTCCAGCTGTGTATGAGCGCAAGAACGTGTCCTCATTGTAGTGTCTGCTGTCAGAAAGTGTGGTTTGTTTGTTGCCTGTACAACTGAAACTGCACTTACTGCCTCTTGCTGTCTGGAACTCCTAAAAACATGAATGTGGTACTTCAAACTTGAATTGCTCCGATGTTAGAAATATTCATTTTAAGTTGAACGTACGCACATTTAATAGTCTGCCGTCTCTCAGTTATCATTTTAGATGCCATCATAACCCCTATTTATGGGCCTTGTCTCACTTGTTGTCATGGATACAGTTCCCATAGAACGTCACACCCTGAGAACCAGATGCCCTAAGATAAATTATAGTTACTCTTATGACTCATTACAAATTAAAACAAACACACACAAATAGACTTGCTCTCTCATTATCTCTCTACCTCGTTCATGCACTTGCAACACTTTAACTGTTCACAAACACACACACACACACACACACATGGACATGGGTCTCTTGTTAGCGAGTCTCATATATTATAAATCTCATAATATAAGTACTGAGTCATGTCTGAAGTTTAAAGGCTTGCTGTTAATTAGGCTAGCAGCACACCAACCAATTGTTCCGTCATTAGCCTAAATTACATAATACTTTGAAAAACAAATGAAGTGTATGTGTGTGACTGTGTCTGTCAGCTGGTGACCGCCAACTCAACTCCCTACTGAGTTAATGGCCTGACCAGCTCTCTGTAGCCTCTGGGGAAAAAAAATAGTCTGAAGTATTTTTGGTGGCAGTTGGTGAGGGGGGTTATAGTATGTGGCCTTGGCAGTGACCAATGAGCTCCTTTTCACCTCCAGTTTATGCTGAAAATGTTCATGACCCAACAAATGTGGTCTGCCGGTAACATGTAAGCTGATTTTTGGTAGTTAACAGCATATTGGTGTGCAGGTTAACATGCTTAATAAGTGTGAAATCCCCTCTATTATTGCCTTTAGCTCGCTACCTTGGTTCTGCACAGTGAACTTCATTAAAAGTTTAGAAATTTTCAGCTAGCATTAGTTAGTTAATTCAGTACAACTTTGCTTAAAGGTGCTGTAAGCGATTTAAATTGTGTGACCAAAACTGATCAAAAGAGCAGCATTGTTTATTCCTATGGCTGTCAAATACATCAGTGGCATACGGAAGCCCTAAACCGCAAGGTGAAATAGATTATTATTAAAATATATATTTGATAAAATAATGGTCTAATTTTACATTTAATGGTTTTACATTTAGTAGTTTAGCAACTTGATTCATTCTCGGGTGTTAGGGGTTCATGGCAGAGGGGGTACCAGGATGTCATGTTTGGGGGGGCATTTGGCTTGTTTGGGGGGGCAACATAAACAATTGAAAAAAATCGGCGCAAAATTAAGCTATACTACACACAATATGTTTTAGTGCAGAACTTTTTCTAAGCCAGGAACCCAGAGATAGGCACAGGGCCCCTATTAGACTATAGGGCTATCAAATAAAAGTTAATCAAATCAGGTCAACATTAATAATAATATGATGATATTATTATTGACAGATTCATATATATCAGATAAAGGTGATTTCCTGTGTTTGCTTGTGAGAAGACGTGCTACACGAGTAGGCTACCGAGAGGGATGAGAGTTTTTTAAATGAATCTGAAGTCACGTTTGTAGACAAGAGATAAATTAATTTGTTTCTTCTTCTAAACTGTCCCAGACGTAGGTTCTACTTTTAGGGCTTAAATGTTTCGTGAATTACTCTTAGTAAAACACAGTCTAAAGTTATGAGTCACATGCCCATTATTTTTAGGAGTTTGGCCAGTTAGGAGCTACTTGTAGCCTCTTATAAGATTCTTTGTGAATGCGGCCCCAGGTAAACAATTTTGATATGCTCATTTGAACAGTATGAGAACAGTATTTGAATGTTATTCTCTGGTGGCTTTGGATAAAAGTGTCTGCTAAATGAATAAATGAAAAATGTAGGCCTAGATAAAAGGAAACATATTAGGCTACATGCAGGGGGTCAGGAGACCTAGAGAGTTGAAATAAAAGCTATTTTTGTGAAACAATAAGAATTGAAAGTATGATATGATTAGCAGAGGCAACATAACTTTTTTTAAATATAGTTTTATTTTTATTTTTATTTTTTTTTTATTTTTATTTTTTTATTAGTGGAAAACTAACAGACACACTAGAGCTGGAGGAGGATTGTCTGTTTTGGGGAGGGCAGAATGTTGCTGGCTCTGACACAGATGCAGAGCTGGAGGATGGTGCATGTGGATTTTGTGGAGGACATGCGTTTGGAGGATTTACCGTTTTGGATGCAACAAGGCTCTGCTCGGTGTCGGAAGCAGAGGTACTGGGCTTGTCAGAGGCAGCATGTTCACTGTTGCTAGCAGGTGAGCTGAGCTCAGCAGAGACAGCTTGTATGGAGGGTGAAGGACAAGGTGCCTGTTTTTTAATGAGCCACTTAAGCATTTTTATGTTTAATAAAAACTGGTCTAATTATTAAATCCAAAAGCCTACTTCATTGACTTCAGTCAGTCAGTGCCAACTTCAGTGACTAGAGACTATAGCAACTTAAGTGACTAGCAGCTAGCTAAGCAGCATGAGCTAGGGTGTGTTACCCAACAAATTAATAGCCTACTAAAATGACAAAAAAAAAAAAAGTGCACACAAAACTGTTCAACCACAAGACTTTCAGGAAAAGCTTATAAGTACATACTAGCATTAAATGAGAAAAGAACAAAGTTGTGATCAGTGAGACTTTTAACACGAGCTGCCAACAGATTCAAAACCTAAATCGTCTGCGTGCAGAGTGAATTTGACTGCTGCACTCTCTGGCTGTTAAAGTGATCCGGCAGCAGACTGACACACCCCCAATAACGGCCAATAGAAAAGCAATAGGCTAAAAAAAAAAAAAAGTAATGAACGTTCTGGTTAGGACTGTTCGTTTTTTATTTAAGGGGCTACTGGAGGAGTTTTGAGATATATAGTAAAAATAGACTTAGATAAATGTATTTAATTACATACTTATATTTTTCACAGTCGTCTTTTTACTTTAAGACCGGGGTAAAGCAAGGAAGACTACAATTTACCTCAACAAGGCGACAATAAACGACACTAGTCTCATACGTGGAGGTGGAAAAACAAGTTCTTTGTGAAATGCAAGATTTATTGTATTAAAATTTAAATGCAAAAGAAAAGGTATGTGTCTGCTGTTTTTGTCAATTTTAAGTTAATTTAAAATGTTTGCGAATCAGATTTTAATATAAATACATGATTAAATATTTTACCACTTGCTTGAGCAACTAAATATGTGATATGCGATCTGGGAAAACCCGTCAGAGTTTGAAGCTGCTCGTCTAAAAGACCTTGCTCGCCTCTCAATCTTCTAATTTCAAAACGGTTTTCACAGGTTCAATTTTGAGTTCGTAAGCTTTCGAATGATACGTAATCTATGATGATTACTAAAATATTTGATATGAAAAAAGGCAATAAAAAAGGGAGCACCAGTCGTCGCGCTAGCAGGACGTGACCATTAAGTAAACCTGTTTTTCTCAAAATTCCATTTCTGAAAATCATAGTCATCAGCCGACTTCGGATTACCACTTAAACTATAAAATAAATGAAAACAGATTTGGAAAGTGCTTGAACCCAGCTTTAATATGGTGCCAAACTACCAAAACCTGTAATATGTCAAATTTCACCATGTGGTGGGTTTTCCCAGATCGCATCACATATATTCTATATAGCATACGCACTGCACACGGCTTTCTCTCATTCATCATTTGGCCATTTCAGTAGATTTACTCACTAACATTGTTGTGGAAACACATTAAGCGCATGGAAACTAAAATATGAGATAGTATAATGCGCACATTCTATCAGCTGCAGTTCTGGCGCCACAGTCCCAATAATCGACGTACATTCACATCACATGTTAATGCCGCGCCGCGGTAGTTACCATACACTCACAGGACACTGCACTTATTCGCAATCACAAAAATTCATTATTTGCTCGTGCTTTAAAGCTTTGCCAGGTAAACATTTCATTGGCGTTCTGTTCTCACATTATGCACTTTTTCAGAGTGTGTCCGAAGCACGCGCACACTGTCAAACAGCACCAAACTGGATTTTTGTTGGGTCAGACCCTTCCGCTAGCGATGGAAAAATATGCACAAAACAATCCACTTTTAAATCTTAATTTATCATCAGATGGGCAGATCATTTCTCAGGGGAGGCAGGGCTTATCCTAGGGGAGGCACTGCCTCCCCCAGCCTCCCCCTAGACACGCCCCTGGTTCATGGTAATGTTAATGCATGAGTCAGTAGACTAAACGCACATTCAACCAGACGACTGCTATGGAGATGTAACGGGAGATACTTTCAGAGATTGAAAGAGACTTTTAAGAAACTTAAAGTTTTTAAATATAATTGTTTCACATTAACACATTTTCTGCCCAGTTTATCCACATGAAATGTTTAAGGTGAAATAATTAAGAGAAAGCATTAAAAGCATAAAATTATATGTTTACTGATAGTGGCACCTGGTGGCCAAGGTTGGTCCTGTTTAAGAAGGAAAGCCGCGACCGCAACGTTGCCATGGTTAAGTTCTCGCAGTGACAACATGAACCATCCACAAATGTGCCTCTGTGTCCTGGCCCAGACACACGAGGCAGCGTCTATGACCGTCAGGAGCGGACAGAAATCGACCGCATCCAGGATAAACAAATTTTTGAAGAGAGGAAAAACTATTTTTTGAAGAGAGAGAAAAAAATGAAGAAAAAAAAAATTGAAGAGAGAGAAAAAAAAATTTTGCAAGAGAGAAAAAAAATTTTTGCAAGAGAGAAAAAATGTAAGACGAAATGCTAAGGAAGGAACTGAGACATAAAGAAAAATAATTAAAGGGCAAAATAACAGGAAAAACAAAAACTGACAAGAAAACAGAAGGATAACAGGGAACAGGTAAATACCAATAAACAAATGAGGGCTAATGAGCACAGCCAAAGCACAAACAAAGTAATATGCTAACAAAAAGACACAACAGTACAGAACACACAAAACCTAAAACATGAAATAGAACCAAAACTAGGATGACAGAATCCTAAAGATAAACAAAAAACCAGACCTAGGCAGCAGCATCCTGACAGACAGTTTTAATGACATGCAGTGTTGCAGAGGAGGTTCCCACTTACTCTATTTCTGAGATGATAGAATAAAGAAACATAATCAAATACACAAAGATTCTTATATTTATAAATACTCTTCATTATAATATAATAAAATAAAATATAAGATAAGATAATGTACAAAAAGATAGATATATTTTAAATATTTGAAAATATTATGATATATAATACATTCATTCATGTTTATAAAGCCTTAATAATTCCTAAAATATATTTATTATTCCACATTAAAAATGAACAAAAGACTTCTTAAGGTGTCTGAAGCACAAATGCACCTTAAGAAGTATGACCATTTTTATGACAATTATTCATCATAAATTGCACTTATTTGTTTGACAATAAATCGTCAGCAAAATTTCATAATCATGACACCACAAGTTATAAGCAAAATCAGAAATCAGAAAGCCTCATCTGTTTACAGCATTATATGTAACTGTATGCATTAATGGCTTTTACTCTATATGTTTATATTTGGTCTGCAAATATAAGGTTGGTTGTATTTGGTTGTATTTTCAATTTGTATGAATCATGAAACCATGTGTTTGAAATATGGTGTTCAAAAAAATTATCATATTTTACAAGTTATGAAATGGAAGACTTGTAATTTGTCAGAAATGATAAAGCACTTGTGAAGAGTTGGTCTTCCTATATGCAACATAAGATCTGGCTAAAGCATTTAAGCCACGACTATTTTGTGTTGATCATTTAATTTTTTTTTCTTTCAGTATGAAGGGTCAAAATATGCTAAGAATATGTATTTATTATTATTTAAGCAACTCAAGAGCAAGCTTATGGATGATGTATTTTCTCTCTCTGAATGGCAGGCAGCATCTATAAAAAATAATGTACCTAATCTCAACATGTTCACATACCTTGATGAACTTGCTTTAGTAATTCTCAAATAATTTAACAAATACTTTTGAATCCATGAAATAGGGGCCTACATTGCTTTTGTCTCTTATGAAATGTATGATTATTTCTTATATTAAGTGATTTTCTCTGCACATGCACACAGCAATACAAAAAAACTTGCAGAACGACGCAGACACACCAAAGCATAACTATTAATGAAAACCAACACATAGTAGTTACAGCGTAGGTTTGACACAGAAGTACAAATCGGCCTTAAGTCTGAGAACACCAAAATTACCTGATTTATCCTTTTTGCCTGCCGCTATAACTATATGAAGATTAAAAGTCACTAGATATCCATGCGCAAGTGTCATTAGTGGTCAACTTGCAGCAATTTGGGGAAGGGACTGAAATATTGTTATCATTGTAATTCCCTTTGAACAAATCTCTGTCCTTTAAGGATCCAATCTCAGGTGACGCATTATGCTGTTACTAGTAATAATGCAGTGTGTGTGTGTGTGTGTGTGTGTTGGATGGTTTATTTTAGGACTGGCTCCATAACCAAGGCTGGGAAAAGTCTGCGTCTCATTGAGGGAGACAGTAGTCTGCCACACCCATTAACACCCATACACACACATACACGCACAATCCCAGGCAACACCCCACAGCCTAAGGTCAGTTCCCAGACTCTACCAGCATGTTTTAGAAGCTGGTTAATGACAGACCATAAAAAAGACATGACTGACTGAATGTTTAAACTAAATCAATAAACCACAACAATACACTTCACTGAGATGCACAATCACACTTCCATGACTCCAGGGGAAAAACACTTATAAATAAATGAACATTATATTCATACAGTGCTTTTCTGACACTACACTCAAAGTACTTTACACAGTGAAAAGGGGACTCTCCTAAGCCACCACCAGTGTGCAGCATCCACCTGGATGATGCGACAGCACCCATAGTGTGCCAGTACACTCACCACAAACACACCAACTATTGGTGGAGAGGAGAGGAGAGAACAGAATTATAGAGCCAATTAATAGATGGGGATTATTAGGCCATGATTGAGAAGGACCAATGGGGGGAATTTGGCAGGACACCAGGGTTACACCCCTACACTTTACAAGATGTGCCTCGGTTTAACAGCGCAACCAAAGGACAGTGCCTTTTTAAAGTATAGTGTCCATGTCACTATACTGGGGCATTTGGACCCACACAGACCACAGGGTGAGCACCCGCTGCTGGCCTCTGCAATGCCTCTTTCAGCAGCAACCTTAGTTTCCCCTAGGAGGTCTCCCATCCAGGCTCAGCCCTGCTTAGCTTCAGTGTGCAACCAGTCCTGAGCTAAAGGGTGAAACAGCTGCTAGCTCCACCTTATGAGTTACATCTGATGACATCTTTGAACTTCTGAGTGTGAATGGGAGGGGATAGACTTCTACAGACCCATAATTATGGGTTCATTTAACCATACATATTTTTTTTTGCACTAAATCAATTGTACATAATGCACTGATTGGAAATCAACCAACTATCAACCATATCTCTGGCAAATGGCACAGGTGTAAAACCTGATGCATTTGGGAAAAAAGTGTGTGAGTGTGTTTACAAGTGGATTACTTGGCTTTAAATGAACAAAAGTTCAATTTGGCTTTCACCTTTTCTACACATACAGACACATGCACACAATCACATTCTCATACCCCTCTCTGCAAAAAGACTTTCCCAGAACAATCTTTTCCATGTTAGCGGCCAATCAGCTTGACTGGCGATGTGTTATTACATATCTCTTTGAAGTCTTTCCCATGCAACATTTCTACAGTTTTTCCCAAAGGTGTTTAGGTAAAGTGAGTAGGAGGAGCACTTCAACTCTCATGAAGCATGCTGACATGAAGAGTGTGAAACTAGAAATATAAAAATGATGAAATGGAAAATTAGTCACTGAGACAATCTCACTGTTGTTTTCATTGTGATTTTATGTGTGTGTGTGTGTGTGTGTGTGTCTGTCTGTCTGTGTGTGTGTGTCTGAAGGTTTTGTCTTCACTGTTGGGACCAAATGTACCAGCAAGGATAGTAAAACCTGAAATCATCTACATTGTGGGGACCAGTCAACAGTCCCTTAAAGTAAGGCTTAAAGGAATAGATTACCCCTAAATTATAAATCTCTCATAATTTAATCACTCTCAGACCATCTCAAACTCTTCTGTAGAAAAACAAAGATATTTTGAAAGAGATATGATGTTTTATATATCCATACAATGCAAGTCAATGGGGTACATAGTGAAAAAGGAGTAACATTTTGGTCTGTTTCACCCATACCAGATCATATTGCTTCAGAGGATATGGATTAAACCACTCAAGTTGTATTGATTACCTTATGATGCCTTTATGTTCTTTTTGGAGCTTGAAACTTTTGGACCCCATCGACTTGCATTATATGGACAAACAGACATCATATATGTCCTTCAAAAACGTTTTGTCTTCCGCAGAAGAAAGAAAGTTATACAAGTTTAAAATGATAAAAGGGTGAGTAAACGATGAGAAAATGTCATTTTTGGGTGAACCTTTTCTTTAACCTAACGTGAATACCCACACTAGCAACCTGGCCAATTGGTTGCTTAGGAAGCCTGACTGGAATCACACAGCACACCATGTATTTGAACTTGTGACTCCAGATGTCTGTTTTTGTCAGCATCTTTACTTGCTGAACTACCCAGGCTCCATTTCTGTGGTTTTTAAATTAATAAAAGGGAATAATTAAACAGTGTGCGGATCCACTTCAGTTTTATTGTAATGCTTTTTGCCTTGATCCAGCACCTTTTGTAGAAGTATTGGATGTGCGTGCATTCCCCCTCCCCCGTTTTGAAATCCATATGTATCAAATATGATAAAACAGGCTTTTGAGGTATATTTCTCAATCACCATTACATTACATTCAGGCCCACTATAAAAAAATCTAAAATAAAAATCACAGAGCTTAAAAAATTCAGACACATACATTTTATAAGATATATTTAAAGTGCTACTAATATTTCTGTGTATTTTCATATATGCAGCCTGCTATGTCATTATAAAAATCTCAGTAATTTAGATTAGAAGCTTATGATGTTATCTTACCATAAGTTCCTGAGATCCAGCCAAAAAAAATTACAATTTCCATTTTTTAAATGTCAATATAGTGTTTGGTGAATAAAATTTGTGCTGAATTGAACTGTGATACATTTCAATCCATATTTATACAGTAGACCAAGGAGAGTTGTTTTGGCCAAACTCTCAAATATTTGTTATCTCTGAAAAGCCCAGGGAGTCCTCTGATAATACTAATTTTTTTGATTGACCATTTACATTTATGCATTTGGCAGATGCTTTTATCCAAAGCGACTTACAGAGCACTTATTACAGGGACAATCCCCCCGGAGGAACCTGGAGTTAAGTGCCTTACTCAAGGACACAATGGTGGTGGCTGTGGGGATCAAACCAGCAACCTTATGATTATCAGTTATGTGCTTTAGTCCACTATGCCACCTCCACTCCTAACCACTGTAGCATGTATAGGCTAACAGTATGAGTAGCCTTCATGTGACTGTTGACTAAAGCATTTCTTCCTGTAACCGTTCAGAATAAACGTGTACTCACGCTAAAAAAGCAAAGTACATCACAACAAATAGATCAGTACACAGGTCTCTCGAGATGCATTTTATTAGTTGAGGAAGTTCTTTTTAACTTGACACAGCATCTAAAACTGCAGCTCTCCCGTGAGAGAGGCTAAAAACAGGTTACCGCGGAGACATAGCACATGTGGAGGCTTCACGCTATTCTATGCGGCATCCACGCACAACTCACCACTTGCCCCACCGAGAACCATATTATAGCGACCACGAGGAGGTTATCCCAACGTGACTCTACCCACCCTATCAACCGGGCCAATTGGTTGTTTAGGAAGCCTGACTGAAGTCACTCAGCACGCCCTGGATTCAAACTTGTGACTCCAGGTGTGGTACTCAGCGTCCTTACTTGCTGAGCTACCCAGGCCCCTGATTCAGACCATTTTGCAAGTTCGTTTTTGACAATTCACTGAAAAGGCCCGACTCAAAAGAATTATTCATTTGCAAATTGGGCATCACTTGTCCTTTTAAAAAGTCAACAGAAATACAGGTCAGTCGGAGGGTTCATGGTACGCACAGTGTGTATGGCAATAAAGCTGCAGGCACCACTGTTCACATAAAATGATTAGTGGAATAATTGTTTTTCTGTAATGGTAGGTAATGTAACTTTGCACCTTTTCTGTGACACACCCACACACACATAAACACCCACACAAACACGTTCAGTGATCAGAAGTGGAACAGCTGAGGAATGATTGGACTCATCTGTGAGCAACAGCTGCAACCTAACTATTGCCAGAGATATGAGAGAACAGATACAAAGATACACATAGTCAGAAACATATACACTCACCGACACACAAATACTTGTCTATATGACATTGTAAGGTTATAAGCCCAGAACATACATACAGCAAACTCTTTTTTTCCCCATAGGTCTTGCATTTAAAAAAAAAAACAGAAAAAGGCCCTGTCCTAAAGGCCGCCCTCAGATCTGGCAGTCCTCTTTCAAGTCCACACATTGGTGACGTAATGCTGTCTAGACTGTTGCATAGTAATACAGTTTGCACCAGTGCGGTCTCAGCAAAAGTGCAAAGCGGCTGCTAAAATGGCATATGTTGGCACCATCCTGAATCATAAAATGACAAATGGGAAACCCTACAGTACAAGCCAGCAGTCCCCAAAAGTAAAATTGCCTGATTATCATACTAATGTCCTAATGAAAATGTACAAATGCAAATCGTTTTCAGTGAGGATTAGGTTTATGTAGGGTCAGGGGACAGACATTCAAAATGTGCATTGACAGGAAACCATTGCAACATCACTGATGTGACACTACTGTGGTTAAATCTGTAGTGTGTCCACTACAGATTAATACCTTGTGCCCAACAAAAACACTCCTGCTCCACTGGACCAGCTATCTCCTGCTGCGCTCATTAGTTTACACTTTCATTCTAGATTCCAGAGTTTACTTCCATCAATCTGTCTCATCAAACAGTGCATGAATATGATCTAGAAACACATACAGACACATAGACTGAAGAAGGGAGGAAAAGCAATCCTAACATTTGCTGTAACACAATACTTGTATTTGTAAAAAACACATGCACTCATGGTTTGTTTATGCAAAGGAGTAACGATTCATTGATAGGTTGGCAGTGGCAGCTGCCTGTACAACGGCAGACAGCTGCAGTGGGAATGACTGCTGACCAATCACTCAGACACATGTATGTGCTCATACACACACAAACACATGCACACACATGCACACACGCACACACACACACACTCAAACACATGCACACACACACACACACACACACACACACACACACACACACACACGCACACGCACACACACACACACACACACTGCTCTAGACTGTGTTCAGTTTACAATGAGTGTAAACATACGTCTTTATTTTATATATATATATACCTGTATATAGCAAACTCAAACTATGTTATCAGAGCCAGTATGAATAAAGGATTATATATTGTCTGACTTTATTCAAACTAACACAAACAGAGAGCAAGTAGACTGCTGATTATTCAAAACAGATTTGCATATCATCACGGAAACATTTACTGGACCAATAATTGATTTATAAATTATATCTGTCATCTACAGGCTAGGGATGTTAATGATTGATCAAAAATGGATTAATTGTTGTTAATAATTTGATCGATTCTTATCGACCGTCAATTTATTAATTTCAGGTCAAATGTGTTCTAAAATCAAGCCAGCAGACGTAAATGTAGATAAGGTTGCCTATACAGTCACCCGCCACTAGAAGGCACGGTGCGGTGACAATGATCACCCTTCAGGCCCCGCCCCGTCCATGTACTGAACTATACTCGTACCGCGCTAAGAGAGCTTCCATGTTAACTAGCGGTCAAATAAAAAAGCCATTAGTGTCAAGCAAGAAAAAGCCATTAGTGGGTCGGTTTTAAATCCTTTCAGATCTCGGAGTTGTCGCCACCTCTGAAAAAGCCAAAAGCAGTGGTGTGTGTTTTATTATTATGGGGTCTCTTTCCCTTTTTGCTTGCAGACTGTACTTGTTTCGATGTTTCTTTATTTCGAAAAACAGCGATTCCCCAGAGGTTTGCTTTTTTGAATGAAACATGGTCAATGCTCATTTGCAGTGGCTTCAAGCTTTCAGCTTTAAACTACCACCACCTATCACTGCACACATGCACGCGCTATAGTAGCTCCGGATCTTCTTAAAGATTATTGGTGTACTTGATCATTAATGAAATTAATAAAAAAAAAAAAAATAATAAATAGATAGTTAACATTTAATCAATTAATTGATTGTTAATTTCCATGACGATCAATTATGAAAATATATAAAAATTGACATCCCTAATAGAGGCATTTAATTATATTTAAATGAAGCAAGCTCAGAATTAAAAGCTTAATGGCGTGTAACATGTTAAGGACAAAAAATGAACAGTATTGCCTACCTTTCCAAGTGTATTTTCCAAATATTCCACAATATGCATAACATTTTGTAATTGTGGAAGTATATATATCTTTTCCTCTACCTTTTCTCCTGACTTGTTTAAACTTTCACCTGGCACCGCAGCTCGTCCTTCGTGTGCAGCTCGTGACAGCCCAAAGCGTTTGATGTCAGGTGCGCTTAAGGTAATTCTTGCATGCACGCCAGTTTCAACTGAGTGATAAGGTGAATTAACACTTAAATTCTGGTCTGTTCTTCACACAACACTATGGGGCTTTTCCATTGCACGGTACAGCTCAACTCAGCTCGCTTTTTTGGGGTTTTCCACTGTGGATAGTACCTGGAACCTCATACTTTTTTTGTATCACCTTGGTAGAGATTCCAAGCGAGCCAATACTAAATGTGATGTCAAAATCCTGCAGATCACTGATTGGTCAGGGAGAATCGTCACTACCAGCGTCACTGGATTTACGACATCAACCCACTAGTTTTAAAGTTAGCAACAGCAATAACAGTATCATTTATTCATGCGACATTCAAATTGTGAAAAAGAAATGGCTGTGCGCAAAACCACGCCGTGGTCAATAAACAAGGTGCAGAAGTTCCACTCGTTAGCAATGAGTGAAACGAAAAAGTCTCTCAGGAGGTGTCTCAGCTGTTGGCCGCACACGGCTACCACCGGACCTACCAACAGTGTAGGGAAAAGTTAAAAACACTTGTGTGACTACAGAACCATCAAGGAAAAGTGGAAGTGGTTCGACCAAATGGACGCTATCTAAACCGGCGAGCATTGGGAGGGAGAGTGACCTGGACTGGCGTTGATTCACGATGGAGGATGGTATGTTTTGTTATGTTAACTCTATACTCTGCTTGAAAGCTTCACTTTATTTAGTTGCACTAAAATGCAGTGGAAATGCAAGATCAGAAAATTAAAGTGAGTAGAGTAAAGGTGAGTCTAACTGTAACATGCATTGGAAAAGTGCCATATCACATGACTTCAGAAGAATTGAAATCTAAGGCACAACTGTTATGGATGACCTTGGAATTGTTAGTTTTTATATGTAAAAAAAAAGATTCTAGAGTAAAATTATCTCCAAGGAGAAACATTCTCGCAGTTAAATGTGGATGAATGGAGAATTCAGTTTTCTGAGCAGACAAGCACCCCCTGTGAAGTATATTATTTATTTATATTTAAATAAATAAAAAAAATGTTCAAATGAAGATGAACGAAAATGTTGTTTAATCTTTTAAAGGCATTTTTTTCTCAATAAAAACAAAATTATTTTCGATTAAAGTTTTTCTTGTTTCAAAAGGGGGCGTGACCCGAATAAATTGAGAACCACTGTCCTAGAACCATCCCGTCTGCATGTACCTGCAAGTTAAACGTAGTTTGAAACTGGAGACCCCTGCTTTCGGAATTGCACTCTTTCCAGTTGTGTTTGATCGCAAGAACGTGTCCATCCTCATCTTGTGCTGTCGCTAGTGTCAAGCTGTAACATATACGCTCAGACACAGGAGTAGTGTTAAACCCGGAGGTTGCGTTTATTCAAATAAGAGTGTTAAGGGAAGGAGATGAATATCATAAGTGGGTGGAGCTTGGCGTGACGTCACTGGAGTGAATGAGCGTGGAGCTGGAGAATGAGCGCAGAGCTTGGACGAGCGTGGAGCAAGGGGTGACGTCACTGGAGTGAATGAGCGTGGAAATGGAGAGCGAGCGCAGAGCTTGGACGAGTGTGGAGCTTAGGTTGACGTCACTGGAATGAATGAGAGTGGAACTGGAGAATGAGCGCGGAGCTTGGCGTTACGTCACTGGAGTGAATGAGCGCGGAGCTTGGGCAAGCGTGGAGCTTGGGAGATCGTTGAGCTTCCGAGATCGTTGAGCTTCCGAGATCTCCGCTGGAGTAAAGGAGTGAAGAGCTTGGGTTGTAAGCACAGGAACGTGGAGATGGGAGGATCGACTAAGGAGCGTGGAGACAGGAAAATCACAGGAACGAAGGAGTGAGTCTGTATACGATCAACTATTAACGATAAACGCTTAACGTTTAACGAGACCAGACACAGAGTGAAGGGAGAACAGAGTATTTAACGAGTGGAACGGAAACAAGAGACAAGTGCAGGTGATTAGTGATTATTGAAAAGGGAGCGTGAAGCATAAAAGCAAGGAAAGACAGGGAGATCTGTGACATTACCCCCCCCCCCCCCCCCCCCCCCCCCCTTTTAAATGGGCGACTCCTGGCGCCCAAAGAAAAGAAAGGGAGGAAAACAGAGAAGAAAAGACCCCAAGAGAAAAGGTTAGAGAAAGAGGCGGGTTTAAAGGCAGGGAAAGGTTCAGGAGGCCTGGGAGGTGGCTGCAGGACAGGGTCAGGAGGCCAGGGAGGCGGCCTAAGGGCAGAGAAGGAATCAGGAGGCCTGGGAGGTGGCCGCAGGACAGGGTCAGGAGGCCAGGGAGGCGGCCTAAGGGCAGAGAAGGAATCAGGAGGCCTGGGAGGTGGCCTTAGGACAGGGATCGGGCCAGATGGCCAGGGAGGTGTCGTGGAAGGCGGAGCCAAGGAGGACCCTGTGGGCGAAGTCGTGGAAGGCGGAGCCAAAAAAGGTTCCAGGGGTGGAGCCATGGAGAACTCTGGGGACGGAGCCGGAGAAGGTGGAGCCATGGAAGGGTCTGGAGGCGGTGCCGTGAAAGGGTCTGGAGGCGGAGTAGGCGCAGGCAGAGCCGTGGGAGGCGGAGTAGGCGCTGGCAGAGCCGTGGGAGGCGGAGCCAAAGCAGTCTTCAGAGGCGGAGACCTGGGAGTTTCTGGAGGTTTTGAAGGCTCTGGAGGCTTGGAGGGCAAAGCAGACGCAGGCAGAGTCGTGGGAGGCGGAACCATGAAGGCCCTCTGGGGCAGAGCCGTAGAAGGCGGAGCAGGTGGAGCCGTGGAAGGGTCTGGAGGCGGAGCAGGCACAGGCAGAGCCGTGGGAGGCGGAGCCAAGGCAGTCTTCAGAGGCGTGGAAGGCTCTGGTGACCGAGGCGTGGAAGGCTCTGGGGACCGAGGCGTGGAAGGCTCTGGAGACTGTGGTCTCAGTGGCTTGAGAGGCGGAGCGCTGGGTGGCTCGGGAGGCGGAGCGCTGGGTGGTTCGGGAGGCGGAATTCTGGGAGGAGAAGCCGTGGGAAGCTCGGGAGGCGGAGCCGTGGGAAGCTCGGGAGGTGGAGCCGTGGGAAGAGAAGCCGTGGGAGGTTCGTGAGGCGAAGCTCTGGGAGTAGGAGTCGTGGGAGGCTCGTGAGGCGAAGCTCTGGGAGTAGGAGTCATGGGAGGCTCGGGAGGTGGAGCCGTGGGAAGCTCGGGAGGCGGAGCTCTGGGAGTAGGAGCCGTGGGAGGCTTGTGAGGCGAAGCTCTGGGAGTAGGAGCCGTGGGAGGCTCATGAGGCGAAGCTCGGAGAGGAGCCGTGGGAGGCTCGGGAGGCGGAGCTCTGGGAGTAGGAGTCGTGGGAGGCTCGGGAGGCGGAGCCGTGGGAGGCTCGAGAGGCGGAGCTCTGGGAGGAGAAGCCGTGGGAGGCTCGAGAGGCGGAGCCGTGGAAGGCTCGGGAGGAGGAGCCGTGGAAGGCTCGGGAGGAGGAGCCGTGGAAGGCGCGAGAGGCGCAGCTCTGAGAGGAGCCATGGAAGGCTCTGGAGGAAGCGGAGCCGTGGAAGGTTCTGGAGGAAGCGGAGCCGTGGAAGGCTCTGGAGGCGGAGCTGTGGAAAGCTCTGGAGGCGAGGAAGGCTCAGGAGGGAGTTGGGAGGAAGATGTCCGCTTCCTTCGTTTTCTTTTTCCAATAGGGGTCGAGGCTACAGGCGCTTGCTCTGGGACGGTCGAGGCTACAGGCGCTGGCTCTGGGACGGTCGAGGCTACAGGCGCTGGCTCGCTGACCGTGGCAGGCATGGGCTCTGGCTCGCTGACCGTGGCAGGCATGGGCTCTGGCTCGCTGACTGTGGCAGGCATGCAGACAGGGGCCGTGGAAGGCCTGGAGTTACAGCAAATTAATTTGGAGAGGTCAGGGAAGGGTACATTGAGGATCAAGGTGGCCACAACATAATCGACCAGGGAGAGATTTCCCACCTCAGGCAGCACTGTTGTACGTTGGAAGTTAAGTCCCATTCCATAGATGGGTTTTAAGTACAAATCAGGGAAGCCTGTAGTTGTTGCGAGGTGAAGGAACCTGGTAGAATATTCCAGAATGGGAAGATCCTGTCTGAAGAGCTCCATGAATAAAGCCGTTGGCTCCATATCCAAAGTTTTTGTATGCGGTCTGGTCTTCTGTAACATATACGCTCAGACACAGGAGTAGTGTTAAACCTGGAGGTTGCGTTTATTCAAATAAGAGTGTTAAGGGAAGGAGATGAATATCATAAGTGGGTGGAGCTTGGCGTGACGTCACTGGAGTGAATGAGCGTGGAGCTAGAGAATGAGCGCGGAGCTTGGCGTGACGTCACTGGAGTGAATGAGCGTGGAGCTGGAGAATGAGCGCAGAGCTTGGACGAGCGTGGAGCAAGGGGTGACGTCACTGGAGTGAATGAGCGTGGAAATGGAGAGCGAGCGCAGAGCTTGGACGAGTGTGGAGCTTAGGTTGACGTCACTGGAATGAATGAGAGTGGAACTGCAGAATGAGCGCGGAGCTTGGCGTTACGTCACTGGAGTGAATGAGCGTGGAGCTTGGGCAAGCGTGGAGCTTGGGAGATCGTTGAGCTTCCGAGATCGTTGAGCTTCCGAGATCTCCGCTGGAGTAAAGGAGTGAAGAGCTTGGGTTGTAAGCACAGGAACGTGGAGATGGGAGGATCAACTAAGGAGCGTGGAGACAGGAAAATCACAGGAACGAAGGAGTGAGTCTGTATACGATCAACTATTAACGATAAACGCTTAACGTTTAACGAGACCAGACACAGAGTGAAGGGAGAACAGAGTATTTAACGAGTGGAACGGAAACAAGAGACAGGTGCAGGTGATTAGTGATTATTGAAAAGGGAGCGTGAAGCATAAAAGCAAGGAAAGACAGGGAGATCTGTGACACAAGCAAGCTTGAGTGTGGTTTTGTTGTCTAAACAGCTTCATGTAGCCTATACAGCTGTAGTTTTGCTTACTCCCCCCCCCACTGAAAACAGGTGGTACTTGTAATGCTCCAATGATAATATTCTTCATTACAGTCCGGGGACATGATTTATTGTGTTAATTCAATTCATTAATTGCACTGAATCAACACATTAAACTGACATCCCTAATTTTGAGGTGAACTAGTCCTTTAACATTGCTCCTGCAAAGCAGTATCAGGTTTTTAAATATTCTGTTTTCAGATATCTTAAAAAGTATGTACATAATTAAAATGCAGTTATTTTGTAAAAAGGAAAGTAAACAGAATATAACAGAACAATGCAGGTCTAGTGACAAAAACTCAATTTATCTATATATATTTTAATGAAGTGTACTTTTCAGTTATTTGGCAAAACAGTGAAAACTGAATTCATGCTATTTTCATAATATTTTTTAAAAGACACTGTCATTATGCATCAGAAAGAGTGACATGAAAGAAAATGCAGTTCAATTTTTTTTTTCTAGTTTAAAATGTAAGCATGACTAAAAAAATCCAAAAACAATTGGTTTTATGCTAAAGCCCACTATACCGTCTCGGCTGCAATGCTGATAATGCAACATTTACTTGCTTGGCATAATAAATTGTGCTCTGATGCATTTCTGAATGCAATGTATTTGAAATCGAGCTTGTGTAGCTACAACTGTCTGTGCTTACACACATAAGAGAATGTTACAGTCACAAGCCATGAATGTTAACCAACAGCACATGCAAGTAACCTCCGCTTTGAACTACACATATGCCGCCTCCTGTTTCCAAGGCAGAAAAAGACAATGGTATGCTTAGCAATCTGTTATGAGGACAGGTTCAATTAATAGCTGATCTAGGATCAGTTTTTCCCCATTATATGTAATCTTACATGTATTCATCTCCATTACATGAGTGGCAACTGTGCAAGTCTCCATCATGAAATGACCTCTGATGGTAATTACCTGTATTTGAGACACTGTTGTGAATGTACTTTCAGCATAGCGATATTAAGAGGGGGCAATTGGAGAGAACCAGGCCAGAGATGGTTCAACGCAGTGTTTCGCAATTATGCTTCTCAATTTTGAACACAATAAAAAAATTGGTTTCATTATTTCCAAATAACAACCAAATAATGTGATGGTGAGAGCTTGTGCTCTTTTGCCATTCTACTGTAAAAACGCAGCATTGCTTGGAAGATATTAAACTGTTTGCCTGGCAACGGGTGGTAGATACAGATAAAGAGAGAGACATGGATAGCTGGTTAGGTAAAATTGTGTGTGTGTGTACATGTGTGTTGAATAGCAAGCTGTTTACCTTGCTTTTAATTTCAGCATTGCCATACCGACGGATCCACCCTAAGAAAGAAAAAAAAAAGAATGAAATAATTGATTAGCTTGTATTTTTGATTCTCCGTCTGTCGCTCACTTCGACGTTAAGTGACACTAGAGGTCTCTCTTGAGCGCCGAATATGCCTCTGATCTATGAAAAAAGGCCAGTGAGAATTAGGCAGACAGTATTTGCATACCCCGTCCCCGGACATACGGGTATAAAGGCGGGGAAATACGTCGAGTTCATTCAGAAATTTTCTTGGAGCCGATGGTCGTGTATGCAGTCAGCTGCGAGTTACACACCCGTTCCTGTTCCTCTGACGCTTGCCTGCTGTTGGATCTATGGCGCACTTCAGTGGCTTTCTCCTTCTCTGCATGGTAGTGCAGTTTGCCCCTGGGCGGTTCAACAGCGCAGAAACTAAAAGAGTTATTTAAAAGAATGATTTTCTCTAGAAGAGTTTTTTTCCTCTAAAAGAGCAATACACAGCTGGCGTTGAACGTCCTTTTCAGGACGCATCTTTATAAAGATGCCTTTCCGCCCCTGTGTAGTTCCTGGATGCGGTAGAGTGCTCCCTGCTTTAGACTGCCACAGGAGTTGTCTCGTGTGTCTGGGTTGCGATCACACCGAGGCAGCGTTTGTGGATGGTTCATGTTCTCACTGTGAGAGCATGACCATGGCAACGTTGTGGTCGCGGCTCGCTTTCAATAGAAAGCATGCCACTCTAACCGCCCCCCGCATTGCTCCTCCTTCCCACGGGATTGAGGATGATGCGCCTGGCGATGGAGGCGATCTGGGGACGGCAGCGAGTGCAGCTCCGCCGGGTACGCCCCCTGGGACCACCCGCCCCCCGGCACGCTCGTTGACTCCCGTCCGTACTCGAGGCAACAGCGGCTTGCCTCACAGCCAGCCTGCCTATCCTCTAGAGCTCAAGGTGGATGAGCTCGCCGCTGCATCGGAGAGCACGACGTCTGACACTGATGACTCCCCTGGGCTGCTGCCTTCGGCCCAGCACGCCCAGGCTGAGGCTAACGCACAGATGTCCGATATTCTTGCCTGGGCCGCCCCCAGCATGGGGCTAGACTGGAACCCTACGTCCTCCCCACAGCCATCGCGGTTGGATGACTTGTTCCATGATGAGCTGACATCTTCATGGAGGGCACCCCTCTCCACACGTCACAAAGCCATTCATTCATACGCTATTGCTACCCTCGGCGGCGGATAGGCTCATGGGCACATGGCGATTCCCCAGGTGGACAGGGCTGTTGCGCTCCACCTGTGTCCCGAGAACCTTACCACATGGCGGGGTCGCCCTATACTCCCCTCCAAGGCCTGTAGAACAATGTCTTCATTGACTGCCAAAGCCTACAGCGCCACTGGACATGCCACTTACGCCCTGCATCCCATGGCCCTCCAGCAAGTCCACCAGGCCAAGGCACTGAAAGATCTGGATAATGGACTCGGACCAACCACCCTCAGCCCCTCGACTGTTCCCCGGCTGGCCGGTTCTGACAAGTCCAGAGGACACCTCTACCGGACCTCCTCCTCAGTCACTAACACGCCCCCTGCCAGGTGTGCGGAGCAAGATAAGTGCTTCGAGACTTTTCTCAGCACCAAAGCCTCGGGATGCGTCCTCGCCTCCCGACGCCATACTACCTGCTCCGCCCCGCTACAAAGCCCTTGGTGCCCCTAGCACAGAGCTTGGATGCGTGGCTTTCACTTCCCAACCTGTCATGCTGACTGGCCCGGACCATTCGACTTGGTTATGCAATTCAGTTTGCCAGGCCTCCGCCCCCCTTCGCGGGCGTCCACTTTTCCGCAGTACACGGCGAAAATGCCAAATCCCTGCATGCGGAAATCGCCACTCTCTTACTCAAAGAAGCGATAGAGCCTGTCCCTCCAACCAAAATGAAGAAGGGTTTCTACAGCCCTTACTTCATCGTACCCAAGAAAGGCCGCGGCTTTCGACCGATCTTGGACTTGCGAGTGTTCAACCGGGATTTGCAAAAACTCCCATTCAAAATGCTCACTCAAAAACACATCTTAACTTGCGTCCGGCACGCATACTTTCACGTCTGAATTCTGCCTCGACACCGGTTTAGATTTGCGTTCAACGACCAGGCGTATCAGTACAAAGCCCTCCCCTTCGTCATGTCTCTGTCCCTTCACGTCTTCACAAAAGTCACAGAGGCAGCTCTTGCCCCGCTCTGAGAAGCCGGCATCTACATACTCAATTACCTTGACGACTGGCTCATTCTGGCCCACTCCCGAGTGTTACTGTGCACTCACAGAGTCCAGGTGCTCAGGCACCTCAGCTGTTTGGGTCTTCAGGTCAACTGGGAAAAGAGCACGCTCGCCCTGGTTCAGAGCATCTCTTTTCTCGGAATGGAGTTAGACTCAGTCTTAATGTTAGCACGTCTCACCAACGAGCGTGTGCAGTCAGTACTGGAATGCCTTGCCACCTTCAGGCCGGGAACATCGGTCCCTTTAAAACTTTTCCAGAGGCTCCAGGGGCATATAGCGTCCCCCAGGGGCATATAGCGTCCTCCGCGGCGGTCGCGCCGCTGGGGTTGATCGCTTGCACTTAGTGCCCTTTCCCTCGGCCGATGTAAAGCTGTGTGCTTTCTCTCCCAGGATATCTCGTACATTCGAATCCCTGGATAATTCCTCCCTAAACCTGTGGGTCCGCAATTCAGTGGAAGAATTCACAGACCCAAACCACTGCGGGTACTCAAATCTACCCTGTACTGGAATAGGTGCTCCACAGGTCGGAAATCCTGTGTGGACTCCTCCTGTGTGTATTTTCTGCGGTACGGTCCCCTTACGAGTGGACCCATGTCTTCCTTATGCAATTATTCTTAAAATAAAATATATTATGTTGTAGCAACTCCCCCCTCCTTGAGGCTGGATGTACCACCGCACCATTTTTCCCATATGTGACCTGAGTGGCCCATGTGATGTATTTCGCCACTTTTATCTCCTCGTCCCTGGGCAGGTGTGGTCTCCGCAGGGTCTTTCCCCCTGAAAAAATATGAAACTGGGTAAGACCCCCTTCCTACGCTGCAAGTAAGGGCCCTAGCCGTTTGGCTCTATGCGAGAAACATAGAGAGAAAAGAGGCCAGGCTCGGCCCGTTCCCAGGTTGGTAAGTGTCTCCTTGTTCCCCTGTCTAGGGTAACCGGAAGGATTCCGTCAACTTTTATGGGGCATTGGGGAAGGGTACGTGCAGTCTGACACAGCTGGTCGCCTTTGCACGTAAAATACCTGCCCGCTCCTGTGTGAGCAGTACACATACACTGCTCAGCGCATGGCGTGATTTAAATTGGACCCCTAGTGTAGCTTCTTTGACACAACGTCAAAGTGATCGACAGACGGGGAACGTCTTACGTGTGTAACCTCTGTTCACTGATGGAGGGAACGAGACGTTGTGGCCTCCCGGCCACGTCGCTGAGCCAAGCCACTGTGGTGGCCATTTCCGGCTCCTCAGAAAAATCCTTAATGGACTCGACGTATTTCCCCACCTTTATACCCTAATTCTCATTGGCCTTTTTTCAGATCAGAGGCATATTCGGTGCTCAAGAGAGACCCCTTGTGTCGTTTCTTCAACACAACGTCTTGTCAACGTCATCAGGGAACGGAAGTTACATACGTAACCTAGACGATAACAGTAATAACTGTGAGATCTTAATCACTTTGGCTGTGAGCGTCAGTAGAGTGGTGAACACTCTGTGTCAGAGCCTGGAATAACACAGGTCTTTTTCTTGTCTCAAAATGGAAATCACACAAGAAGACTTTTCCCAAGTAGAGATTTAATTCAAGGTGTGGTCTGTGAGCAATATGCGATTGCCATGCTGCTACGTGATGTTTCTGAGCAGAGATCAGATGAACACACAAATACTCTGATGCATTTGCAAAGCTGAAGCCCATAACTTAATCTGACAAATTCTCTGTGGTTTGAAAGATTTAATTCACGATGCTGTTTTTCAGTTTGATTTGATAGAATATAAAAACCACAGTTGAAAAAAAAGGTGAAAGTTTTACAGGAGAGGAGTTTCGGTTGGCAGCTGCTCTAATGTTTTGCCAGCACCAGCTGAATCAAGTTCATTTGAGCGCAAAAGGATCTCAGTCTAGGATGTGTTCAGTGCCAGCAAAGAGTCATAAACATGCAGAGGGTCTTTAGCAGCTGTTTCCACTAACAATTAAGGTATTGAGATGAATGTCCAGTTGTGAAAAACAGGCTTTGACTCATCTTTGTATGTTAGTCTCCTGTTGGAAATCAGAGTAAAGTATAGAGCCCTCAGCATTTAGATACACTGGCATGTTTATGATGTTCAAACCATAAAAGGCTAGTTCTGTCATAATTTATTCACCCTCATGTTGTTCCAAACCTGTATTACTTTCTTTTTTTCATGGAACAAAAGAGGGGAGAATTGAAGAATGTTAATGCTTTTTTCCAGTACAATGAAAGTGAATGGGGACTGAGGCAGTAGGTTCCTAACATTCTGTAAACATCTAGTTTTTATAGGTCCATGGATGAAGAAAAAATCATATAGGTTTGGAACAATTTGAAGATGGCAGGGCCGCCGCATGAAGACTATTAGAGGCCCTGGAGCCCTATTTCTATTGCGACACACCTTCATTTCACAGACTATTCATAAACCTACTGCCTACATACACTCACCTAAAGGATTATTAGGAACACTTGTTCAATTTCTCATTAATGCAATTATCTAATCAACCAATCACATGGCAGTTGCTTCAATGCATTAGGGGTGTGGTCCTGGTCAAGACAATCTCCTGAACTCCAAACTGAATGTCAGAATGGGAAAGAAAGGTGATTTAAGCAATTTTGAGCGTGGCATGGTTGTTGGTGCCAGACGGGCCGGTCTGAGTATTTCACAATCTGCTCAGTTACTGGGATTTTCACGCACAACCATTTCTAGGGTTTACAAAGAATGGTGTGAAAAGGGAAAAACATCCAGTATGCGGCAGTCCTGTGGGCGAAAATGCCTTGTTGATGCTAGAGGTCAGAGGAGAATGGGCCGACTGATTCAAGCTGATAGAAGAGCAACTTTGACTGAAATAACCACTTGTTACAACCGAGGTACGCAGCAAAGCATTTGTGAAGCCACAACACGCACAACCTTGAGGCGGATGGGCTACAACAGCAGAAGACCCCACCGGGTACCACTCATCTCCACTACAAATAGGAAAAAGAGGCTACAATTTGCAAGAGCTCACCAAAATTGGACAGTTGAAGACTGGAAAAATGTTGCCTGGTCTGATGAGTCTCGATTTCTGTTGAGACATTCAGATGGTAGAGTCAGAATTTGGCGTAAACAGAATGAGAACATGGATCCATCATGCCTTGTTACCACTGTGCAGGCTGGTGGTGGTGGTGTAATGGTGTGGGGGATGTTTTCTTGGCACACTTTAGGCCCCTTAGTGCCAATTGGGCATCGTTTAAATGCCACGGCCTACCTGAGCATTGTTTCTGACCATGTCCATCCCTTTATGGCCACCATGTACCCATCCTCTGATGGCTACTTCCAGCAGGATAATGCACCATGTCACAAAGCTCGAATCATTTCAAATTGGTTTCTTGAACATGACAATGAGTTCAATGTACTAAAATGGCCCCCACAGTCACCAGATCTCAACTCAATAGAGCATCTTTGGGATGTGGTGGAACGGGAGCTTCGTGCCCTGGATGTGCATCCCACAAATCTCCATCAACTGCAAGATGCTATCCTATCAATATGGGCCAACATGCCCTTTCACCCCTGTGTAGTTCCTAGATGCATTCGATTTATCTCCGCTCCTGACGGTCACAGACACTGCCTCGTGTGTCACACTGAGGTAGCATTTGTGAATGGTTCATGCTCTCACTGCGAGAACCTAACCATGGCAACGTTGCGGTCGCGGCTTTCCTTCTTAAAGAGGAAACGCCACTCCAGCCGCCCCCCCGCATTGCTCCTTCCCACAGGATTAAGGATGACCTGGATGGCAATGGAGACGATTTGGGGATGGCAGGGGGCTCGGTTTCGCCGGGTAGATCCCCACGAACCACCCGCCCCCTGGCACGCTTTTTGACTTCCATCCAATCTCGAGGTGAGAGCAGGTCGCCTCACGGCCAGTCTGTTTACACCCTCGAGCCCCCAAGCTGGATGATGAGTTCGCCGCTGCATCAGAGAGCGTTCCGGCGTCTGACATGGAAGATGAAGCACGGAATCAGCCTCAGACTGGGCATGCCGACCCGAAGGCCGCCATCAGCGTGGGGTTGGACTGGAACCCTCCATCCTCCAAGATCTGCACTTGGGTAGTCCTGACCCCGACGTGTTGCAGGAACTGTACTCGGCAATCGACCTCGCCCTCCGGTCCACAAAGTTCACTGCACTGTCTCTCGGGCAGGCGATGGCCACACTCGTGGTCCAGGAACGTCATCTTTGGCTTAACCTGAATAAGATAAGAGTTGGAAAAGAACGCATTTACCCTGATGCGTGTGATAGCATTAAGATGGCCCCAGCCGCTTTAACTCTATGCGAGAAACATAGAGAGAGAAAAGGAGCAGCTGGCGTGGCCTGCTCCCATGCTTGGCACGTTGCTTTGTTCCCCCCTTCGGGATGTTGTGAATCTTAAAAGTTTATGTTGATTTTATGGGGCGTTTAGGAAGGATACGTGCAGTCTGACGCAGCCTGTTGCTTTGGCACGCAACTGCGTGCCCACACCTGCGTCAGCAGCACACGTACACGATTCAGCGCATGGCGTGACTGAATAGGGACCACTAGTGTCGCTTCATGCGACACAGCGTTGAAGCGAGCAACAGATGGGGAACGTCTAGGTTACTGTTGTAACCTCCGTTCCCTGATGGAGGGAACGAGACGTTGTGTCCCCCCTGGCCATGATGCTGAACTGAGCCACTGCAATGGCTGAACCTTATTCTCGGCTCAAGAGTTAACAGAGGCATGATTCCCTCCCTTTATACCTATATGTCCAGGGGAGGGACATGCAAATTCTGTCTGCCAAATTCTCATTGGCCTTTTCTCAAGTTCAGAGGTAACCGAGGCCTTCGAGAAAGTCCCCTATTGTCACTTCACTCGACACAACGTTTAGTTCCCTCCATCAGGGAAAGGACGTTACAACAGTAACCTTGATGTTTTCTAAAGATTTCAGGGGTGGATGTCCTGATATATCCGAGGTACCAATCTTTGGCATTAATACATTTATACAAACACAATTTTTCTTGTACAGATATCCCTACTAAGACAAAAAATTGTCTGGAAATTTGAACGGGGCCCAATGGAGGATTCCAAAACAGCCTCAACACACACACACAAACACACACTGATAATAGCAGTGTTTCATTTTGATTTAGCTGTTAGTTTCTCTCTTTGTCACTTCCTCTCTCTCCTTTTTAAATAGGAATGTGAGGTGTACCTCAGGTTTCAGATACTGCGCTGCCAGATGCCTGTTGGCAGAAGGACTGTGTTCACTAAATCCTTTTCTTTATTTCTGTGTGTGCTGCTTGGATTCTAAACCTGAGATTGTTGCTGACTCAACAGTAATACTACAGCTCAGCACAAGGAGCAATCTAGTGCATTAACAAATCAAAGCTTTGTTTTTTTGTACACTCATTCGCTTGTGCACACAAACCTTCTACTGTAAACTAAAGTCAAGTACAGTTACTATCTTTCTCTACAGTGAGCTTAGCAGCACCTGCTCTCCACTGTAAAATATATTACCATGCCCTGAGAAAAAGAGGCCCCTAAAATAGACACCTTTTCCACTACAGCTGCATTGCAAAGAGCTACAGGATAGTCATTTCACTCCAGAGCTCAATTAAGAGGTACATTTAAGGCCTTTAAGGACCAGAGGGTTTAAAATCACAGACAGTGTTGATTTGGGGACAATCTCTTCGTTAAACAAATCCTGTTTCTTCAACATAGAAAATGGAATAAAAAGTATTTGGATATTAATTCATAGACATATCACAAAGAAAAAACAAACATTTGAATTACATTTAACCCTCAATATTATAAAATTTGAGTGCACAAAATGTCACACACAAAAATGGAAGCTTTAGCATAAGTTCTGCCAGGAAGACTCAATTGTTACGTCACTCATTACCTTCTCATCTATCCAATCGCGTTCTAACACTTGCAGTATAAAAGATGGGTACTTACACATGTCTGAGTTCACAGATGCTGACGCTTTCGTTCTCCTCCACCCTCCCCACCACCAAGATGATTCCTTCCTTCCTTCACACCACCACCAGGATGGTCCCTTCCCATTCCTCACTGGGGGTCGGCTGCGCCCCTGCCTTCATCGCCAGGCAGGAAATGCAGAGTCCGGACCCCCGGATTGCAAGCTACGGATGGGGCCTACGCCAAAGAACTTTTATCTTTATATTGTTTGCTGAGCTGTAAATAAATGGTTAATTGTTCAGTATTATTCTCCCGAGTCTTTCTGGTAGAACTATGAACCTTCAACCAAAATTCTTGGATCTTAACACCCCCCCGAAAACATGGGTTTTGTTTCCAACTTCTGATTGGCATTGCCAGCAGGTGGGTGTGTTTTAAAGACCAAGCTTATATAATCTAGACGGGGTCCATTATGTAAAAATCTTGAATTGCACAAGGCACACCCTTGCATCTCTAGATGCAGACTTTATGTTTTTTAGAATCCTAGCCCCCAATCCCTCCTCCAATACCAAGTTTAAATCTTTCTCCTATAATCTCTTGATAGAAGTTAAAGCTCTGACCCCCAGACACTGAATTAGCAGGGAGTAATACACTGATGCCTCATGAACTTTTCCAAAAGCAGTCATCACTTCTCCCAGAGAATTCCTTTGTTATTAGAGGATGATTCTAAAAACATCAAGTCTACATCTAGAGATGCAAGGGAGGGAAGGGTTTAAGTTATGTAGTGTGATTCTGTGTTTCCTGTTATGTTTATTGGATTTGTCATTGGAATAAATAAAAATTGTTAATTGCAAAAAAGAAAGCCTTCCTTTGCTCCTCGCCTCATGTAACACGAGATCTTTATCAGATGATCTAAGAAATTTGGTCAGAACTGATCTGTCTCCCTCCGCGGATTCTGTGAGCTCGCTCAATTTCCAGCTTATGGCTTGTTATGTCAAGCAGACTTGGGAAGAGAACATCTAGGAATTTCACCATATCTCTGCCTTATTCGTCCTCAGGAATTCCAACAATTTGGATGTTGTTTTCTCCTTTTACGATTCTCCATATCTTCCAACTTTTCCTGATAAACCAAGTCTGCCTTGGTTTATCAGCTAATTCCCTCTCCGATGACTCCAGATAATCAATCCGTTTCTCAACATCTGCCATTCTTGTAACCATCTCAGTGAATTTCATCTCCATGGCAGTGATCGATCGACATATTAAGAGCAAGATCCTCCAAGTCAGCAATGACCTTCGTCAGCATGACTCTCGAGCTTGCAGCCTGCTGCTCAATGGCTTGAGCACGTAAGTGTCTTTTAATATCTCCAGAACATGAGGATTTTGAATTCTCTCATATTGTCTTCCTAGAACAGTTACAAATCAGGGTATATCGAATCTCACAGGTTTACAACACAAAAAGTATTAAAACTAGCAATGTGCGCAGACGTCCGTTCACATGTCCGAACCTTGCATGGCGTCATGTGAGTTTTAATGAATGCATGTAGTTCACACAGGTGCTTAAACAGAATAACCACAGTAGTAACAACCAGTAAGATCCAAAAGGATTTTTGGGGGCCACACTATATATATATATATATATATATATATATATATATATATATATATATACACACACACACACACATAATTAATATAAACTTGGAATGTTGGGGGTCACAAAATAAAGGCTGACACCCCAGATATGATTTCACACACTCTATGTTTTCATTTCTTTGTCCATTTAAAGTGAATAGATGCCTGAAACATGAGACTAGTACTATGTATTTGTAGAGTTACTCTACTACATTGAAGTCCTCTGTCACCTAAAACCCTGACGCTTTACGCCCTCATTCTCCTGAGAGATCCGTTAATCCGAGGGAAATGGTTCTGAAAAGAGACAGAGGAATTTTATGTGGGTGTGTTTTTTTTTCTTGAAAAATTAAAGCCCTGAGACTCAGGTGAGTTAGAGCAGGTTCATCTTTAAAAAGAGATGATACACTTCGTTACTCTGACTGAGTCAAAACAAAACTCTTGTTATCACCCTCTCGCTTTTATAACTGTTTGACTCTGAGGATTCTTTTGTGGCTGCTCTAAGTTATGTGGATTTCACTGTCATGCATAATGTCAGTGGTTGACAGATGAGTCATGACCTCTTGTTTTGTGTTTTCAAGTGGAAAAGTTGACTAAATGACAAATGCATCATTAATGCTAATACATACAGTATGAAATAGTGTTAGGTAAAAAAAGTATTTAATAAATACTTGGGTTTTTGGGAAAATCAAACAGGTACAGCAAATGAAAGGCCAAGTTCAGTATGATGTTCAGTGAATGTAGAAGTAATCACAGCCAGCAATGTGATGGACTATTAAGAGTTTTGAGTTGTGTGTTGCATGTGAGGGGAGTGTTTAATTTCCTTTTATTGTACAATAATCAAAAACTTGAAATGCACATCTTTAATTGAAAAGTGACAGAAATCTAATTGACTGTCAGATTTTTTCATTATTCAATTCCTCCTGTATTCATCTTCAGCTCTTGTAATATTAATATAAAATCTGTACACTATAGTCACCAAATTAAACAAATGACAGAAAGAAAAAAAATGAAATTGTTCCCTTCATTCAGCAATAGCAACATGTGCTGAAACTATTCTCCTGACCTTCCAAAAACTTTTGCATGGAATTTGACACAGAAACTACAAAAGGCAGTCACACAACTGCCATCCCAAATAAGAGAGGATTTCTCATCTTTAGTCCTATCTTCTTTCTTAAAATAGTATTAAAGTAATATAGTACCAATTTAAATATGATGTAATATTTATCAAATCTAAAATTCAACACAATACTCAGACAGAAGGTACACAGGAGTTTGGGCTTGCTTCCTAGTTTCCACTTTGTTTTTCTGTTATTACATGGTAGATTCTGGTTCGTTTTTGGTTTCAGTTTAAATTGTAGTATAATAACAAGCAGTAATGTTCTGGACACGTTAAGAATAAAAACGTCTTCCAAAATCCATCTTAAAATCCAGACAGTCTGGGACGCTAATATAAACACATAATTATATCATGACTGACATTGGCATGAAAATGCAGGTGTTGCACTTTTCCAAGGAGACAAAGTGCCACTCAGACACCCAGCAGAGTTCTTTGAAGCCTTTGAGTCTTTCTCCAATAAAAGCAGAATTTCAGAAAAAGGCAGTTTTTAATCACCTGCAAAATAATATTTTTTTCTCTTTTACTTTCAGCATGGTCAGTCTTAGTTGACATGCATCAGGAAAGTCATAAAAATAATACAGATAATCTATTCTAATAAGAACACAGATGATCTAATGTTCAGCATGATCTCTTATAAAGACTATCCACAGATACACTACCAGCCTGTGACCCTTTTACGGTGCATTCAGCAGTATTTAGACCCCTTAATTTGTTATGTTGTAGCCTTATCCTAAAATTGTTAAAAAAAAAATGTTTTACATCAATCTACACCATATTCCATTATGATAAAGCAAAAACTTTGCAAAACTTATTAGTAAGAATGAACTGAAATATCACATTGACATAAGTATTCAGACCCTTAACTCAGTACTTAGTTGAAGCACCTTTGGCAGTGATTACAGCCTCAAGTCTTTTTGGGTATGATGCGACAAGCATTGCACACCTGGATTTGGGGATTTTCTGCCATTCTTCTCTGCAGATCCTCTCAAGCTCTGTCAGGTTAAATGAGGACTGTCGGTGGACAGCCATTTTCAGGTCTCTCCAGAAATGTTTGATTGGGTTCAAGTCTGGCCTCTGGCTGGCCCACTCAAGGACATTCACAGAGTTGTCCCTAAGCCACTCTTGCGATGTCTTGTCTGTGTGCTTAGGGTCATTGTCCTGTTGGAAGGTAAGCCTTCAGCCCAGTCTGAGGTCCTGAGCACTCAGTATCAGGTTTTCAATTTCAATAAGTATATTTCTGTATTTTGCTGCGTTCAGCTTTCCTTCAACCCTGACCAGTTCCCCAGTCCCTATATATATGCATTATCAACTGCGAGACCTTATATAGACAGATATGTGCCTTTCAAAATCATATCCAATCAATTGAATTTGCAATAAGAGTTCTCCAAGCAAAGTGTACAAACGCCTCAAAGATGATTCAGAGAAATGGGATGCACCTGAGCTAAATATCAAGTGTCATAGCAAAGGGTTTGAATACTTATGTCAATGTGATATTTCAGTTTTTCAGTCATTAAATTTGCAAAGTTATCAAAAGTCATGTTTTTTCTTTGACATTATGTGGTATGGATTGTAGATTGATGTGGAAAACTAAAAATAATTTAAAGCATTTTAGCATAAGGCTGCAACATAACAAAATATGAAAAAAATAAAGGGGTCTGAATACTTTCTGAATGCATTCTATATACTTGTAATGTGTGTGTGTGTGTGTGTGTGTGTGTGTGTGTATATATATATATATATATATATATATATATATATATAACACTTTCTGACCAACATAAATAAAAGGAATGACAGATGAAAGAGACAAAAAGAGAGGAAAAAAATATTTCTAAGATTTAAAATAATAAAAAGATGTTGCATAAGTTATTTAACTCAAATATACACAGCTATGTTTTTCTTTCACTATTTACATATGTACATATGCATAATCTTTATCTATAATCTTAATGAATCATCTCTGTTATCAAACAGAACTAAAATTATTTTCAATCACTGGGTGACCAGAAAACCCAAGAGTTTGGGAGGAGAATACAAGAGTGTGTTTCTCACCAACATAAACTCAAAGTCTCAAATATCAAAGAGAAGATCCTTAATCCTTTAAACTGTCTTTTCTTTTTATATGGCTGTCATAGACACCTCACAGAATCAAACACTAAGCAAAAATTGTTAACTGTCTAGAACTGTGTGGGTGAGAGTGTATCAGTCAGAATACTCTATTAGTCTGTTAGGACTGAGAACCAATTCCAGGAAAAGACCCCTACCGAGTATTACTAGGGTGATTCTCACAAAACCTGACAAGAAAATGTACTGGTAATATTTAACCCCAATTCAATGTGAAACAACATTGAAATAAAATGAAACCGATTCAGGACAATAGATTTTCTGAATTGTGACGTTATTTTTAGGACACTTAAGCACATTCTACCTCCCAAATCTCATTAAAGGGATAGTTTGTGCAACAATGAAAAATCTCTCATCATTTACTCACCCTCATGCCATCACAGATGTGTAAGACTTCTTCTGCAGAACACAAATGAAGATTTTTAGAAGAATATTTCAGCTCTGTAGGTCCAAACAATGCAAGTGAATGGGTGCCAAATGTTTGATGCTCCAAAAAGCACAGAAAGGCATCATAAAAGTAATCCATACGACTGGAGTGGTTAAATCCATATCTTAAGAAGTGACATGTGGGTGAGAAACAGATCAATATGTAAGTCCTTTTATCCTTGGAATTCTCCTCCCTGCCCAGTAGGGTGTGATATGCATGAAGAATATGAATCACCAAAAACACAAAAAGAATGTGAAAGTGGAGATTTTATAGTAAAACACTTAAATATTGATCACAGTATTGAAAACAGTGATTTAAACACTGGAGTCTTATGGATTACTTTTCTGCTGCCTTATTGTGATTTTTGGAGCTTAAAAATTTGGGGACCCATTCACTTGCATTGTATGGACCAAACGAGCTGAGAGAGAGAGATAAATGTTCTTCTAAAAGTCATACATGTAAATGATGAGAGAATTTTCATTTGTGGATGAACTATTCCTTATAACATAATGCATCTAGGTGTTCTACTTTGACTACTCTTACTGTTTTCAATTATTATTCTTTTATCATAACACAGTGATGTTTTTACTGTATTGCAATTATGTACATGCTATTGTACAATGATTTTCTTTATTAAAATGGTGAAAATGAAAGGTAGGACTAAGGGGAAACTACTATGATATATAAATGCTTTTTAGTTTAAACAATTTCTAATTTTTTGCATTTTGTGGTAATGAGGATTGGGCTAAAATGTGAGAATCACCCGCTAAGGTAGGAGAACTTTGGTGAATTTATATTAAAAATAAAACCTTTTTGTCTTTAAAATTCTTAAGTGTGTCTACAGCATTTGTTAATATAAATAATAAAAACACAAATGAGTATCATTGAGTAAAGTGTATCTAAAAAAGTAAAATGCTTGTGTCAGCTGTAAGTGCTACTTTGAATGTTCATTGAGGCACTTATGTATATATACCTATGGAAGAGATGACTGCTCCTAACACTTGACATAGGGCAGGTCTGGACATAATCAAAAACAATTCAAAGCTGCCTATCACTGATTCCTCCTTAGCTCCAAGGGTCAAAGGTCTCTCCACAGTTCACAGACGTAATCCAAAAGTTCAGCCTTGTGTATAAATGTCCTTCTTTTTAAAGAAAGTGAGAGTGTAAACAGAAGGGAAGGATTTTGAAAGCCATTCCATGAATCTCTGATTTGTTGTACACAATAACAGAATAATAATAATAAAAAAAAAAAACACCATCCATCGCTCAAGCCCAGGTGGGATCTTAGGTCAGCCAGCCAAAAAAATACTTTTAATAATTTCCCAGTTTGTGTAGCTCTTTCATACGTAATGCTTTTTCGTGTGCTCGCTCATGCTCTCGTTCAAATTGTTCTTACAGCGGTTGTCTTTGCTGCTATAATGTGTCCTGTGTGGCTGAGTTTGGCCTGAAGTGTGAATAGTGTACACTACATCCCCTTTAGAGTACATGAGAGATGAGCATTTATGCATAACCTGCCCTCTGTCTCCCTCTTCCTCCCCCTCTTCCTCCTCATCCTCTCGTTCAGCTCCATCTCCCACCCGATCCAGAGGGTAAATCAGGTTCTTATTTTCCTGCAGCGTGTCCATGTTGTCTTTGTGTGGCGTTCGAGTGCTTAGTAGCAACCCACGCTGGTTGTTGATGCTCTCTTCCATCTGCATGTCATCTCTTTCTCTTGCTTTCCTGCGTCTTCGAAACCACCACACACACACGACGACACAGGAGATCCACAATGTTACAAACAAAACGCACAGTAACGGGACAAGGTAACCTGCAGAGAGACACGCAAACAATCCATGAAACAACAAAAAAGAGAATAAATGAAAAAAGAAAATAAAAAGTAAGAAGCAAGTAGGTAAAGACTGGGAAAGGATGAGCAGAAGGGCTTGGCACTTTAACCAAACTCTTCTATCACTGTATGAGTAATTGTATATTGCGGTTACGGTATATATCACAATACAGTAATTTTTGCCAGAAATGTTTTATATATTACGTAACCATATAGTCATGTCTATGTTTTGATAATCTTAGTGATTTTTTTGTTACTTGGAACTTAATTGAGATATTATTAAATATAATAGCTAAAAATTAGCTTCACTTTAACATCCAGTTGTATCACTCACACACCAGTTCTTGTGTGAATATGCAAGTGAGTTTACGTCAAGGATGAGGATGCTTGAACAAGTTTGTCTCATGAATGTGCTTAGAAGAGCTTGGCAGAAGTTAAGTGTTTTGGTAAATAAGGACTGTTTTGGGATTTTTTATTTGTTTCTGGAAGACATGGAAATAAACCACTCGAGTTGAATGGATTACATTTATGCTGCGTTTATGTATTTTATCTGCTTGAAAACATCTCATACATCCTTCAAAAATCTCTGTTTGTGCTCCGCACAAGACAGAAAGTCAATCGAGTCTGAGACGGCATGAGGGTGTGTATATTTCCCCTTATAAACAACACTCAAAACAGTAATACATTCTAAAAATGATTGGATGTGTGACGTGTGAATTTGTCTGAAAAATGCATTGTAAAGATGTATGGACAAATGCACAATTAAAGTGTAATTGCACATCAGTTGAATTCCATATTAAAGCTTCAAGTTGTGAGGTTGCTTGTAAACAACCTATATCTAACCCAGAAGTATGCCGCATGATGCAACACATCAAAACTACATCTCTTCCATTATAAATGTATATACTTGTAGGGCCTGTTTGCAAAACGGTTTGCAGATTGACTCTTTTCAGCCAAAGGGTGAGCAGGAGGAAAGAGAAGGGACATCATCTACAGGTTGTCCAAAAAAGGGAGAGATTAACATCTTACTCACCAATTGAGGGTCGCAGGTCCTGCGTGTCAACTCTGACCTCTCTCACAGCCAACAATAACGTGCTGTTGTGACGTTTAGACAGAACATCAATGATGGAGCGGACCACATCCTGTATCTGAGCACGTCCCTCCACAAAGCTGTTTTGCTCATATGACTGAGAATAAAAAAAGACAGTGCATTCAGAGAACAGAGAAGGGGTAAGACATAGAAAGATGGCAACAAATTGGAATGATATAGTGTAGAATTGGATGAAAGGAATGAAGAGAGGAGTAAAAGACAAAAGAATGGCTAAATTAGAGATGTGTTAGACCTGAATGTGAAAATTATTTATCTTTCCCATACATGTAAGCGCAGCGTAGTTCTAGCAGGAAGACTAGCAGCTGTACATCATCGCACCATTAGCTGGGTAATTTCTAGACAATCACATGTAAGCCATTGCTTTATAAGTCTGCTCACAATCTATCACATTGCTGTTTCAGTGTGCTAACACGGTAACCTCCACTAGTTGTCCCGTCCTGCACAGGGGTTGGCTCCTCGCCCCTGCCTCCTATCTCCGGCAGGATACGATGGTTCTGAGTACAACTTCCTCGGGCCGCCAGACGGGGCCAACGCCAAAGAGAGACATTACTTTTCTGTTTTATATTCATCAAATAAATGCCATCTTAAACCTCACTCAAGCCTGCGAGTCTTCCTGATAGAAATATCATTACCAGCCACATGTAATTTATATGAGGTAATAGTCAAGAGTGTTCACACTCTGGATTCAATCCGCATCTGCACTGGATTACATAGGGGTTGCCCAATGCGTAGAACATCAGCACAAAGTTAAGTATTACAAGAGCTTGGGCCATAAAATGTTGCCCCTCCTTTTCTGAACAATTCTCAATGTTACAACATAAATCTTAGCAGCATTACAACATCACAGAAAGAGTAGAAGAAAGAGCCATTAAGGGATTAAAGTAGAAGACCAATGGTCTTACCCATGAGGCAATATTCTCAGAGCAGGTGACGGAGAAAGAGCGATAAAGATAGAAAGACAACAAATGGAAAGCAACAAGAGGACAGATGAAGCTTTTAAGGTAAAAGGCATTTGAAATTGGATGTGAAAGAAAGAATCTGAAACAAAAAAGCAAGAAAGAAAGAAATGAAGAAAGAAAAAGTAAGAAAAAGAAAGGAGACAATGACAAAGAAAAAAATAAGAAAAAGAAAGGAGAGAAAGAAAGAAGGAAAGAGAAAAAGATAGATAGACAGACAGACAGACAGACAGACAAGAAAGAAAGTAGGAAAGAGAAAAAGAAAAAGTAAGAAAGACAGAAAAAGAATGAAACAAAAAAGAGAAAGTAAGGACAAGAAAGAAAGGAGAGAAAGACAGAAAAAGACAAAAAGTGAGGAATCAAGAATAAAAGAAGAAAGTATCAGTTTCACAAAGGGATTAGAAAAGTCGTTTTTACAAGCTCTCTCTGGAAGCCATTTGACTCTGAATTAAAGTGCCCTTTTTTATTGGGTGTAAACTAGAAGAAAAGCAGGGAAAGCTTTAAAAGAGAGAAGAGACACAAAGAGACAAATAAACACTCCAAAATGAGGGAAAACAGATGTGATGTGATCAGGAAAAATGATGTAAATGTCACTATTCTGATGTATGCCGTTTTAAAGTTGTTATATACCACAAGCCTATATTTTGTTTTTCTTACACTGGAATTGAGGTGAAAAGGTGATAAAATTGACTTCAACTTGAGTTTCATTTGAGCTTGTCTTAGAAATTTAAATCATAAACAATATCACAAATTATATTTTCATTAGACTATAAGGATAGAAATGTGCACATAAATTCTTGGACTTTCTTATCAGATTTAGTTTGCAATTCACATCAGTGTGGTAGAGAATATCAGGGGCTCTCAGGGTTACAACAATCTTACAACTGTGTCAGCACAATTGGGGTGTCTAGCATTGAAACAGCTTTGAGTTTTAGTTTTGAGAGGCTGGTTTCACATCTATTTCAAACCATGCAGCTCCTCATAAAAAAAATTACAACCTTTGGCATCAAGGAAAATTTAAAATGCATCATTAAAGCCTAATATCCTGTCTTATTAACAAGAAGTGATTTTATGATATATGTCAAAGCTTTCGTTTTTGTGATTTAGAGGCTGAACATGAAAACCCAGACAGACAAGTTTGTTTACAACAGATGAAGTCATTTTGCAGGATTAATGACTGATGACTGAAGAAAGTGAGCTCACCATAGCAACCTCCACTGCATTGTGGCTGGTAGGTGATTGGTCACAAAGAATGGAAAGGGTGTGGTCTTTGGCCAGGATTCGTGTGATTGGCAGATATGTTAACTCTGCGCAAACACCTTCAGCAGTTGTCCCCTGTTGAACAAACACATACAAAAAAACTTGCAGTTTGATTGGAAATTCATCTTTATCTGAAATAAAGGACAACAACATCCACTTTAATGAACCATAACAAGCTATTTTGTACAGTATGTTCCACTTTTTAACACTTTCAACATATACAAAATGGAAATTGGGACAAATTCTCACCTGCGGAACACTATTAGAGTCAAATACAAGCGTAACACGAGCACAGTTGTCGTCTAGGTAACCGTTGTTGGGTAGACACTGAGTGCTGATTGGATATGGACGTTCTGGAGTGGAGCATATCCCCAGCTGATGGCAGGGGGTACGGAGACAAGAAAGGAAATGATGCTCTACACACTCCTGCCCTAATGGACACAGGGAGCGCTGTGACTCACTAAAGCTTGACTGCAACAGACAGGGCTGGGGACCACAATGCACCTGGGGCAGGCAGGAGATGACAGCAACATGAATCTTTAATCTTCAACCAATGTCATTACCATTAGAGTTTATTTCGTTAATGCATTTTTAATCATTTTAAATTCCTTTCATGCATGCTTCTAGTCAAACGCGAGTTTCGTGTCTATTAGCTTTAACAAATGGAACCTTATTGTAAAGTGTTACCATAATAGCTTCAATTTAACTATTATATAGTTTGCAAAAAAAATTACTTTTAGCATATACACACATGTAAAATGTATCTTTTAGTCTTTTTCTTCCAGGACAATGTTGCACCACGGTAGTAGTGCAGTGCAAGGTAGATTATAGGAACTCACTTTAGTGCACCTGATGTTTCCATTCATACACTGACAGTTGTTACACCCATCCTCCCAACGATCACCATGATGAACCTGCAACCCTGAGCGATCACATGCCCTCCCAACTCCGATAACTACAGATAAAGAGGGATGGATAGGTACAACGAGAAAGAAGGAGAGATCAGATCCTTATCACATCTGAATGAAATCTGCTTCTGATCAGATTCCTCTGGTCCTCAAAAGATGAGTTTGGTGTGCTCATAAAACAGGCAATTTAGAACAGCAGTCCAATTTTGTTTATGCGATTTCAGACAATATCGGTCCACAACATGTGTAAGTCTCAATCAGCTCCCTAGTTCAGTAGTCAGGGAGCCATTTCTAGGGTTGTCCCAATCGCAAAATCCTTCTAGTGCACTGAAATGTTCGCTCCCTAAAAAATCTCAGAATGGACTGAAAAAAAACAGGAGCATCATTGCTCATAATGTTCCATTACCGGAGGCGTTGTCAAGTCTTCTGAATTTTCTGAAGACATTAGAAGACAAGTGCAAACTTAAAATTATGAAATATGCCTTGTCAAATTATGTTAAAGCCTTATTTCCTCTTTAAAAGAGATGATGTTTGTAATATCTTTCTTCCATTATGTGCATTAAAGAGAAACATAAAGTTTTTAGAAGAACACTCCATTGCATTATAATTTTTTTTTTTTTTTTTTTTACAGTTTATCTTTCATAATATTTATCTTTCAAATATGTTTTAATATCTACCATGAAATGCATGGCAGTGTCATTTTCACAGCAAGTTGTTTACGCACAACCTCGATATTGTGTTGCAGGTAATTTAGTCATAAGTGTTCCCATGTTTAGTGGATAAACCCTTGTCAGTGCCTAATTCAATTTCACGATACATAGGTTCATGACATAGGGAGCTAGGGAGCAAGATTAGACTCACTCAAAGTTTTTTTTAAATATTTCTCTCATAATGCAAACAGGACTTGGGAAAAATTATTTGTGGTAACTCACACTCCTGGCAGCGTTGTCCAGCTCGACCAACAGGGCACAGACAACGATATCCATTAATTTCATCCAGACATGTGGCTCCATATGAACAGGGAGCAGATTGACACTCATCTATATCTGACAGAGAGTGATAAGAAAGTAAGCGACTGAGAGAAAGAGAGATTGAGATCAATATTAATATATTCAACATCAACAGGCCATACTGTATCATGTTCACAGGTAAGACCACGTTTATATTTACTCACTGATGCGACAGTCAGGCCCAGCAAATCCAGGAGCACAATCACAGCGAAACCAGTTAAGCCCATCCACACATATTCCTCCATTATAACTAAAAAAATAGATGAACAGAGAGATAACCTCTGGGTAATGAAAATTTGATCTTAATTCACAAGCAGACAGAGACAAAAAAATGCTACCGGTGCACTGGTTTGTTTGTGGTGCAGGTAGTGATTATCAACACTATTATTACAGCTCATCTCGCAACGTTTGGGCTATTGACAGTTGGAGACAGGGTATGAAATTAGACCTGCCAAATGCAGGTGTTTCAGTGATCTGCGATCGGTGTAGTGGCGAGTAATTTTGCTCATCTACCAGCCACTGTGGCGGGTGATCTGTAAGACATCTCAGAGTGACAAATGACAAGAATTGCCGTTAGACATAAAGACGCACCTTTGAAAAAGCGCACTTGATAATATTTAAAGGTTTATTGGCGATCTGGCACTATTTCTTCTCTGTTAGTCATCTGGGAACAGTTAGCAAGAATAGTGTCATCTATGAGAATGCTGCATATGATCTCAGACTATCTCGAGATGCAACGACATTGGGACTACAGGTGATTTGTCATATGTGTCAAAATTCAGTACAACCTCAGAAATGGTTCTTGAACAAGAAGTTTCCCTTCTGTGCTTGTCTACTCTTATATATATATATATATATATATATATATATATATATGTACATACAGTATATGAAAAATAAAGTGGCTGGTAAAAAATAAATGGGGCTGGTAAAATTGGTCATTCACCCAAATCCATACCTGATTGTCAAGTATAATTAAAAAAGTGAATTCCATACCCTGATTGGAAAAGAATGATACCTCAAACTGCAAGTTGTATTTAGCTGCAGTGTATTCATGGCCTTACAAAGAGCAAAAGGCACAGTGTTTTGTTTTGTATTGTTTTGTTTTACTTACCAGGGATGAGGGTTACAGTCATCACCATCTGAAAATAGAGAGAAAACAGATCCTATGAAAGCACAACTAACAGAAAACATATTAAAACTAGACCTGTCAGGGCAAATCACAGCTTGACAACACACCTGAAGCCCAATCGTAGGTATACACATGGGAGCAAATCAAAGTTCTATATCCACAAGTTTTGGCTAACAGATATTGTTGAGCACAGGGTGCAAAAGACAGGTGGGTGTGGTCTTACTCTGAGCACAGGTAGGCCCCTCCCATCCATCCTTGCAGATGCAGGTAAAGGCTACGCCGCCTCCAACACAAGTTCCACCATTAAGACACGGCCCAGATTCACATGAGATTTTCATTGCTAGAGAGAGAGAGAGAAAATGAATGAAAAGGAGAGATATTGAATAGGCTTACCATAGGTCAAAACCCCAAATGCTCCATCTCACCTGTGTTACAGGTACTGCCACCCCACCCGGAGGAGCACACGCAGCGAAACGAGTCTCCATGATCGTAGCATGTTCCTCCGTTAGCACATGTATTGGGATCACACTGCTTGTCTCCTGAATTAACGAAGGCACAAGGTTAGATGTCTTAGCTGAAAACCTGAGTTAAAATGTAAGGTTTATGAGCACACACATTCACTCACGTGAGTTACACGTCTTTCCCTTCCAGTTGTCAGTGCAGTGACAGTAGAAATCATTCAGTAGATCAATACAATGACCTCCATTTAGACAAGGCTCATTGCTACACTCATTCACCTCTGAAAAAGAACAAAAGATTAGTCTCAGGAGTGGAGTAGAGCAGCCTCAGTCCCTATACACTTTCATTGTATGGAAAAATGATGAAGTTGAATTGTGACAGAGGCTGGCATTTCCTAACATTCACAGAGAAAGATCATGCGGGATTAAAACAACATAAGGGTGCGTAAATGACGACAGAATGTTCACTTTTGGGTGAACTATCACTTTAAGAGCATATAGAGCAGATATTTCACCCAGGTCACAGAGTTGTCCGTCAAAGCCATCGGGACAGACACAGTGGAAGGAGCCGATGTCATCAATGCAGGTTCCTCCACTGTGACACGGAGATGATGCACAGTCATTTATATCTGAGAGAGAATGACACACAGAAACATGAATTAGGAGATATGCGTGTACACACTGGGTATTCTCTTTGTTTTGAGGATTTCATTAATGTGTGTCTGTACTATTACTCACTCTCATGACAGTATGTCCCAGTGAACCCTGGTTGGCAGGCACAGGTGAAGTTGCCTCCTGACTGGCTGATGCATTGCCCGTGAGGACCACACACATTTGATAAGATATACTGTACTGCTTTTGCTGTTCCGTTTGTGGTCATGGCAATAGTGCAACTGTCAATCACTAATGAGACAAAATGTATTAATGTTTGTATCATAAATAAGTTCCTTTATGAGTAAATATGAATGAAAACTAATTTTAAGATGAGTTTGATCTGCTACAGTATATAGACAAACTCTAACATTCGATGCAAAGTTCACCCAAACATTTATTGAAATTAAGCTGCAAAATGCGGTCATTCAGACCAAGCCATGGTTATAATGTCAGAAATATGAGCATATATGACCACCTATATTTACATTGCAACAAATATTACATATTCTGTAACTTGATGCTTCCTGATGATCGAGTGTTAATTACACTGCATAAACTTTACATGCAAAAACATTAGCATTTTATAACAGGCCATTTGCATATAGAAGTTTTAAAGGCACAGTAGCAAAAACAGCCTGTTTAAAAGAATGTTCCAGGTTACAAAAAAAAAATATTTCCACAAAAAATAGTTTTGACTCAACCCTACTTTGAGAAAAAAAGCAAACATCTTGGTCACAGTAAGGCACTTACAATGGAAGTGAATGGGGCCTGTTCATAAAGGCTAAAATACACATTGTTTCAAAAGTATAGCCACAAGACTTAAACATTATATGTGTTAAACTATATAAACTTAAAATCAGTTTATACATAGAATTGCTTACTAACCTTATCTGTGTAAAGTTATACCCATTATTACATTACAACTTTGTTAATAAGTGGGTTATAGTGGGTCAGGTTGTAGAGCGGGTTGTCTGCTAATCGCAGGGTTGGTGGTTCGATTCCTGGCCCACACGACTCCACATGCCAAAGTGTCCTTGACACTGAACCCCAAGTTGCTCCCAATGTTAGGCTAGCGTCTTGCATGGTATTTCTGCTGTCCTTCGTGTTTGTGAATGGGTGAATGAGACGCAGTGTAAAGTATTTTGAATACCGCTAAGTTTAAAAAGGCGCTATTAAACTGCAGACCATTTACCATGCTAGTGAGTGATTTTATCACACAACAATCATGATAACATGCATAATGTTAATGTCTTGTGGATATATTTTGAAACAATGTAAATTTTGGTGTTTATGCACTGGTCCATTACATTTAAATTTTTTTAATAATTGAGGGCTGAGTCTGATTTTTTTTTTTTTTTTTTTTTTTGTGGTAAACAACATTAGGCCACAAATGCTGTTGACTGAGCTAACTTGTATTAATCCCTGAAAATTACTTTAATCAAGGGTCAGAGAGAGAGGCTGGAAGATTGTCAAGTATAGTTAAATAAGGACTGTTTGTGATGGAAGAAGTTTTGTGAGCGAACTTACAATGGAACTATGAGGACAAAAAATATTTGGTGGTGTCTAAAGAGTTATGAAGAACTGTATTAGGCTTCCAGTGAGGTTATATGTCTACCTTGGCAGGTGCTGGTCTTGCAGTGGTCTCGAAGTTGACTGCATGTCTTTCCTTCATATTCATCTGCACAGGCACAGTAAAAATCTCCCTGCAGAGAGTGACACTGAGCTTTATTCTGACATGGGTTTGGACTGCATGGATCCACCTGTACCTGCAGAGAGAGAGAGAGAGAGAGAGAGAAAGAAAGAGAGATAAATATTAGTGAGCGTTATTGAGAAAGCAAAGATGTGCAGAAAAGTTTTTGTATATGTATATATTTATTCACCTCACCTCACAGTTGGTTCCGGTGTACCCGTACAGACACTCACACTCATAGCCCATGGTTAATGAATAGCAGCGTCCACCATTTTGGCACGGGGCGCTGGCACACCTGCTCTGTTGCACCTCGCAGTGTCTTCCCAGAAACCCTGGCTGGCAATGACACTCGTAACCATGATGACCATCCTAACAGAAACACACAGGTTCACAGGTGTATGAGACAGAAGCCAGCTTGTAAAACTTTTATTTACCACCTTCTTAGGAATATCTACATCAAAAGCAATATCAATCACAGCAGTTGACATTGGGATTGTACTTTAAAGCTGATATTGCCCACAAAAATGTCAAATGAAACAAGTGAGCACCCACCAGACAGGTTCCTCCATTCTGACACTGACCGTAACAGCTGTTGACATCTATAAAATAATTATGAACACAATCAGCACTTCTTTCTGGTCCAATGTGTGTAAACAAAATAAGAAAAAGGCAGAAAATAAAAGATAAAATGGCTTAAAGCTGTTCGCTATGCACAAGCAAGCACAAGGATCAGGCCATAACAGAACACATGTACAGTTACAACAGCAGAGGAAAACTTATGAGTGAAAATCAGAGAGACAAAACAATACAGAATGAAACCTGACTGAAAATACACCATGCACTCTTAACAAAACTGTCTTTCAAAACAGCCATCTGTATTTCTGCCACGAGGTACAACCCCAAAATTGCTGATGTGGTGCCTCTTGAAGCCCAAGGATTAACTGCATTTGCAAAGACATCATAATAAAATTTGCAATTGCTTGAATGCCGTTGTTGGTGCATTGTTTGTAGCGGCCTGCTAGATGAAGCAACTGTTTAACCTTAAATAGCTATTCATTGATTCTTTTGTATTTAGTAAGTCAATAAGCTACGAGAGTAACACACAATCTCTTGTGGCTTATTGCTTTTGTAAAACTATGGTAACTGCAATATAATAAGAGACAATAATGTTCATTAAATAGTTTATGCTAATAATCAGAATGAACATTTCTTCCGCCAAGAGTTATAATTTATTATTATAACTGTAGGCTGTCTGTGGACCAGCTGTTTTGAACAGACCAGCTAAGACCATCAAACCAGCTTAGACTGGTTTAAGCTGTTTTATTCTGCAAAGTAAATATCTAAATTGAAGACCATATTATATAAATGTCTTACAACATTCTGACAGCATTCACACTCCTTATGGCAACAGTGTGTACTGCACACTGTCATATTTTTTTGTATGTGAAAGAGTAATTTATATCATAAGATTATCTATAGTATATACAGTGTGTAAATTGTGTGGATAAATGACAGCTGTGTATGACGCTTTAGGTATTTGGGACCCGTGTTCTGCCCTGGTTGAAATCTGACCCTCCTGCGCAGGTAACCCTGCCTGCTCCACACCTGAGACCGGAGCCCTACCTGGGCAAACCGACCCACTCCCCATAACCGGACACCACAGGTACTGTTCCACACTGTGCTTGTTTACAGGTTATACAGCATTTCCTCTCACAGGCTGCACCAGCAGTGTAGAGTAAAATACTTACAACACACCCCCCTCTGAAGCTTCCCATGGTGACTCTACTATAGTCCCCCAAAAAGTTAAATTTAGCCTCCATCTTGGCAGTTGCCAGGCCCGTTGATATATTTAGCTTTACTTAAATCACCTGGGTCAGGTTACAGATAATATTCAGCTATCTGCAGTGACCACACAGCCTCGGCAAGAAATTCACAGACACTCATATACTAAACATACAAACATTTCTACCTACAGTAGTTACAGCTGTACCACACACAAAAATGGTAAAAGATACGCACAAACACAAGAATACATACCAGTACAAACTGTAACAAAATCAACTGTTCGTAATTGGCGGTGTAAGATGTAAACACAACGTTCATGTTACACGCCTCATTAAATTAAACAAGCAACATGCTTTGTGGCTCTAGGCTGAGTTATTTGAGTTAACCACAATTATTGTGCACTTTAAATTTCAATCACATTTTAATGCCCAAATAAGGGAATTTTAAGTGAATATATAAATGCCATCAACGGCGCGCTTGTGTGTCATTCAGTTGAACTCCGTTGAACTTAAACTCTGATAGTGATCACAAAAGTTCAAACATGTAGTAACACAGAAGACAAGAGGCACACTTTATTTCTGTGGAGTGATAAAATTGTTTTTTTATGGTAATTATAAAAGGTTTTGCTTCATGAGAAATAAGGGCTTGCGGGTTCAATTAAACAGCATTAAAATAATGTGTGGAAGTGAAGAAATCAGGACAGAATTATTTTACTATTAGTAGTATAGTATAATATAATACAATATCATAAAATATATATAAAAAAGAAATCTATATATTTTATATTCCAAAAAAATAAACAAGTTCCAAAAACAACAGCATAAATGTAAACTGGGCAACATCTAAAGTTAACCAAAAAGAGATACATATTTTAAGTATTGAGAAATATTGTAATATTTAAAACGTAATTTTTCATGTAATTTATAAGTTTTAAAGTCTTAAAAAGATGTCCTATATGCCTATTTTGTAATTTGATTTATAGATTTGAAGTTAAATATGTAAAAAAGGACTGCTTAAGGTGTATGAAGCATGCACCTTAAGAAATATGACAATGACAATTAATCATCATAGACTTAAAACTGACAATTAATTGCCATAAACACAATTTTTTGTATGGCAATTAATCGTAGGTCAAATTTCATAATCACGACTGCTGTATGTGGCACCAAGTCCCAATAGATTTGTGTATAAAATTAGTGATATGAATTCAACACTTAAACACTCACACACTAGGTCTCACCTATCTGACAGGTCTTGCCGGTCCATTGCGGGAGACATAAACAGTCAAAACCATTTTCAATATCAAAGCAGGTTCCTCCATGAGCACATGGGTTAGACGCACACTCGTCTTTGTCTGAAACACACACAAATTGAATCAACATACACATAGTCACATACAAAATGTAAATAAATACAGTAAATAGTAAATACAGTGTGTGACCTCTGACCTTTAGCACAGGTTGGGCCATCCCAGCCGGCGGGACACTGACACTCGAACCCTGATACCAGTTCATGACAGGTCCCACCATTTGCACACGGGTTTGACATGCATGCATGCTCGGCTGTGAGATGCACACACATATACATACACATACACACAATAGGATAATTTGATATTCCTTGATAAAAGCATATATAAATGTGGTCATTACATCAAATGTAGATTGCATTCTTACCTATATTCCTCATGTGTATACTGTACATTATAATTTTTTTACCATTCCTATATATTTAATGCATTATTGTTTTAATCATAAACAAACTGTACGTAGTTTAAAAAATTACTGTATATATCAAAGTGCCAGGCTTTCTCACCGATATGACAGTTTTTGCCAGAGTAACCCTCAGGACAGGAGCAAAAATATTCATCAGGCTCTGTATTCAAGCACGTGCCTCCATTCACACATGGCTTGTGCGTTCCACAATAATTCAGATCTGTGGAAAAACAAACAATTAAACAATGTATTCTAATGTATTAGAAGCTGAAATATTTTAATTCACCAGTCTTGAATGTAATGTAATTTCTGTGAGACATTTGTAGAGGAACCCTGCAGGATGTAACATGCAAGTGTACAGCACAACAGGAGCAGACAGGGTGAGAAGTAAAGTTGCCACCAAAGACCCAGCAAAAGAATATCTCGGAAATATTTGGCTTTTTTTGGTTTCAGTTATACTGATGATATTATATGCTTTGATGTTGACTTCACAAAGTCTTTACTTTTTGAATTATTCTCAGCATTTTTATCAATGGACTGCATGGCTAAATGGCACCTCACGCATTAGCAGGTTTTACTTAGGTAACAGAAATCTTCCCTGTCCAGCACAGCAGTAAAGGTGCTAGTGAAACTAGCTTAGACCAGCATGAATTTATGCTTGTCAAGCTGGTGGACCAGCATAACTATGTCATTCACGACAAAAATGCTAGTCAACCAGCCTGTTCTTTTTTATGAAGCTAGTTAGCCAAGCAAGGCTTACTTGTTAAGCAAGTTAAGAAGCCTGGTAGGGACACCAGCACACAAGCATCCCATGCTGGAAACCAGCATCCAGTACACCACCTGGTTTCAATAGAGTTGTTCTGGGGAAGATGACTCAGAAATGTTTTTGTGCATGTCAGTAAATGTCCAGAGTGAGAGGTAACAGACCTCAACTGCATTCATTTACTATCTAAACAAAATAGTTTTGAGTTAAGTGAGTGGATTTCAGGTCATAATACCAAGAATCTCAAGTTTGAAAAGTGAGTGAGAATGGGCATCTCATGGTAACTTAAACATATGAGATATATGTGTTTTTGTTGTATTTTCTTAGGGGTTCCCACACCTTCTGGCTTACAATTTCCCATGACTTTTCCAGTCATTCGTGATTACTGAATGAGGATTTTAAAAATAATTGTACAGAGATTGTGCCCACAAAGATCAATATGTAGCCAATAAAATATATTAAAGAAATATTCACTTTAGGTGTTTCCATGACTTTCTGAGATATTAATTTCCATGATGTTTCCAGGCCTGGAAACAATTTTATTTTATATTAAAATACAATATTAAAATTCACTGATATTGCCAGTTTTTCATGATCGTGAGAACCATGTTTCTTGTGTGTGTGTGTGTTTGCATATGTATGTGTACACTAGTTTGCACAAGTGTGTCTTTATGTGAATATAGGTGCATTTGTGTATTTGTCTTCGGTGTATGATTTTTTCCTTTGTGAGTGTTACCGTGGGAGTTTTTGTGAATAGGAGTGCATTTTGTGTGTCTTAATGTTAGTAAGCATTCCCTACCTTTGTCACACAGAAGTCCACCCCAGTTCTTCTCACAGGTGCATGTCCAGGGTTTCACACAGGTGCCGCGCACACACCCCGGATATGGCAAACACTCGTCACAGAGCGGACCCTGCCAGCCGTACTTACACCTGCAACACCAACAACACATTGTGAGTGTGAGTATGAAATTTCAGCACAGGTCTTCCTGGTCTGAATCTGTCCAATAACATGAACACACCAATGAGAATGCAGTACAGACTTATTGGGCAAACACAACAAATATCAAGACTTCTGTTTGGACGAAGGGTCTCTTCAATCTACAAAGAATCCAAACTGAATTCAGAGTATATATCTTCACAGAATTCAAATCAAATCTGAAATCCCCTGTAAACCCCTGCTGAAAGACCAGCTTAGACCAGCATAGACTGGACCAGGCTGATTAACTGGTTTGACCAAGGAAGTCTTGCTGCTTAATTTAGTTATGGGCAAACGAGGACACCAACATCCCATGCTGAAGACCAGCATCCAAACAACAAATGCTGGGACAATATAAATATATTTGTCCCAGTTTAAACTGCACATGTATGTTTAATGTGCTAAAGGAATGTTGAAAGCAGAGAACAGATTTGGCTAGCAAACTGTAATGGAGGAGCTCAGGTATGAGACTCAACTCATGCTAAAAGTTCCCCTCAGGATATTACTGTAGAGAGACAAGATAGAGCTGGGGTAGAGGGGGAATATTTGAGGTGAGGTAAAGTGAGGTAAACAGATGTGTGAACACCTTCATACCTGAGGGAAAATTACGAAAAAGCTCCTCCTAAACGTTTCTTTGGAAGACCATTATGAGAGACAGGGAAGAAATGTGTTCACTTTAACATGAGACCAAAGCTAATGTAACAGACAAATCAATCCTAACTGCACATTTTAGCAACATTAATACATCATAATGGTTGCATAACTATTTTTACATTTATTTTTTTACTAAGTTTTTCATTTTTTTGAAGTTTAAATAAACAAAAAAAAACTAAAAAAACATGTACACAACACCGTTAACTCTAAGGGAAAGAGTTTGGATGTAATAGAGAGAGGAGTGTAAAAATGTCTTTCCAGTAGCAAACAAAGTTCATGACCACAGTCTTTCTCCTAATCTTAGACAGCAATGAATTCCAGAAAGACTGGTGGTCAAAGGTCACTTCCACCTCACATGCTTAAAAAAGATGTCTGGGGTTCCGCAGGTGAAAGTAATGCCACTCAAACACAACAATTTACTTCCACTCAAACATACTCCTGAAGGAGTCAACGGATGTTTCAATGTACTACTTCTGTAGTATATTGTATGGATACTGTGCATAGTATGTGAATTTTCTGTATGCACAAAATAACTAGACAATCTGTAGTTTAAAAAGAATTGTAGGCAATATATACAGTACTGCATAGTATTCAGTATTTAGTAAGCTAGTAATCCATTCCAAAGATAGCCAACCACACACACACATTCATGAGGGAGGTAGAGCTAATCTCATATTATTATGCGTCAGTTGTCTGCTCAGTTCATTCAGAACTATTTTAAACTGCTGTCCATGTGCGTGTTGTGTGTGAAACAACGTTTACTCTAACGAACAGAGTCATTCATGTTTTCGGGATGCTTGACCTGAGGGGGGGAGAGAAGGAGAGAGAGAGAAGGAGAAAGGGACTTACACACATTCTCCTGGAGCATCACAGCCTCCGTGCTGTTCACTACAGCCTTGCTTACAGATAGCTGAAAGACAGAGAAATATGAATGAACTTTACTATTGTCCTCTGATTTGCCTCCATTCAGCAATGTGACTGATGAGTGACAGTCACTAATAGATAAAAAGGCTAATGAGGTGTACAAACACACACACACACACACAAACACACACACACACACACAATATTGGCTGTATTATTGGTCATAGTGGGTGTTCCTATACTTGTCAGATAACCTAAAAATAAGCTTGTGTTAACATTATTAAAATAGTTTTTTATTAAAGTCAAAAGTTCTCTACTATTTTAAATAAATAAGTCAATCTGAATATTTAATGTGACACCAAGTAATTTTTTGAGGATTTGATTAGTCAATAATCTTTAAGATAGTATTTCCACCTTACTACTTTTTACTGTGTAGGACATCTGTGTGAACTTGAAGAGAACTTACTTCATTATACATCACAGTTTCACCGCACATCCACAAAAAATTAGCATGGGAGCAGATGTACTGTATATGTACCAAAATCCACCCAAACACAGGTGCAATCTTAACTCATGAAAACTGTATAGTGTTGGTAATAGAAAATGACAATATTCATGCTAGCATTATTAGCTGAGTATTACCCCTGGTCCACACACACCTTTCGTGCAGCCCTGACCATTCCAGCCCTCCATGCACTGCTGATTGCCGAGGTGATCACATGTGTAATGTCCAAAGTAATCATCACGAGGGCTACACATTATGTTGCACTTGTTGCCGTAGTAATGTCGGTCACACCGCACACGCACACTGTACTGGAAGCTAGCAGCTTGACCCTTGTGCTGAATGAGCTGTCGTTCCTCTCCAGGGTTCATTTCCCCACGGTTCACACTCCGCTCAATCAACAGATCATCACCTATGACAGCAGAAAACAGACACATTAGTTAGGTGTGTTAGTGCCGTGGTGCACAACTGATGGGTTGCAATGTTAAGGTTGTGAAAAACAATGTTAAATACAATCAATTAAGGAAAATTCTGGGTTCACTAAAACTTACATTGGAAGTCAATCAACTTCCAATGTAAGTGCCTCACTGTAACCTTGATTTTTTTCTTTTTTTTTTTTTAAATAAAAGGACAAACAAGTTGAAATAAATCAACATTATGCTACAAATGCTGTCAATTGAGCTTAACTTGTACTGAACCTGGAACATACTTTTAAATGCAAATAACCAAAATAAAAAATGCTGAGCAACTTATAAGAGGGAGGAGATAATTGATTCTCATTTATGTTGTTGCCAAAGGCGTCCAATCAAACTCATGTTCTTTGATAGAAGCTAGCCAAATTAGGCAAATGGCAACGTGACTAGGTTGCATGACATGCCCTCATCCTCAAAAACCATGAACAAATCTACACAAATAAATCTATAAGGTTTAAAAAAAGTGACCCATACCAAATTGTGTACAAGTTCACTTGCACATTGTTGTCACTATGAACTCTAGGTCATATTGATGTCTTTCAATGTTGAATTTTAAAGAGATTTTTGTTTGCTTTTGTACAATAAACAATTTGTTACTGTTTTGGGTCACCACTTTATGGAAACCATAGTGAGCTGTTAACATGCACGTTTACACCAATTATGCTAAATAAGCCAACTACGTCTGTGGTCATGTAAAAGCATTATTCGGCTTTCCTTTATCTGTGTAAAATCATAAACGGCTTAAGAACAAACCAATCGACACAGGAAGATTTTTGTCCATTACACTGATTTCATACTGTATGTAAACACCTTTACCGGCATTCTTACCGAATTATCCAATATTTGCAAGTGTTGTGCACTTGCCTCTTTACGGTTTGATGTCAGAAGCTGAGAATATCTTGATTGTTCCAAATCTCATGCATACACCGTTTTCTTGCTTTGTTGGATATTTTTGGAAAAGATCAGAATATTGCTGTGCATGTAGATGAGCTCCAAGTGTGTGTGTTCCTGCTTCAGTGTAAATCTCTTTATTTGTGTTTCAGCAGAAGAAAGAAATTCATGCACATCTGGAATGGCATAAGGGTGAGGAAAATATGAGAGAATTTAAATTATTGGGTGAACAATCCCTTTAACTTACAATCTCTTTCACTTTCACCTCTCTCTCTCTCTCTCTCTCTCTCTCTCTCTCTCTCTCTCTCTCTCTCTTTGTGTGAGTGTTTCTGTGTCTCAGACTGCTTGGAAGCCAGTAAGGAAATAATGCAATCAGGAATGGACAAGAAAGTACCCCCTCCTCACCACCACCCCAAAAACACACACACACACACACCCAGGCTCCCTTTCGAGAAGTCAAGAGAAACACTGTGACCTTGCTAACAACTGCAGTCACAATTGTAGGGGAGAGGGAACGTTTGTGTATTTGCAGGAAAAATACAAGCTGGGTCTGCTTTAAAGAGCGACAGAGACAGAGAAAGAGATCACAACATTAACAATAATACCAATCTAATCTAAATTGTCAATTAAAGTAGGTGTTGGCTTGTGGAAAGGCAGTCTCCTTTCCAAACAAGGGATCCACACGTATAAATCTCAACCTTTGACCAGCCCTGACCTGTAGGTGGCAATATGCAAGAACAAATTGAATCGCCAAAAAGAAAAGAAGAACGTGGAATTGAAAGTGAAAGTGAAAATGGAGATTTATAGTTAAAAAGGACTTCATTATATTTTTCTCACTCACACCTATCATATCACTTGGATCAAACAACTTATGGATTATGGATTACTTTTATACTGACTTTGCGATTTTTAGAAAGTTCTGGTCACAATTCACCAGCATTGTGTGCACCTTCAGGGCTGAAATATTATTCTAAAACTCTTTATTTGTGTTTCAGCAGAAGAAAGAAATTCATGCACATCTGGAATGGCATAAGGGTGAGGAAAATATGAGAGAATTTAAATTATTGGGTGAACAATCCCTTTAACTTACAATACTTAACAGATTTAAACAGACTGTCAGATGGCAGGAATAGCTGGACAACTATTTATATCCATTTCACATATTGAGGATTCACCATTAGGCTAAAGAAGCTTATTCAATGTAAGTTGACCATATACTCACTGTACACCTTATACAATATGATTAACTTTACAGTACTGTACAGATTTAGATATATAGACAGACAGACAAAGATGTAAAGTAAAAGAGAGATGTGGACAGTTGGATGAAAGATGAGTGTTTGTTTTATTCAACCATTTTTATTAGATCCTTTGACCAAAACGTTAATGTATGTAAAAATATATTTAATGTTAATGCATTTTTCTAAACAGTTTTATAAATGAATTCAAAATATTATGTAAAATGTTGTACCCACTCTTGAATGTAATTTTTAGGTTATTATTACAAAGTTACATTAACTAATGTAATATGGTCTGTTAAATTGACTAGCAATTTCTGTGTGGAAATTGTTTCATAGGTTTTTTTCAAGTAAACATCACTCAATATTTTCAGTGTACATACATGTGGGATTCTTTATTCTGTGACATATTGTGATCTTCCACAATGGACTTACTATGGAAGTAAATGGGACCAGTAAATGTTTAAATGCATAGTGCTGTAACGATCAGAAACGGGAGAGGATCTATGTGCAGCATTTATTGAAGCCAAAAAACCAGTGCAAAACAAAAACATGAAATAACAGACAACTGGACAGGACGGAAAAAAGGGCTTAAATACACAAGGGAAAACTAGAAACACCTGGGGAAACAATCAGGGCATGAGAAACAATCAGGGGAAAACCAATCAAAAAACAGAACTACAAAAACCAAACAGGAAACAGGAACTGAACAGGAAACTTCAACATAAAAGCACAAAAACAAAAGACAACAGAGAACATGACAGAGCCCCCCCCTTTAAGGAGCGGATTCTGTGGCTCTGGCTCTGGGACGGTCGAGGCTACAGGCGCTGGCTCTGGGACGGTCGAGGCTACAGGCGCTGGCTCTTGGACGGTCGAGGCTACAGGCGCTGGCTCTGGCTCTTGGACGGTCGAGGCTACAGGCGCTGGCTCTGGCTCTTGGACGGTCGAGGCTACAGGCGCTGGCTCTGGCTCTTGGACGGTCGAGGCTACAGGCGCTGGCTCTGGCTCTTGGACGGTCGAGGCTACAGGCGCTGGCTCTGGCTCTTGGACGGTCGAGGCTACAGGCGCTGGCTCTGGCTCTTGGACGGTCGAGGCTACAGGCGCTGGCTCTGGCTCTTGGACGGTCGAGGCTACAGGCGCTGGCTCTGGCTCTTGGACGGTCGAGGCTACAGGCGCTGGCTCTGGCTCTTGGACAGTCGAGGCTACAGGCGCTGGCTCTGGCTCTTGGACAGTCGAGGCTACAGGCGCTGGCTCTGGCTCTTGGACAGTCGAGGCTACAGGCGCTGGCTCTGGCTTTGGCACTGAGGACGGGGCCGTGGAGGGCGGAGACTGGTGAGCGGAAGCCCTTCCTCTTCTCCTCCTCTTCTTGGCAGACGAGGCTGGCAACGCTGGCGCTGGGACGGACGAGGCTGGCAACGCTGGCGCTGGGACGGACGAGGCTGGCAACGCTGGCGCTGGGACGGACGAGGCTGGCAACGCTGGCGCTGGGACGGACGAGGCTGGCAACGCTGGCGCTGGGACGGACGAGGCTGGCAACGCGTTGACCGTGACAGGCGTGGGCGTTGGCTCGTTGGCCGTGGCAGGCGTGGGCGTTGGCTCGTTGGCCGTGGCAGGCGTGGGCTCGTTGTCCGTGGCAGGCGTGGGCTCGTTGGAGGTACCCACAGGGGCAAACGTCTCCAAAACCAGGTTTACATACCTCTCCCACGTATAATCACCAGTCTCTGGGAACTCAATCCACCCTTGGGCCAGGAGGCCGAGCTGGAAAATGGATTTGAGATGCCTATCAGGAAAACTAGTGCATCGGGCAACGGTGCAAAACAGACGTGAGTATTCTGTTAACGGGAGGTTCGCTCGGCTCAGCTGAAGAAAGATAGCTGCTAGATCCATGTTTGGTCGGTCTGTTATTCTGTAACGACCAGAAACGGGAGAGGATCTATGTGCAGCATTTATTGAAGCCAAAAAACCAGAACACTAAGAATAACAAAATCCACAGGGGAAGTAGTGCAAAACGAAAACATGAAATAACAGACAACTGGACAGGACGGAAACAAGGGCTTAAATACACAAGGGAAAACTAGAAACACCTGGGGAAACAATCAGGGCATGAGAAACAATCAGGGGAAAACCAATCAAAAAACAGAACTACAAAGGACTACAAAAACCAAACAGGAAACAGGAACTGAACAGGAAACTTCAACATAAAAGCACAAAACTAAAGACAACAGAGAACATGACAACTACAAAGGACTACCAAAACCAAACAGGAAACAGGAACTAAACAGGAAACTTCAACATAAAAGCACAAAAACAAAAGACAACATAGAACATGACAAGTGCTACAAACATATATCCAGAAAACGTAAACATCATATGTGATAACATGATTTTGGTGTGATAAACATTGCTTCCTAAGCTTATAAAGTTATATCCAGTATTACAACTTCATTGGACCATGAAACCCCGTAATCAGGGTATTGGATATAACTCTACACAGATAAGGTCAGTAAGCGATTGTATCATGTTAAAATCATGTTAATGTCTTGTAGCTATAATTTTGAAACTTTTTTCAAAAAAAAAAGAGGGACTAGATGACATTTTTTTATGGTAATCAACATTATGCTACAAAGTCTGTTGATTGAGCTTAACTTCAATTGCACCCAGAACATTCATGTACTGTAATAAAATTAACTACTTGGTATCAGAATATTGATGTCAAATCATACTTCAATACCTTGTTTAAAATATAGTTTTCCCCCTAATTCCAATCACATTGACTGAGAGAACTGTAATGTTGCAGCGACAGAACTTGCTATTTCTGATGGGAATGGGTAAAATATAGGGAATTTGGCTTAAATATACAAATGGGCCAAAAAACTTGACGATGTCCTATTTGAGGAAGCCTCAGGAATACATCAGTGTTAGTTTTGACAGGACTCTGTGTTAGACGGTTAGCAATGGTGCTCTATTAATCGCCCTTGAGCACGTTCTCTCACGAACCCCATCTCAATCCACTCGCAGTCTTCCTTAAATGGACTCATGATTCCGAAATTGGAACAAAAGCTTTGACATACTGTCCTACTTTCCAAACTAAAAAAAGGAATTAAACACACACTTCACATCAAATGTTCCATCCCCCCTTTTGCTGTCCTCACTTCTTTAAAGCTCTATCTCTTCTATTTATCTTTTTCTGCCCACTTGAAATATTAAAAGCTAGTACTCATCTCCTAGTTCATTTCCAGCAATTAGTTATAAAAATACACACCAATCACTCCCTCTCTATAAACTGAAGGAGACACTTACAGACTGTTACTGGGTAGAGTCACACTGTGTATGTGAGACCCTGGGGATGAGTCAGTTCAAGAACCGTCACGCACATACAGATAAGAGCCCTAACAATCAGACAGGTAAGCAGATGAGCAGCTCTCATCTGGTCTGCAATGCAATCAGTTGTGTTTATCCATGGGCTCAATCAACACAAGAACTACAGCCTTGTTCTGAGAGCCTCTCTCTTATCACAACAACACCTTTAGATATGAAAAGCCTGAGGAAACACAAATAATGGCTGCTTGTATGCATTAAAACCCCATGAAATTGCTTGAAATGCACAGTTTTCTATGTTTAAAACCTGCAAGCCATAGTTAAGATTTGTTCAAAAATGACTGGTGTGCCTCAGCATAATCTAACTTAATTCTATGAGTAGCAAGTGATAAGGAAGGCTCACAGTATTATAAGAGATGATTCACATCCTTTGTTTCCTCAATTTGAATTTTTGCCTTTGGGCCAGCGTCTTTGGAGTGTCGGGTGTTAATCGCTATAAATTTAGGCCATACACATATGAAACAGAAAAAAAAATTATTTACTAATTAATTAATATACTAATTTATTTACTATATTTTTTTTACCTGATGCAATATGTTTTTAAAATATTGCTGTTTGTATTTTGTCTTTTTTTTTTGCCTGTTTGTGTCTATCGCCCTAATTCTAATGACCCTATAGGTGATTCATAAAGTTGTAAATTAATATTTTATGTTCAGTGTTGATGTATTTCATATTAAAACAGGACCTTTGGATGCAGTTCCGCCGCTCCCTATATGCAGACTACGCAGTCTGTGTATGGCACCAACTCACTAGGGGGGCACCAGAAAGTCCACCGGCTGCTCTTACTCACACATTGTATCTTATTCAAGGACCCGAAAGCAGTTGCGGAACACAGATGATCGCTTCACGCTCATATCGCGATGTTTTATTCAATAGAAAAAGTTTCAAGGCTAATTAAAATGGACTAAAAGCCACAAAACAAGAATTTTTATTTCATGGGGTCGTTTTAAAACAAAGTGCCCTTTCTTTTGTTTTCTAAGTTTCTTTTCTTTCCTATTATTTTCTTTCTGTTCAATTCACATATTTCCATCAGTCTGTCTCCAGTTTGCTCACAATGGGTGAGATTCTGCCCCTATCGCCACATCGATAACAGATCACAAACAATAGACGAAAGACAGACAAGGCCAAATAAATCCCCCTAAAACTACACAACACCATATTACCTCTCTCTCTCCCCCTCTCTAACTGTCTTTCTCCATGTTAATGTCCCCCACCTTCTAAACTGCCACTTTCCTTTTGCCTGTTTTTCTATTTGTCCACTTCATAACTATCTACAGATCTACCAGCCAGCACTGAAACACTATAACGGTCCTTTTTTTGCCCCTTGACAATGAAGGAACAATGCTGTTGACCTGCTGGCCAGAGAGAGCTGTTTAGAGTCCAAACACAGAGTTGGAGAGATGGACTGCCTGAAAGTTAAACAGCCCCATGGGACCCTCTCCTCCAAGGGCCCTGTTACCTGATGCCCAGTAAACTGACTTCTTACATCTAAATCCAAGTATGAAATCATTCCAGATCATTCTGAATCTTTTATGGCCAGATCTACACTTGTGAGCTAAGCCTAATTCTCTGGAAAATGCACACCTCAGAAATCAAATTAAAGCATGAGGCAGGTTTGACACCATTGTGATTAATTGCTCTCTCTTGCTGATAGCACATATATCTGTGTCCAGGAAACATAAAAACATACACTGATATAGACAGAAAACCGATGCTTTTCTGACAATTCTTTTACATGTGAGGTTTTACAGGGTTAAAAATGTCATCATTATTTTAGCCATACAACCTCTACCAGACAGGTCTTAATACCAGATGATTTTGTATTAAATATTATCTACTAAATATATTGTTTAAAACCAGAAGTGGATACATATTCAAATGTTAATCTATAATCTCCAGGCAGATAATGATAGTAAAATAAATGCCCTCGAGGAATAATAACCAGCATAAAGGAATTTCCACTCAAGTAGTAATTTCTGGCCCTGGTCCACCCGTGGAACATACGCATAGTCTCATTTTACTGAGTGTTGTCTCAACGTCTGAGTTTTGTATCTCCAGTTTTCTTAAAGGGATAGTTCACCCTAAAATAAAAATAATGTCATCATGTACGGGGGTTAAAGGGAGGCGAGAACCGGCTTAACAATATAAATACAATTTTATTAAATAAAAGACACACACAAACACAAAAAGGGCACCTGCCCGTAATTCTCTCTCTCTCTAACTGTCATCACCTTTATCCCTCGCATGCCCCATCAGGCTGATTGGGGACCGGCTTGCGTCATTCCAGCCCAGCCCCGCCCTCCTCTGCTCTACACATCCTTTTCTCACCCTCACGTTTTTCCAGACTCATTCCTAACGTTCTTTCTTCCATGGAACACAAAAGTAAGGAACAGCCTCAGTCATACAAGGAAAAGTGAATGGTGACTGTGGCTGTCATTATGCACAAAATTATCATTTAGTTTTTTGTACACAAGAAAAGAAAGTATTTTGCATTTGGAACAACATGAGGGTGAGGGCATGATGACAGGATAACAGACTAATGACTAGACAGACTAGACTTTACTCATAATCTGCAAGTGAGATCTGAATTCCATACATACAGGCTTGATAAAGATATGTGTGTAAACATATAGGCCTTGTGTTTACCAAAGTGCAGTGTATGTGTGTCTGTATATTCATGCCAGTCCTGTCAGTGGCCTTTTGCATGGTAATTAATTAGCTCAGGTGTATTTGTTTTTATGAGTGTGAGCATCTATATGTGTAATTGTAGGTGTCCTGTCAGAGCCTTGCTGGATGATAATAAAGCATTGTGAGCATGTGGGATTGCGCACGCACGCACACGCGTGTGTGTGTGTGTGTGTGTGTGTGTGTGTTGATGTGTATGTGGAGAATAGTAGTATTGCAGCTGCTCAGGGAATAATTATCTCACAGACATGTGTGGAAAATAAGGAGCAGCTACAGTAATTAATGGCTTAACGAGGCGATGACCTCACACTCTTAGTTTAGACCCAAACTCTCTCCAGGGACTTTAAACATGACACACTGGGTATAAACAGTTTCCATCTACATCTTAAAACAACCTCCATGCCCCGTAAAGGGCACTAGTACACTTACCTAAGCCTGTAATAAGAGCGTGTCATAAAGCAGTTATAGCACTGTAACAACACATGTATAACACTAGCAATTATGCTGAATTACTTTCCCTTATCAAATATGCATGTCAACATGCAGGCCCACAAGATAATTACACTCAAATAAACAAAGACACGGCTCGGCCAAGTTGAAATGGATTTGCTTATTCAAGGCGCATTTGTAAATTTTACCCAAATATAAATACAGAACATTCTGTCATCCTTTACTCACCCTCATGTTGTTTCAATCAATTTTACACAAAGGATGTGTTAAACAGAATGATAGCAGAATGACATTCACCATTCTCCATCATTGCTTATTTTTTTCATACAATGCAAGTGAATGGAGACTGAGACTGTCATTTTGCCAAATATCTCCTTTTATGTTACAAAGGAGAAAGTCATACAGGTTTAGAATAACATGAGGGTTAGAAAATGATTTATTTATTTTTTTAAGTACATTTAAAAATGTAATGCTAGCGACAAAGAAAATACGGCACATAAAAGCTTTTGCTTTTAGTAGCATGATAGTCTAAGCAATTTTATCTGCCTCCTTTTTGTTTTTGTGAACCACATCAAGTGCACACATTTACGCTGCATTATCATCATCACAGAAGTAAAAGTAATATTTGCATATAGTGCAGGAAAAGCAGAACACAATTACATCTGTTTTGCAGATACACATTTATATTGCCAAGTGTAAATTTAATGTGCATGGATCTTATTCACCAGCCTGATCTCATTTACGTGACCATGGCAACATTTTTGCCACCAAAATTATGAGCTGTATTACACATTTGGCTGCATTTTCCTAGAGAAATGTCCTGCAGGGTGCTCCAAAAACAAGTGAAATTATGTTGTAAGATACAGACAGGTTTGTAAGGTGAATATTAAATGCATGATGTACTTCCCTAACCTAAACCTTTAGCCTAAACCAAACCAATGGTGACCTAAAAGATAAATGAGAGGTAAAAAAACAGACACCAATGCCTAAACCTAACCGATAATGTTTTAAAAGAAATTTGTCATGAAAAGCCCATTTTTATTCTGAAGCAACCATGTCATTTTATGTCGCATCAGTGTCACTTAGGCTTTACTTTCATTTTTGTTTCTAGCTTCCTCGGCTGGGCTCGAACCCCTGTCATCCCCTGTCATTCTACATCCCTGTATGTTTCTCTTACGATCAAATTTCATACACAGCCCCAACATATCTAACTTTCTGTGCCATTTGTAGATATGAACTTGGAGTGATGCTTGCTCAGAGGAGTGACTGTATGTTTGGTGTTGGCATTTCTCATAAACTGATGGAATTTTAAGTATATTTGAAATGTTGGCACCAATGCATGGTAATGTGTGTGTTGGGAAATCATTACTCACTATTGTCAGTGACTGTTTCGTTGTCCCAGTCCCAAGCCTCCACGATCAGAGTGTACGCTCGCTAGGAGAGAAAGAGAGTGAGAGGTTAGCTAAAATAATTACACATAAACATCTCCGCAAAGTCAAACAGAAAAGATCAATAAAACAGCCTCAGTAAAAAAAAAAAAAAAAGGAAAACAAACCAAGTAGCTTTGTTAGTCTACCTACAGATACAACTGTGTTATGGTTAGTAATTATAATATGCTTTATATAAGGGCTACCAGCCCTGGAGTTGAGAATCCAGCCAGGTCTCCTAAGCAACCAAATTGGCCTGGTTGCTAGGGAGGGTAGAGTCACTTGAGGTAACCTCCTCGTGGTCGCGATTAGGGGTTCTCGCTCTCAATGGGCGCACGGTAAGTTGTGTGTGGATCGCAGAGAGTAGCATGAGCCTCAACATACAGAGTCTCAATGGTGTCTTACAAGTCACATGATGCGCGGATTGACAGTCTCAGAAGCGGAGGCAACTGAGACTTGTCCTCCGCCACCTGGATTGAGGTGGGTAACCACGAGGACCTACTAAGTAGTGGGAATTGGGCATTCCAAATTGGGAGAAAAAAATTATAATATATAATTAGTTTATATAAAAAAACAACAGAAGTCTATGGTATGTCCTCATTTAGACAGCTATGTAAACGTGTGTGTGTATGTGTGAGAATTTATTTGTGTGTGTGTGTGTTGGGCAGGATGTAAGTATAACAGTTATGTGAATAACCTGGTTCCCACAGTCTGGTGACTGATTAGACTAGTTCTAAACCAAATGAGAGGTGAGATGATGCAAGGGTGTGTTGGTGTGTGTATCAGGCCACTGCTGTAGTCAGCAAAGCATAAATGATTGTTTGGTGTTTACGTATGTGTATATGTATGTGTATTTTTTGCACAGACACACACCTCCAGTCAGTGGTGGACTGGGAAGAGTTATCGGCCCTGGATTTGAAATAAAAATCAGCCCATGTGAATGTTTGGCCCTGTTTCGCAGCCGGCCCACCGGGAAAAGACCAGGTCATTAATTTTGTGGGAAAATGGCATGTGAACTCAAGTGGACTAACAGCAGGGACAAAATCACTTCAAAAGGTTCCTGGACTAGTAGTACACTGAGTGAGGTGAGCCAACTGTAAGGCAGGAGAGGTCATGTCTCATGTTCCATCCTCACCCAAATGAGGGGTCCTAGAGTCTCTTCCCTTTAATCTGACAGATCTTGAGTGCCACTGGAATTACAAACATTGACCTGCATTGACATTTCAGTAAATGTCTATGCCTCTTCCCAAGCAAACGTTTCCAAGCGTATCAATATCTCTTCTATGAGCACTTGGAACAATCCTACAGTGTGTAAAAATATTATATAAATTCTTTCACTGTTCTTTCTTACTTTTTAATCAGTATTCTGGCCTCTACTTCTCTGAGCAATTTTGGAACTTTTTATAGCAGCACTATAGTGGATAAATTGTTTTGCTGCATTCCTCATTTGCAAGTTGCTCTAGATAAAGTAGTCTGCTAAAAAAGTAAATGTAGGACTTTGAGAGGAAATCATTGGGATAGGCACAAAAAAGAACAGCATACTTGAATAGCTTTTTTCCTTTCTAACAAAAAAAAAAGATCAAGCTTAACTCAAACTTAAAACTTCTAGCATCTGTTTCTTTCTCCTTTATAATTTTTTTTTCTTTCTGACACACACACACACACACACACACACACACACACACACACACAATTTAATAAATAAGCTTGGTTGGATAGTTTACTCCAACTTAGAAATTCTAGCATAATTTTCTCGCCTTCGTGTTATTCCAAACCTGCACAACCTTCCTTTTTCTCTGGAACACAAAAATAATATGTTTGGCAGAAAGACAGCCTCAGTCACCATTCACTTTCAATGTATGGAAAAAAGATGCAATGAAAGCGAATGGTGACTGAGTTAAATTTTATTTTAATTTTTTTTGTGTTCCACAGAATAGCTACTGTTTAGTTAAGAGATGTATTTCCTTCAAATAAAAAACAAAATCATGCTTGCATAAGTTTGTTCAAAATGGATTAAAAATGGTTTAAAACCACTGAATTTCCATTCATTTTAAGAAATAGCCAGGAAAGCTTTTTATGATGTTAAAACAAATCCAAACAAACCTTCACAAAAACTGCCATTTCTTTTAGCAGATATGTTTGGATTACAGACTTTACTTTTTGTTGGGGCAGAGATCAGGTTTACTGCAGCAGGACTGCATGAGAAACATGCCCAAGGATTTTGTGTGCTGTCACTCACATCTTTTCTCTGGAAGCATGAATTAGCACGCTAACATCAGTGAAGCCAAACCGCTCAAACTTGTAGGTGCATGTAGTAGAGGGTAGGAAGAAAAGACTCCTGATGCAAGTAAATCTTTAACTAAACCTGAAGCAAAATTCACATAGGGCTCACAAAAAAATATAGCTAAAACCCACTCTTGAATGAAACTTGAATGTGAAATGTCTTTGTGTGAATGTGCAAATGCAGACAGCCTACGACAGATACATTAAAGTATGTAAAACATTTCAGAAAACAATATATATGAATGTTTATGGTTACAGAGGAAGAGATCATTCATGGAGACAAAAATTACAGCAACACTTCTAATGCCGAACATCTACCAGACAAATACAAAAACACCACCTCAATACGAAAATAACATTTCATAGCCCTTATTTTATTTTATATGAGTTTGGCAAAAATATCAAGAATAATGTCACATCTGTTGCCTTATTGGCTTCATTGTAAGTATAATTGTAACCATCAGAACACTGAAAAAGGTACACCTTTCAAAACCTATTGCATTTCTGGAAATAACAAGTGAAATATATTATTCATATTATTATTAAAGATATTTCTAAGTTCAAGTGATTTAGTCTCGAGGTCTTCAATCAATGCATCTTGCAGAAGAAGTCAAACAGACTCCATTCTGGAAGACAGGACTTCATGATTTATTGATCATCAAACTTAATGATACCCTCTTATTTGGGTATCTGTCGTGAAAAAATTGCCGAATACAAAGCACATGGGATACTGAAGTAACAGATTTATCTTAAATGTCCAAACTGTTTTTAATTGAGCCAATAACAAACAAGACTTTCATTCACTGAATGATCCTATGCAAGTAAGCCTATGAGGATTGGAGTTTGTTCAGAATGTACTGTTGTGTACTGAACTGTCGATTGCTTTCTGGCCACTTTCTACATTTGTGGGGAGATGTATTTTCAATGTTTCTTAAGCTAAATAACTGGCATTTAAAAATCTTGTCATGTATTAATCTATTTATTTACAACATCCAGAGTTAAATCCAAACCCCCTCTCAATGTGGCAGAATGTTCTGGAAGGGTCTGTACATGAGTACTGATATAAACACCTGGTCACTTCCGTAAAACACATTTACTAACCTCTAAAGACAGCCATCAGACACCAAACTCAATTTCAGGGAGGAGCAGGAGAGGGGAAGATTTTATCTTTCATTAGTCTGAGGGAAATAAGACACCCACATGCATTTACACATGCCAGAAGGTACACAGGCACACACTGCCAATGAATAAATTACACCTTCTAAGTGACACTGAGCAAGCATTACCACAGTTTTTACACCTTTATGGGGCTTTTCCACTGCACGGTACAACTCAACTCAACTCGACTCTGTTCGCTTTTTTTGGGTTTTCCACTGTGGATAGTACCTGGTACCTGATACTTTTTTAGTATGACTTCGGTAGAGGTTCCAACCGAGCCGAGCCGATACTAAATGTGACATCTAAATCCAGCAGATCACTGATTGGTCAGGGAGAATCGTCACTACCAGCGTCACTGGATTTCCGACACGCAACATCAACCCGCCAAGTTTTAAAGTTAGCAACAGCGATAACAATATCATTTGTTCACGTGACTTTTGAATTTTGAAAAAAGAAACGGCCGTGCACAAAACCACGCGTGGTCAATAAACGAGGTGCAGATGGTCCACTCGTTAGCAATGAGTGAAACTAAAAAGTCTCTCAGGAAGTGTCTCAGCTGTTGGCTGCACACAGCTACCACCGGAACTAACAACAGTGTAGGGAAAAGTTAAAAACACTTAAAAGTGACTACAGAACCATCAAGGAAAAGTGGAAGTGGTTCAACCAAATAGACGCTATCTAATTGGACGCGAGTATTGGGAGAGAGAGTGCCCTGCACTCGATGCCACGATGGAGGATGGTATGTTTTGTTATGTTAACTCTATTCTCTGCTTGAAAGCTTCACTTTATTTAGTTGACCAGCTACTGGAAGCTTGCTTCTAAAACAACCAGGCCAATTTAACTGTTACACTTGTGTAAAATCACCTTGCAACAACTGCTTTATGCAGCACAATGAGCTAATAGCTAACAGCTAGTGGTATTGTTATTGTTTTGATGTCAATGATGAAGTCACGGCAGTAGAAGCGGCGCAACTGTGACGATCAGCCTAAAATCCCACCCACATTGAGGGGCACTAAACTGCATTGGAAATGCAAGCTCAGAAAAGTAAAGCGAGAAGAGTAGAGGTGAGTAGAACCATAACGTGCAGCGGAAAATTGTCATTAGAGAGTGTTGAGGACATTTATTGTGAGATCAGAGCCTGCATGTACCTTTTGTTTACATACACACACTCACATACACACACACGCCAGGTCTGAAAGTGTAGAGTATACTGGTCTTTAAGGATTCAGATCAAATGCAAATCAATGCACAGTTACACACACACACACACACACACATACACGCACACGCGCACACACACACACACACACTCAAGTTGGGTTTCCATGTTTTATGGGGACTTTCCATAGACATAATGGTTTTTATACTGTGCAAACTTTATATTCTATCCCCTAACCCTACCCCTAAACCTAACCCTCACAGAAAACATTCTGCATTTTTACATTTTCAAAAAACATAATTTTGTATGATTTATAAGCTGTTTTTCTCATGGAGACCGACAAATTGTCCCCACAACGTCAAAATATTTGGGTTTTACTATCCTTATGGGGACATTTGGTCCCCACAAAGTGAATACACGCTCACACATACACACACACACACACACACAAGCAGGAGATGTGCCTCTTAAAAGCTGAATGTGACAGGTGCAAGTTGGTAACACACCTGAGTTAGTCATTCCAAACAGTGTTTTAGTTTCTGTGGCACAGGTCTTTTTTGAATCCTTTAAAATGGCGGCAACAGCAATATAATAAAACATTCTCGTTTAAGTGTAATGGCGCCAGCTGGTACGTGATAGCTGTACGGTATGTGTAAAACATCCCTACCCCGACTGACGGTAGAGGCTGTAGCCTTTAGCCTCCTTGTTAGCACACCACCTCCTAGCCAGCTGACGCTGGTTTGAATCACACTCAGATCGAGTCAGGAAGGACCGGGTACAGTGGTGCAGTGGCCCGGATGGGAGTGAGATTTAAGGAGGTGAGTGTAACGGTAGCCAGCTGATCCGTGATAGATGTGCTCTATGTGTAAAACCTCACTCCCCTGGCCTCAAGAGGCGCACTAGTGACTAAAGCTAGAGGCTGTAGCCTTTACCCTCCTCGTTAGCGCTCAGAGCGAATTCCGCTCAGAGCGGGTCGGGTCATCAAATTGGTTTATAGGACCAAACATATCCAGTTTATAATACTGTTAAATATCTACTGCCATTGGTTCTACAACAAGCAGGCAGAAAAGAGAAAACACAGTCCAGATCAAGAACACAAAGCTAGTCTACATCAATCACCTGTGATCTAATGCTCAGCCAACTGTACAGAGCACTTGCTGAAAAGCAAGAGAAACAGTCGTGAAACAAGAGACCCAACGCTCATTCAAGATTTAAAGAAAGCAGAATGGGGTGAAAGGAGGATATGAAAGCTCTGAAAATAAATAATGAAATAAACAGAGAGAGTTGAGCAAACCAAGACAACATTTTGGAGTATTTACTGTAGTGTTGCAGAGAAAAGCAGAGATTTTATAAATAACACTCGTCCTCGTGAAAAAGATTTAATGGCCACTAGTGTACCTCTCTCTTTCAGGAGAACATTCTCTGTTTCTTTATGAAGAAATGTCTCTTGCATCTTGCCAGGTCCACACTAATGTGATTTAAAACAGAGACAGAAATGACATGAGTGCAAAGATACTGTGATGTAAGAGGCTTCTGACCCCAAATCTCAAATAAACCGGATAAACTCATTGGCTCACGTTATCACTGATGATACTATTGTACAATCCATTTGTTTTTTTAAAGGATCTCTATTCTTGACAATATATTTGGGGATTTAGATTAAAAGATGAGCAGTTTCTTATCATGAGACAAAACATGAACTTGAGAAGCTCTTACTTGGAAAAAGTTTATATAAAAAAGTTGTGGTGTGTGCTCAGCGGAATGGGATTTTTATCCAGAAACAAAGGATGGTATGCTGGAAGAGTATCAAAGATCTCCCAGATGTAGGATGTCAGGCACAGCAGGACTTATAAGGCTCATAAACAGCACCTTCCGTAAACTGTGTTCCTCCCATGGCACACCTAATTCGCTAAGTATGGACAATGGCAGACGAAAGTGCCTTGGCAGGTATCCGTTCTGCTGATGTTGTAATGATGCATTGTGTATGTTGAAGCAACTACATTAAATACATTGTATCGTCTATCATCATTTTTATTTGCTTTTTATGCATTTGTTAAGACTACAAGAGAGAGACACTGCAGAGAACATTATGCAAGGATTCTTGCCATTAGCAAGTGTTTGTTTTGTAGTTTGCCAGTTCCAAAAATAACAGATTGCACTAATAAACATCACAACAGGAGGATTTCCTTCCTACTATGGGTTGTCTTCACTAGTCTTGACACTGGGCTGCAAACATCTTTCATTTCAGACTACACAAGAACCACTTGCCGCCGAGAAGAATCTTCAAACCACCGGTTGCATGTGAAACGGAGATCAACTGTTGCTCAAATGACTCACCTGTCAAACTGTTTAACTGGCACTTATGAATCAATTCATATCCAAAAGACAAGATAACGTGCATTACTGATTTGGATGGTTCTGCTTATCAGGAGAACATTCTTAAACACAGACACACACATTGGAATTCCCACTTAGCAAAAACAGAATCTGTGGACTGTGAAACAGCACTAAATTTAATAGAAAGATGTGTTATGTAATGCTTTGGAAAATACAGGCATTCTCAAGCATACCAGAAAACAAAATCCAAAACAGTAAAGACAAACAAAGTAAGTTGTCTTAGACTAGGGTGCTTTAATCGTCTGGTGGAAACAAGCTCCCAAGGTGTTGCTGATATGGCATGGTGTGTAAAGGCAGTGTGGATGTACTTTTCTTCATGCAGATGACCCGGTTTTGATTCCCCTTTGTCCCACTTTTTCTCATTCTGTTTCCTGTCTCCACTCTTAATATTTTATTTAATACTACTTATAATAACAATAAAAAATATATAATTTTATATCATTTTAATAATTAATAATAATAATTATTATTATTATAAAAATTATATAAAGGTTGATGTCCTCACAGTGATTTGGTCATGGTGACCATAACCATGGTTTTACTATAGTAATATTGTAGTAACCATGTTTTTGGCAGCCAACCATTATTTTAATGCTATTAACCATGGTGCTACTACAGTAACATGATGTTAATGTAGTAACCATGTTTAATTTTGTGGTTATTACAGTTTGATTTTGCTACAGATTTCCATAGTGATACTGTGGTTACTGTAGTAAAACCATGGTTCATTTTTGTATGTTAAGGTAAAGCCTAGATATAGGAGTAGGGGTTGGAGTATGGTGCCCGTGGGATTTTATATAAATAAATGATATATAAATATATTGCAGTCATGCCCCTATACTGTATGTTAGTACTTAATTAGGTGTGCATAATAGTATCTGACACTATTTGCAGTGCACCGGTGAGCAAATAGCATCTAACGCTATTTATACTTAGTGCAAACAAGACACTTTTTGTTGCTATTCACACTTGAGTTTTAATTGCATTTATCGCTATTTGCACAAAGTGCAAACAACCTCTGCCAATAAAGAAATATTCACAGACATTTCAAAAATTCTGAAATGTCATGTCTCATCTTATGCAGCGTTAAGTAATTACTGTGTATTCAAAATTGTGTGCGTACACAACAGAAAAGCAATAAGCAACTTTTACCCAAGGGCTACCATCATCATGGCTGAAACCTGGAAGCAAACAAGAATCAAATGCAGCAATCCAGTGTTTTCCACCAATTAGCAAAACAGATTTACCAGATTTAAAATGAAAAACAACAACAACAAACTCACACTGGTGCAAGCGGTGTGTGGTTTGAGTTCAAAAAATTTACCCATAGTAATGCATCCTGCATTATCTTACAAACTATCTGTTCTGGTCTATTTAGCGACAAAGCTATCTGAAACGTGATCATGTAGACAACTCCCACTGCCTCTCTCTCTTTCTCCTCTTTATCTCTCCGCTTGTGCTATCACTCCATGAGCATGCCAGCTCTAGTCAGGAACCATGTCTTGTGTAAACCATTTTCAAAATGCAATTTCACTTTCACAAAAAAAGCATTCTTGTGAGCTTGTGCTATTGTCACACTTCAGTGATGACCATGCATCAGAATTCTTCCAGCAAGAAAGAATCGTAAAATATGAGGAATTTTCAGAGGTATTTTCCTCAGAAGGTGCGTTAATAATGATACCTTAATAAAGATGCTCTTACATGTGTGTTTTAATGTGTGAATTGGGATTCCAGTAGAATATTGTAACAAGCAAAATACAGTAACAGAAAGAGAAGACAGCCCAGTAAAACTAAATTATTTAACATTGTTTAACTAGAATTTAAATAACTTACATAAACTATGGTAGGCAATTTTGTTAGAAATTTTAAAGATCCATAGCTTTTAGATCTCTAATAGAGTAAGGGAATCAACATTTCATTACCATCATGACAGCTGCAAAACCTGACGTTTCTACATGAGTTTAGGCTACTGTTTTCCATACCAAACACAAGAGCCGGCCCAAGACATAAGCGAACTAAACGGCTGCTTAGGGCCCCCTTGGCCACTAGGGGGTCCCCAAGAGCACATGGAATGACAGCTTGATTTATTTAATTATTGTGATATATTATGTCAATGGGCAATGGAAATTATACAAAAACGCAATATTAAACGCAATATTATGTGAATATTATGGGCTTCAGGATGCAAGCACAGTCGGACAGTTAGTTGATTGAAGAGGCAGCGGCATGTCACAAAAAAGTATATATCTCTCTGGTGCAGAGAAAAGGTAAAAGAAGAAAACTGAGGAAGAGAAAAAAACAGCAAGATAAAGGTATGTTAAGTAGCTAGGCTATGTTGCAAGCTAACGTTAACATATCCTAGGTAGCATTTCTTCTTGTTTTAGGAAAGTTCACGTTTGACTAAACATCCATAAATAGCCTTGACATCTTAATATATTACAATACAACATATTACTTTTTTGTCTTCTATGATAAATAACTTGTTCCTGTGAATATATTTTTGTAATAAAAATAAGCTTCTGTTCCAAAAACTTGCCACCGTTAACAGCTTAACATTATTTACATTAGCCTACCATTTTGGGGGTATTTGCTATTATATTCCAATATCATGATGCCTCAGTTAGCCAGTACTAGATTAAGAGTTGTTGTTTTACATGTACAGATGGCTTGCTGCTGTGTATAATCATTTATGTTGTTAAAATAGCATTCTGTTTCATCAACTATGTACTCTTATGAAACTTCCCCTGGAGCACTGTTGAAAAACTTTGGAAGTGGGGCACAACCAATGCCACCTGCCCCAAGTGCCAGTGCTAGCTGATGATGATACATCAGGTGATTTTTCAACAATCCCTGATCGATAGATCTTTTGTGAGATCTTTTTTTGTTTTTGACAGAGAGTTGCATTACCTTCTAATATGACATCTAACATGGCTAGCTTTTATTATTATTATTTAACCTTTCATCAGGTTCATCCTCTACAGGCGAGGAGCTCTTACCAGCACCTGCATCCACTGATCCTACTGTTCCTTCCATGTCTGTTTCAACCTCAGCGGATGTGGCAGGTAAGTTAATAGCACAGCAGCCTTTGTATTTGCTTTGTATTTGAGATTAATATTTATCATTCTAATTATTAATGTAATACTGTTAATCTTAAGTTATTTTATTTGTAGTTGATTGTTCTGCACTTTTGCCAGTTGCTATGTTTTTTTTAACCAAATGCAATTAAAGTGGTTAACATGTTTACAGTGAATGCATTGTCTGCTGGTTTATTTAGCTACTTTTCAGTACACCACATTAACTATGCTTCTTAGTACTGTAAGACTTTGAATATTAAAGTGCAAATTAACACCTGACCTCTTGTGGGTTTGCTACTGTTACAATTAAAAACCGTAGAAGTGTAAAAACATGCCAGGCAGGCATTGGTATAATGTAAGCAGCAGCTATAACCAATAAAATTGATAGTGGGTGTGTTAGATTTATAGTGTGTGAATAATAAAGCATTGACAATAGTCAAACACTATAGGTTGTTTTTAACACATAGTTGCATTGATCTACTCAAGGTAATAAGAAGCCAGTCATTATTTTTATTAGATTTGAAAATCTCAAAGTGGAAATGTTTATTGATTGCCTTCCTTCTGCACTGAACCTGCAACTGTTTCATTATAGATCTATTTCTACTTGATCTAACCAATAAACATTTATTTAGTTGGTATAACCTAATTTGGCATGTTAATTTGGTCGTTTATTGGTTATAAAACCAGTTAATTAATGTGTTACCGCATTTTTAGGTGACCAAAAAAGTTTCAGGGCATAGGCCTACAGTACTTTGCAATACATGGTCAATTAGCATTTTACACCCCCGTCCGCATGAAGTGAAACACACTAAATCCTATAAATAAGACACCACGCAATCGCGTAACAGTATACTAGACGCGCGCGCGAGAGAGACACGCACCAGCCGCGGCTCGCGCAGCCGAACGTAACCGGAGAGCCTCCGCTCATCTCCACGACTAACACCAGTGACCACTGACACCGAGCTCTCCTCTTTCCACCGAGTCAAACATTTGCTTTCCAATAAATGTTTAAAATGAACGAGTTTTTAAGCTTCAGTTGTGCGTCCTTGCCTCTTCCAACCAGACTATAAAAATCACAGTTCAAAAATACTATACAGAATAGAGAAATGCTTTAACATTAGCTTTAAAATGTACTTTGCAATACATGTGATTACATACACACCAGATTTCATGTTATAGGCCTATCATGTGTTATCATGAGTAAGAATAGCTATGTGGTCAATTACTTTATATATATAACGGATTACAATGTGCATTATAAGGAATTACGAATACCTGTATAATGCAATAGCAAGCATAACAGAAATGTTTGCCAAAGAATGGTTTGCTTTCTGTTCAAAAGCTGTTGCTGAACACCTACCGGCCAGGCGAATTGAAAGGGCATGATAACGGTCCCGAGGTCATTGGCCTTGTTTGGGTTTCCATTGAATCCTCTGAACTGAAACGTATTCCCTCCGAGCACGCTCGAGCTTCCAGTGCCGTATGTACATAACCCAGACGTGGTGATCTCCGACTGGTATTCCTTTAGACACACTCTGAAGTATGTGTCACATTCGTCCCGGTCGCAACGAGCGTCTCGTGCGCTCCGCGCGCCGTCGCAACAGTTTCCATTCGCGAGCTCACCCCTGTCATTCTCCACACTGATCAACTGGAGCTCCAAATAACCCGACGAGTGGCAAACCTAAAAATAACACAACAAGGGGTAAAATATGAATTGCACTATTAATATGAAATGCAAACAGCTTATAAACTGTGAAGTTGAAGTTCGTTGGGCATGTAAGACTGCCATTATAAAGAATTATTGTGAATTGCTTCCATTAAACACAACGCAATATGCAATGCAAGACAACATACAACACAGTACAATGGAATAAAGTGGACTGACTTGAAATTTGTGCTCGCGGATTTAATACGCAGCAGTTATTGCAGACCTAACAAACGCTTACGCATCCAATGTGAAAGTAGTGTAATAATGAAATATTTACATTAAAGCTTTTACGTATTATACAGTTAGACTGTAGATGCATTACAGTTCGCATGTATTGGTTTGGTTTGAAAACGACTTTCAACTTTAATGATCACATGATAAGTGGACAGCAGACTAATTATATTAGGAAAAGAATACCCCCAAATCGAATTTGACCAAAATTAATTAATTTCAGTTCAATGTAAAGTAAAAAGAAAAAAAAGAAAAAAAGAAAAGGGACTGTTTGGCATGATAATGCATAAGGAGTTTAACTCACCTCAGTCCAAAAAGTCAAAATTAGGAACACTTTTGACAAACAACCTCCAAAATAGTAATGCATGACTCCTACGAAGTTAATACGACATGGTTTTAAAAAAGAAAACGCATGTACGCATCATTGTCCTCAGAATCCAGGCAGTCAAATGATTCCTTTCTCCGCAAGAGCCTCAGAAGATGAGATGAGAGTCACACACACATCAACTCGTTCCTCTAGCGCGCGGCTCTCAGTTTATCAGTTAACTACAAGTTGTCTGCGCGAGCTTTGATTGACAGTGCAGTAAACCATTGGCGAGCCGTCAGTAGAAGTGGAACCGCTGCAATAGCCAATCCCAAAGTCAGAGGGCGGAGCCTTTCTTATAAATTAGATTATTGACTTTGCAGGGTGGAAATTTAAGATTTTGAAGAGTAATTCTTGTGATGTAATCATTTCAGAAATCTTTTCCACAATACATAATTTTACACTCTCAGAATATTTAGCAGTTGAATGGTTTCATTATTATTAGTGGAAGCATGTTGCAATTATGTAAACGATTATTACACAGTAAGTTTTTTTCATTGTTTTTACATTGGGTATTTTGCCCTGTTTGTACTGTTTCACAATTTAAATTTACACTCATGTTAAAGGTAATGGTGATTAATTTTTATTTTTTAAGCTACAGAGCGCCCTCTTGTGATTTTGTTTCTTTGTACCGGCTGTACTTGTTGCATTACACAGAATTATTTGAGTGTCCCTCAACAGCTTTCATATCTGCTCATGACATTATGGTCATGGCTCTGGCCTGATCTATTCTTCACTTATTTTTATTATCATATATCTGTAATAGTTTGTTTTGTGACTTTATTTTGACAGAGAGTTTAGGAATGTTCCTGGTTCAATACAAGTTACAAGCTAAATTGACCAACTTTGTGGCATAATTTTGATTACCAAAAAAAAAAGATGCTTGTCCATCCTTTTCTAAGAAAAAGAAAAGAAAAGAAACAAAAAGAAGCAAAAATCTGGGTTACAGTGAGCCTACAATGGTAGTGAATGGAGCCAGTCCGTAAACGTTAAAATAACCAATCTTTCAAAAGTATGGCCACAAGATATAAATGTTATAAATGTTAAAATTATTTTAATGTGATAAAAAATGCTTACTAAACTTTTCAGTTTAATGGTATATCCAATTTTACCATTTCTATGCCACTACGTCGTAACACCATAAACCCTGTAATCCCGCAAAAACGATGATTCAAACAAATGTATAGTTTGACAGAAGAATTAATGTATAAGATATACATTTTTGCCTTTATATGCTACATGGCCATATCACTCTTTCATCTTGTTACAACTTGAAGATATTATTGTGCCTGATAAAACAGCATGGGAATATTTTGATTGAGATTTTTATTTATTTATTTATTTATTTTTGTCAAAGGCTTCCCAACCCCACCTCCAGCCATGATGCCAACCAACTTTTGCCCTTTAGCAAATAGTCAGAAATTGACTGTTAGTAATAGACTAAAATAGATGATACTGTCTCAGAGATCTACTGCATGACTAGAATCATATCCTGCTTTTTGTCAATCAATGTTTTTGTCTATCTCTCTCTTTAGGAAACGAGTGACGCTGAAGTCCTAATCTTGCAGTCAGACTCCATCCTGCATTCCTCTAGTGCTGGTCCATAGTCAGAATAAAGAGAGGAAGTCAGCACCAGAGCTGCATGCAGACATATTAGATGTGAACAATGCTTGCAACACTCTGAGGATGTGACACACTGGGGCTTTGATAGAAAGAAAGGCACCTGTGTTCTGTTGAGATCACAGAACATGTATGATTCAAAATGACTTTCAGAGGGGAGTGGGAAAATTGTAATAGTTTTGTTTCCCAGCTAAAGAACATGGAATCATTTCTCACTGGGAGGTGAGATATTCTGTGTCTCAGGTTTGTAATATAAGTGATAGAGTGTGAGAGTGCTTAACCTCTGACCTCAAGCCAGACTTCTATTACAACTAATGCAAATTCCCTCAGAGTGTGTGTTCACTTTACACCTCTCTCTGGGTGACTGAAGAGGTGAGACATATCAGTGCGTCAGTGTTTTCACCTGTATTCGCCATCTTCAGAGGAGGCATCTTTACATTTCTCCTTTAACTTGCCCTGTTCTTGCTGATCAGTTGAAAACGGGAGTCATTCTCTATTGGAAAATGCAGGATAAATCTCGAATTGTATGAATATGTGCTATATTCGAGAAAAGAAAAGAATATATATATTCAACCTTTAAAATGAGAAATATATGTTTTCAAAATTATTTAAATATATCATTATAAATCATCATAGAAAAATACTTTTATAAGACTTCAGACAACAGTTAATGTTATTAAAAGAACATTCCGGGTTCAATACTAGATAAGCAAAATCAACAGCATTTGTGGCATAATGCTGATTACCACAAACATTTTTTGACTTGTCCCTCCTTTCCTTAAAAAACAAAAAACTAAAATCTGGGTTCCAGTGAGGCACTTACAATGGAAGTGAATGTGCCAATTCGTAAATATTAAAATAATCACTATTGCAAAAGTGCAGCCATAAGAAGTAAACAATATGTGTGTTAACATAATTTGGGTGTGATAAAATAGCTTACTAACATTTTCTATGAATAGGTACACTGCCGTTCAAAAGTTTGGGTTTAATTGACTGAAATGTTTCACGCTATTTTAAATAAAATTTTATCTGAAGGATAAATGTTTTATATTAGTTTTGTAGACAAAAATATAATTTTGTCAACATATTAATTTATTTCATTAAAAAACTAACATTTTATTATAATTTTATTATTATTATTATTATTTGGATGACTTGAACAGAATAATAAAAAAAAAAAAGCAGCCACTAAGTGCCCAGCATATAGATGGGAACTCATTCAATACGATTTTAAAAGCATCCCAGGGTGATACCTCAAGAAGTTGGTTGAGAAAATGTCAAGAGTGAGTTTCTGCAAATTCTATGCAAAGGTTGACTACAATGAAGATGCTACAATTTAACGTATTTTTGATTTATTTGAGATTTTTTTTAGTCACAACATAATTCCCATAATTCCATTTCTGTTATTCCATAGTTTTGATGACTTTACTATTATTCTAAAATGTGAAGAAAAAATTATAATAAAGAATGAGTAAGTGACCCCAAACTTTTGAACGGCAGTGAATATCCAATTTTACAACTTGTTTGCCATGTAATGTCAACGAACCCTAAGGCTCTAAAATTACTTAGATTGAATTTCACTTGAATTAAACCCTGAATATTACTTTGAGTCAATTGCAATTCCATCTTGTGCCGCTAGTAGCGAATTAGATTCACTCTTCTCCTTTCAAATAATGCTAAAGTGACAGTTGATTCACAATATATAGCCAGACTGTAAAGCTCTGCTAATTACACCATTTCAGCAATGCTACATCTATGTGATCCCACCAGTGGTGGGGAGAAATTTACTCTACATTTTTCAGAAACGTGACAGTAGTTTGGCTATTTTCACAATAGTGTAGCTTTTCCAGTAGCAAGCTAAATGTTCCAATGAGTAGATACAATATCTGTCAATGCTACATTTGTCCTAGTGTTAGAAAGCAGTCATACAAGCTCACCTAACTGTGCTCCCTCTCTCTCTCTCTCGTAGCGTACGGTAGTCTGAATCATTTTATTTAATTGATTCGCTTGAACAGTTCATTCACGTGAACCTACAAAAACAGACAATTCAAAAATTCTCTTACATAAAGAAATTGGATTCACTTAATTTTAGTGAATCGGTTCATTCGGACAGTTCATTCCTAGTTCAAATAAATGACCCCCCCCATTATTTATGCCACGATCAATGGAAACATGTAAATGATTCACGCTGCAACACTCCCAACATTCAAGACAAATCTACACCCTTGCACAGAACAGTATTTACAGTATGTGGTATCAGGGGCGATTCAAGGATTTAAACCTTAGGGGGGCTCAGCTGACAATCACCAGCGGCGGCTTGTTAGGAGGCTCAGCCTCAGCAAAAATGTATTCAAAATGAATGTTGTTTTAATTAGTTTACTTACTAACATTCACAACTCAGATGCCATTAATGCAAATAATATGTTTTTCAATTTATTTGTCTTTCATGCGCGGTAGACAGGTGAGTTAAATTACTGTATGAATCGGTTGGAGTGTTGTCCATTCTAAGCGTTAATTTTGTATCAACCCATGTGTCTGTTGAGTGGGGGGATCTTTACATGGTGCCCCTATACATTGCATACCTTGCATATATGGTTTTTGCGCCTCTGATAAAATATATACATTATTTGTATATTCATTTATTAATGTTTGTATTGATCGTAGTCTGTAGCGGGCACTGTGTCATTTGCTCAATTCATTTGCTGTATGTACAAGTGTTGAGTTGGTAATTGTTAAGAGTTATAACACATATGTAGTTATCAAGACTATTTAAGATATCAGGGAGAGGACATCATCTGCATGGGTACAGAAGCATAATTATCAGCAATAATATATATAATATAATATAATAATATATAATATTTCAAGGAACTTAAAATAAGTAAAAAAATAAAATAAAGCAGCAGGCATGTCATGGCCTTCTTTAAACCATTGATGCAGCATTGATTCGTTCACAACTGGAACAAGTCAAATTTTTCTTTCATAAAATTTACAAACAAACCTACGAAGAGACTTCAGCAGTGTTTAAGCATCAACAAAAGCATATCTGTCATTTTGTGAACTGCTGTGCGTGACTATTAAGCTATTAAAAAAAAGACAAAAATTTTAGCCTAAAAATAATAATACGTTTAAATTATGTCCTGATGCCAACGTAGTCGCTTTTATTCATAATTCATCCAGACCCTTTCTCTCTCCTTGTTAAACTACATTACAGAACTACACGAATTACATTTCTCCTTAAGTCAGTCAACAGATCCTGATCCTCGCTCGTTCACAAATTGAATGGGGGAAAGCGACATATTCATTCAGTGGGTCCAATACTATGCTCCTTCCTAAGTTTATAGTCCATATCAATATACTAATTGGTAAAATGGTATAAACTACAGATATAATAATTGTTTATCAAATTATGTCATTTAATTTAATCAGAGTACATGTTTAAAATGATTTTAGCAACTTTTTGAAAAAGATTAACTGTAGGTTAGTTATTCCTATGTAAAAAGTAGCTTGTGAAGCTATAGTTTCAAAGTAGCTTCCCAAAACTGGATCACACATAACAACCCACTTTTTGAAGCCCAGGACATCAGCTGTGGTTCAGATCCAGGCAAGCAGAATTTATGTTTGTGGCCCAGGAGGGTTAATCTCAGGCGGGTATGTGCGTGCCTTGCAGTGTGTGGATGTGTAGAGGATGGAGCTGTTATCAGCTCAGTCAGCTGTGCCAATCATTCATTGCATTAATGCACTGTAAGTGAGGGAGGAGTACACACACATATACAAACAATGAGACATTGTGTTGCTTATATACAGTGCTGAATAGGAGGAGATAGGCAGGGCTGGTTGTGCATGGATTATGTATTTCTCAGAGAAGTCCCTAAGGAACTGTTGTGTGTGACTGTGACCTTTCACACTTAAAAATATACTCTGTTGTGTGTGTTTGAGGGGCTATATAAAATATTGATATTTGTAAAAACCCTTAAACCCTTAAATTAAGTTCCATTTCAGTTTTGCCTTGCATTCAAAGCTGTTGCACTTTCACTTATTACCTGCTGTTTGGGCATGTTTTCCTCTCTTGTTAAGACTTGTTTTTTTTTTACAATGAATTTTTGCGCACTCAACACTCCTCCACGTTCCAGATTCTTTTCAAGCAGGAACGGGAAACTGTTGGAAATGTTCTTGGGCAGGGAGAGATCCTGTACAATTGTGTTTTATGCATAGAGACATTTTTCTGTATGAGGTAATATTTCTTGTGATATAGAGAGGAGGGGACAAAGTAAGAGAGAAAATTTAAGAAAACAGAGAGGAAAAAAGTCAGAGAGAGACTTTATTGTTGTGATGTCTGTTAAAGGAACTGAATGATGCAAGGGATTCAAGGGGGAATTCCACAGACATTCCAGTCTGTTCCAAACACGTTACAGTTCAGTTTAGCAGCTTGGGATATACACACATCATGAGTCAGGGACATGTCACTCTCTCTCTCTTTCACGGTAAATCTCTGCCTGTACAATCCAATGCCAAATCACATTCTTAGATTATGCATGAACGCTACTAATTTCTGAACCTTGACACAATGTTGAAGGGAAATCTTTATATCTGGGGGAGTAATCCTTTCATATTCACGATTTTGGTATTCATTTCCAAAGAAAAGGAGACAGAGAGAATTGGCGAGGAGGAAAGTCTGGCCTCTACATGTCAAGGAGATGTGGGCACACTACAAAGTGCACACACACATTTGTCCTAGTGCCAAAAGTAATGCCTGGGTAGATCTTATCAATCAAAGGAGAACAGAAGAGAGGAAAAATCTAGCCAAACAAGAGAAGATGAGGAAGGCTCTTATCTTTGTTTACTGTAAGCACAGAACACTCCAGAGTTCTCCAAGGGCTCTTTGTGAGATCGAAGTTCTGGAATCAGCTCTAAAAAGAGTCAACTTTGTTGACATTTGAGAGTTTAAAGAGTCTAATCTGTTTGTCTTGGGTTCCTCTTCGACGCCTCAGATCTTTGGCCCTCCCCAGATTCACGTTGTTTTTTTATTTCAGAAGTTTATGGGAGCTTCTCGCGTCCTGGAAGATAAACATCCCATTCAGTGATTGATCATTTTCTCATTGTCCTCATATGAACTGATAATATGCCCCCTTAGTGGCATAAAGGCATATTCTGGATTCAATACAAGTTAAGCTCAATCAACAGCATTTATGGCATACTGCAGTGGTGGGCCGTGCATTTAAAGTCTAGGCCTTCAGTGTGATTCATGTCATTAAGAAAACACAGTTTCACAATGAATAAGACACCCTATGCCTTTGGGCATCATACATTATGTTCCAGCTAACTAATAATACCAATTGACATTTTAAAAACATGTCCACGCATGAAAGCCAGAACTTCAAATGACACTTAATGCTCAAGCAAGCCTAATATTACCTGCAGCATGACTGTTTTGTAAAATGAACATCTCCCGAACAGACATTCAAAAATCATAACTTTTCATATGAATCTACCAAGGAGGTCTATAATACTTGGAAAAAAAATATTTTAATTTTAAAAGATTTAAATGTTGTTTTGTCAGAGTACACGGTTATGCTGCATTCCATTCAAGATGGATGTGGGATATTCCTACTTGATATCTCCGACCATAAATTCATTTCATTGCCCGAATTTTGGAAGATAACGTTTAAGGAAACAAAACTCCGTTAGCTTAGCAGGGGTTTGACTCTCATTAGAGATGTCTCCTAGCAACCCAACTGATAAACAATGCTGCAGCACTAGCATTTGTGCTTCAGGTGTACGATTATCAAAAGAGATTATAATGTTTTATACACCTGTTTCTGCAAGAGTTTGTTAAACAAGTTTTAATATCATGTAATGTGAAAACAAACGTCTCAGTTACGTATGTAACCTCCGTTCCCTGATGGAGGGAACGAGACGTCGTGTCGAAGAAGCGACACTAGGGGTCTCTCGAGCGCCGAAAGATACCTCTGATCTATGAAAAAAGGCCAATGAGAGTTGGCGAACAGTATTTGCATACTCCGCCTCCGGATACGGATATAAAGGCGAGAGAAATACGCTCGTTCATTCAGGATTTTTCTGAGGAGCCGGGAGTGTTCCGGGCATCTCAGCGGCTCGGCTCAGCGACGTGGCCGGGAAGACACGACGTCTCGTTCCCTCCATCAGGGAACGGAGGTTACATACGTAACCGAGACGTTCCCCGTCTGTCGCTCACTTCGACGTCGTGTCGAAGAAGCGACACTAGGGGTCCACTTCAAAACTCGCCATGCGCTGAGCCGTGTACGTGTACTGCTGACACAGAAGCGGGCAGGTATTTTGCACATGCACAAGCGACCAACTGTGTTCAGGCTGCACGTACTCTTCCCCAATGCCCCGAAAAAGCGTCAGCACCCTTTTGGTTACCCTAGGGGGGAACAAGGTGACGCTCCCAACTAGGGAACGGGCCAAGCCTGGCTGGGCCTCTTTTCTCTCTATGTTTTCTCGGCATAGAGCAACAGCAGCCGGGGCCCTTACCGCATCGAGGGAAGGGGGTCTTATTCCGAAGTCCTATTCTTTTAGGGGGAAAAGACCCTGCGGAGGCCACACCCGCCCAGCAGGGGAGGTATAGGTGGCAAAATACACCACATGGCCACTTTGGGCATGTGGGAGGAAATGGCGCGGTGGTAGATCCAGCCTCGAGGAGGGGGGAGTTGCTACAACACGGCGACCGGAGGGCAGCGAAGGACTGCCTAAGGGAGACGCGGGTCAGCTCGCAAGGTGACCGTACCGCGGAAATACACACAGGAGTCCCGTAGGAGGCCTGATCTGTGGAGCACCTATTCCAGTAGGGGTAGCCGGAGGTACCCGTAGTGGACTGGACCAGCACGTTCCTCCGCTGAACTGCTGCGGGCCCGAAGGGCTAGGGAGGAATCAACCAGGGACCTAGGTCCTCTGGGACAAAAGCGCACTGTTTTGCCTTGGCAGAGGGAAACGGCGCTGGAACAAGCGGTTCACCCGGTCAGATCGTCGACGTGTACCGAGTTCTACGGGCTCGGACCTGAGAGAACACGGGACGAGACTGACTCAACCCTGAGATCATAAGGGTGTTAGGTGCTGCCCAGCCCGCAGCTCTGCAAATGTCTGCTAGGGAGGTGCCCCTAGCCAGTGCCCATAAGGATGCCACGCTCCCAGTGGAGTGGGCTTGAACCCATAAGGGGGGCATGGCCTGGGTGTGATAGGCCAACTGAATGGCATCCACCACCCAGTGAGACACCTCTGTATGGAGACAGCGTTCCCTTTCTGCTGTCCTCCAAAGCAGACAAAGAGCTGCTCAGAGCGCCTGAAGCTCTGGGTGCGTTCCAGGTAGGCACGCAAGGCACGTACCGGACACGACAGTGAGAGGGGCTGGGTCTGCCTCCTCCCGGGGTAGCGCTTGTAGGTTCACTACCTGATCTCCAGAGGGCGTGGTAGGAACCATGGGCACATAGCCCAGTCAAGGTCTTAGGATCACATGAGTATCTGCCGGACCGAGCTCCAGGCAAGTGTCGTTAGTAGGGAACGCTTGCAGGTCCCCGACCCTCTTGATGGAAGTGAGCGCGATCAGCAGGGCCGTCTTTTCAGGAGAGGGCCCTGAGCCAACTGATTCTAGCGACTCAGAGGGGGGGATCCCTGAAGACCAGCGAGGACCACCGAGAGATCCCAGGAGGGGAACAGGTTTGGCCGGGAGGGGTTTAACCTCCAGGCACCTCTTGGGAACCTGACGATTAAGTCGTGCTTACCCAGAGACTTGCTGTCTACTGGGTCGTGGTGAGCTGCGATAGTGGCAACATACACCTTCAAGGTGGATGGGGACAGCCTCCCCTCCAACCTCTCCTGTAGGAACAGGAGCACAGACCTAACTGTGCACCTCTGTGGGTCTTCTGCCCGGGAAGAACACCGATTCACGAACAGACGCCCTTCAGGGCGTAGAGTTGCCTGGTAGAAGGGGCTCTGGCTTGGTTGATCGTGGCTACGACCGTGGTTGGTAGACCAGCTAGATCTTCCGCATCCCGTTCGGGGGCCAGACATGGAGGTTCCAAAGGTCTGGGTGCGGATGCCAGAGCGTGCCCCATCCCTGAGAAAGAAGGTCCTTCCTCAGGGGAATTCGCCAGGGAGGGGCTGTCGCGAGAAGTACAAGGTCCAAGAACCAGGCCTGAGTGGGCCAGTAAGGAGCCACGAGAGTGACTTGCTCCTCGTCCTCCCTGACCTTGCACAGCACCTGTGCAAGAAGGCTCACTGGGGGAATGCGTACTTGCGCAGCCCAGCCGGCCAGCTGTGTGCCAGTGCATCTGCCCCGAGGGGAGCCTCTGAATGGGCGTACCAGAGCGGGCAGTGGGAGGTGTCTCGGGAGGCAGAGGGGTCTACCTGGGCCTTGCCGAACCGTTCCCAAATCAGCTGAACCGAGTGGGGGTGAAGCCTCCACTCTCCGCCAGGCAAGTGTTGTCATGACAGCGCGTCCGCTATCACATTGAGGTTGCCGGGGATGTGAGTGACACACAGCGACTTGAGTCGGTGCTGGCTCCAAAGGAGGAGACAATGGGCGAGTTGTGACATATGACGGGAGCGTACGCCGCCTTGGCGATTTATGTACGCGACCGCAGTGGTGCTGTCCGACCTGACTAGGATATGTTCGTCCCGAATTAACGGGAGAAACTTCCGCAGGGCCAAAAGGACGGTCAACAACTCGAGGCAGTTGATGTGCCAACGCAGCTGGGCCCCTTTCCAACGGCCTGAGGCTGCGTGCCCGTTGCAAACGGCGCTCCAACCCAATCTGGAGGCGTCGGTCGTGACCAGGACGCGTCTGGACACCTTCTGTAGGGGCACTTCAACCCGTAAGAAACAGGAGTCTGTCCAGGGGTTGAATGTCTGATTGCAGGCGGGGGTGATTGTTACCCGGTGCGTGCCATGGCGCCATGCTCGTCTCGGGACTCGGGTCTGGAGCCAGTGTTGGAACGGTCTCATATGCATCAACCCCAGCGGCGCGACCGCCGCGGAGGACGCCATATGCCCCAGGAGCCTCTGGAAAAGTTTTAAGGGGACCGCTGTGCCTGGCCTGAAGGCGGCGAGGCAGTTCAACACTGACTGGGCACGCTCGTTGGTGAGACGTGCCGACATTGAGACCGAGTCTAACTCCATCCTGAGAAAAGAGATGCTCTGAACTGGAGTGAGCTGGCTCTTTTCCCAGTTGACCTGAAGCCCCAGACGGCTGAGGTGCCTGAGCACCTGGTCTCTGTGGGTTTTGCATAGTAACTCTCGTGAGAGGACAGAGACAGGCCGAAGGGGAGGACTTGTACTGATACACCTGGCCCCCGAACGCAAACCGCAGGTAGGGGCGGTGTCGGGGCAGGATGGAGACGTGGAAGTACGCGTCCTTCAGGTCTACCGCTGTGAACCAATCTAGATGCCGGACGCAGGTTAAGCGTGAGCATTTTGAACCGGAGTTTGTGCAACGCTCGGTTGAGAACTCGCAGGTCCAAGATTGGTCGTAAGCCGCCGCCTTTCTTGGGTACGATGAAGTAAGGGCTGTAGAAACCCTTCTTCATCTCGGTTGGAGGGACAGGCTCTATCACGTCTTTGGCCAGAAGAGTCGCGATTTCCACGCGCAGGGAGTGGGCATGTTCGCCGTGCACTGCGGAAAAGCGGACGCCCATGAAGGGAGGCGGGGGCCTGGCAAACTGAATTGCGTAACCGAGTCGGATGGTCCGGGCCAGCCAGCGAGACGGGTTGGGAAGTGAAAGCCACGCGTCCAACCTCTGCGCTAGGGGCACCAAAGGGACGATTAATTTTGACGTACCCGGCGGGGCTTCGCAGCGGGGCGGAGCAGGTAGGGCAGCGTTGGGTGGCGACGGGGCGACCCGCGGCTGAGGTGCTGAGACAAGACTCAAAGCACTTACCTTGCTCCGCACACCCGGCAGGGGGCGGGTTAGCGACTGAGGAGGAGGTCCTGGGTAGGCGTCCTCTAGACTCATCGTAACCGGCCGGCCAGGGGACAGTCGTGGGGCTGAAGACGGGTGGTCCGTGTCCAGGAAGCCAGGACTGTTGATATCTGGGGGCAAAGTGCCGTGAGAACGGCATTTGCGGGCCAGGTGACCCAGAGACAAAAGGAAATAGCTCATTACAGAGAATATGAGAATGTGAAAATTAATTCAACAAGAAAAGATTCTCCTCCCGGCCCTCCACCGGGGACGGAGCGGTCTTACCAGCCTCCGGAGGCTAACGTCTTGGTCCCTGGGTTGAACGTCTACGGACAGCCTGGGAGCCTTCCGGGTCCTCGAGGGGGTCCGTGAGATGGGGGCGTCCATTTCCTGCAGCGTGCTCGACGCTGGGGCTGAGAGCTGGGCCCGGGTTGAGGCAGAGCAGGGTGTTTCACAGCCGCAGGAGGACGCCCGTCGGCGAGCAGACGGGGCATGGCCCATGGCGGCAGGCTTGCGGCGGGGCAGGATGTGTAGTGGCCTCCGTCTGCCTCACCGCTGAGGACTGCTGGGCAGAGTCGTCAACGGTGGCGCCGAATGGACGGAGCTGGGAGACGGGGGTGTGGGAGAAGGTGTGCCTTTCGACCAGGTCCAGTCCACAGGTGCGTTTCTGGACCACAAGGGGTGGCCATCGCCTGTTCGAGTGCCAGCGCTTCTGACCTCTGTGGCCCGGGGGCGCGGTTGGTCATCCAGCGCAGTTCCTGCAGCACATCAAGAACAGGACTACCCAAGGTGCAAGTTTTGAAGTGCCTTGGCCTGGCATTGGTTGCAGGAAGGGCCGTGGCATGCAGAGTGGGACCGTTCCACCGCGAGGGTAGTGGAAGAAAGGAACGGGGGGGGGGGGGGGGGGGGGGGGGGGGCGGCGTGGCTGTGAGCGGCGCACCTGCCCGCGGAACCGATCAAGTAGCCCGGGAAAGCATAGCGGATCTCCGTGCGTCAGGCTCAGGCTGGGCGGCAGACCCGAAGGTGGCGGCCCAGGCGAACGATCAGCATCCGATGCCGCTGTAACGCTCTCCGATGCAGCGGTGATGTCATCCAATTCTGAGGCAAGCAAGCGTGCCGGGGAGGCGGGCGGTTCGAGGGGGTTTACCCGGCGAACAGAGCCCGTCATATTCCCCAAATCGCCTTCATCGCCCGCGGCGCCTGCGCCGATCCCGTAGGAAGAAGGCGGAGCGCGGGGGGCGGCTGAAGTGGCTTTCTCTCATTACAAAAGAAAGCTGTGCGACCGCAATGCTATAACGGCCATGTTCTAACACTGAGAAGATGAACCATTGGAGAGAATACTCATCCCCAGCTCAGACGGAAGCAAACAAGCGTGCCGGGGAGGCGGGAAGTTCGAGGGGATTTACCTGGCGAACAGAGCCAGTCATTGTCCCCAAATCGTGTTCATCGCCCGCAGCGCCTGCGTCAATCCCGTAGGAAGGAGGCGAGGCGCGGGGGGCGGCTGAAACGGCTTTCTCTCATTACAAAAGAAAGCCACACGACAGCAATGTTGCCATGGCTATGTTCTCGCACTGAGAACATAAACCATTCATAAAACATTGCTTGCGTGCGATCGCAGCCCAGGCATGCAAGACAGTGTTTTATGACCGAGAGAGGTGGGGAGAAATCACCGCATCCAGAAACTACACAGGGGCGGAAATTACATCTTTATAAAGACGCGTCCTGAAAAGGACGTTCAACGCCGCTGTGTAATGCTCTTTCAGAGAAATAAACTCTTATGGAGAGAATCACTCTTTCAACTCTTTTAACTCTGCGCTGTCGAAGCGCCCAGGGGCAAACTGCACGCCGGCAGTGAAGAGAAAAGCCGCTGTAGTGCGCCGTAAATCCAACAGCAAAGCAGAGCGTCAGAGGATCAGAAGCAGGATCAGTTGTGTTACTCGCAGCTGACTGCATACACACGACCATCGGCTCCGAAGAAAATTACTGAATGAACGAGCGTATTTCTCTCGCCTTTATATCCGTATCCGGAGGCGGAGTATGCAAATACTGTTCGCCAACTCTCATTGGCCTTTTTTCATAGATCAGAGGTATCTTTCGGCGCTCAAGAGAGACCCCTAGTGTCGCTTCTTCGACACGACGTCGAAGTGAGCGACAGACGGGGAACTCATTTATTTAGTTTCAACAAGTTTGTGTGACATCATGCACCTGCATCTCGGCGAAATAGTAGTTGAGAATTTCTGCACGAGTCTACAAGTTGTAATTCTGACTTCAAGATGCAATCCATTGCACTTTTCCTTGTAGGAAGTTGAATGTGACTTTCCGAGTTGAATGGAACGCATCACGACTTTTCAAATCTTGATCCGACACTGAACGCTCCAGCAGCATAATGTACACTTAGAAAACTCCTGATGTTGCTATAACAAGGCAAGGCAAGGCAAGTTTATTTATATAGCACATTTCATACACAATGGTAATTCAAAGTGCTTTACATAGTAGAAATTAAAAAGAAAAAAAAACAAGAATAATAAAATAAGAATAATTAAAACAGTTTAGAATAAAAAAAAAATCTAATAAAACACAGTACAAACAGTGGGACACACAGTGGCACAGTGCTCATTCAGTAAATGCACAGCTAAACAGATGTGTTTTGAGTCTGGATTTGAATGTGACTACTGTAGGAGCACATCTGATCTCTTCTGGAACCTGGTTCCAGCTGCGGCTGGCATAATAGCTAAAAGCAGACTCTCCTTGCTTAGAGTGAACCCTTGGTATTTCTAGCTGATGTGATTCTAATGATCTGAGTGATCTGTTGGGTTTATATTCAGTGAGCATGTCTGCAATATATTGAGGTCCTAGCCCATTGAGTGATTTATATACCAGTAATAATACTTTAAAATCAATCCTAAATGTAACTGGGAGCCAGTGTAAAGACCTGAGGACTGGTGTGATATGTTCATATTTTCTGGTTTTGCTCAGAATTCTGGCAGCAGCGTTCTGTATGAGCTGCAACTGTCTTATGGTCTTCTTGGGAAGGCCCGTGAGGAGTCCATTACAATAATCCACCCTGCTGGTGATGAAAGCATGCACAAGTTTCTCTAGGTCTTGACTGGAAACAAAGCATCTAATTCTTGCAATATTTTTCAGATGATAATATGCTGATTTAGTTATTGCTTTGACATGACTACTGAAACTAAGGTCTGACTCTAGAGACACACCAAGATTCCTGACTTGATTTTTAGTTGTTTGACCCCTAGCGTCAAGGTATGCATTCACCTTGAGAACTTCATCTTTGTTTCCAAACGCAATGACTTCAGTTTTGTCTTTGTTTAACTGAAGAAAGTTTTGGCACATCCAACTGTTTAGTTCATCAATACATTGGCACAGGGAGTCAATGGGGCTGTAATCGTTAGGTGATAGGGCTAAGTAGATCTGTGTGTCATCTGCATAGCTGTGGTAAGCCATTTGGTTCTTTCTCATTATTTGGCTAATTGGGAGCATATACAGGTTGAACAGGAGTGGAGCAAGAATTGAGCCTTGAGGGACTCCGCATGTCATGGGCGTCCACTCAGACTTATGGTCTCCTATACTCACATAATAACCTCTCCCTTCTAAGTATGACCTGAACCATTTTAGGACCATCCCAGAAAGCCCCACCCAGTTTTCCAGCCTTTCCAGAAGTATGGTGTGATCGACAGTGTCAAATGCAGCACTGAGGTCGAGTAGTACCAGTACTGATAATTTGCCTGTATCAGTATTTAAGCGAATATCATTTATTATCTTTATGAGCGCTGTCTCTGTGCTGTGATGTGATCGGAAACCAGATTGAAAATTGTCAAAGTATCCATTCGAGTTCAAGAATTTGTTCAGTTGATTGAAGACAACTTTTTCAATGATCTTGCCTATGAAAGGAAGATTTGAGATCGGTCTATAGTTGCTTAATATGGTCTTATCCAGATTGCTCTTTTTCAAGAGGGGCTTGACAACTGCAGTTTTCAGGGAGTTTGGAAAACTCCCAGAGAGAAGTGAGGAGTTTATCACTTCTAGGAGATCTGCTTCTAAACAGTTGAACACACTTTTGAAAAAAGATGTTGGAAGTGCATCAAGGGCGCAGGTTGATGTTTTAAGGTGCCGTACGGTTTCTTCCAAAATTTTGCCATCAATTTGCCAACAACGCAAAAAGCAACTTACCAATTAGCTTGAAGTGAAAATCAGCCCTCCTTTCCTGTTTAATAAATTAAACAATTACACGGTCATGCAGAATATCTCGTGTTTTTAAATCCATAATTATCTCTTTCTCAACGGCAATACCAGCAGTGATGACAGCCGACTCGTCACACAGCTTGATCTTATGCTTTTAAATCTTGAATTAAGTACATCACTTAAAGTGTGATTGCGTCACTCAAGGTGAGCTAGAAGGCCTCTACTGGGACATATCCAAAAGATCACTACCACCAAGAACAAATAAATAAATGTGTTATTTGAGCTGGAAAGTTTTTTAAATTGTCATTTTTAGGGTTGATTTAGGGTTTACGTTACGTTATGACATTATGCTGTAACAGCAAGGAAATTGTAAAATTGGATATAACTTTACAAAGAAAAGGTTAGTAGGCAATTTTAGCACAATAAAATCATGTTAACATGCATATTGTTGATGTCTTGTGCCTAAAGGTTTTTTAATGTTCCCCAACTGGCCCCATTCACTTCCATTGTAAGTGTCTCACTGTAACCCATATTTGTGCTTTTTTTACTATTTGAAATTATTTTTTGTGGTATTCGCCATTATGACACAAATGCTGACGATTGGGCATATCTTGTATAGAACCCGGAATATTCCTTTAATCTCAAATGATTTTCACTGTCATGTCATGAAAATGAAATAACCTGTTTATAACTCTTGGTTTACGTGTATGCTAGTATCGCTGGTGCACCTTGCCATATTACCATGGCATTCTATGGTAATTGCAACTAGTGAAAAAACAAACTAAAAAGAACAAGATCGAAACACTTGTTAAATGTTGTTGCCTTCTTTGTACTGTATATTGGACAATTAATTTAAAGTTGTCATATACATGTGCCCCATTATCAGAACACAGCATGAGAGACTGATTTCAGGGCTTTTTTTCATAACACATGGTTTAATACTGCAGATAATCACTTTTTAACTGTAACAATTTATAGATTTTTAAAATGCATTCTATTCTATTCTGTTTTATTCTATTCATGTTTATCTGAACCATGTATCTAATACGTTTTTTGTTCTTTTCCAGGGCTCTCACTCAGTACATTAATGGTGTCAGATCTGCCCAATCATTTGTCTTCTTCTTAGGGTGATAGATCACAAGCCCACACACAGGACAGGAAGTTGAAGGCAACTGAACCTTTACTTAAGCATTATATTTTTAAACACTGCTAGACATTATGTCTCCACATTGCATCAAAGACACGCACAACACTTATGCATTATACCTTGCTCCACTGAACTATCATTCATTAGATTTTCATGATAACAGACGCAGCGTCTCTCTACTTAGAGAGATCTATGGAGGTGGGTGCTGCAATAATAGTGCAGCTGTGAGAGTGTGTCTGCATATCTGAAGGCTGGATATGGATTAAGTTAATAGTGTGTGTAAGCAGAAAAGTGTCTTTTAAGTAGGATTCTGAATTTTCTGGCTCCAAAACGCAGCATTATGGTCAGTCTTTTACACAGAAGCCAATTATTACCTGGCCACATAATAATGTGGTGTTGAATGTAAAATTATTGCCTTTATAATAAATAATTTCATGATTTCAGCACAAATATGTCACATACTCTCTCTGAGAAAACAGAATGTTGCATATGATGTATACTTACCACAAAGAGAACAGTGGTGTATAGATATTTCATCATAATTTTAGAAAAACAAACAGAAGTTTGAACATCAAGACCAAAGTTTGAATGTTGTAGTAAATATGCTATTAATCACAAGACAGGTCATCTGTACTCAAGATACAAGAATGGGTTTTTGCTAATATTTTACAATCAGCCTGAAAGCTTTGTGTTGTTTTCCTCAGTGTAGCAATAGCCATCAGATCCATTAGAGGGCGCACAGAATTAGATTTTGAATTGAAAATGTTGACTTGAGTATTCTTCAAACATACACCACCAGTCAAAAGTTTTGAAACACTTGACTGAAATGTTTCTCATGATCTTAAATATCTTTTGATCTGAAGGCGTATGGTTATATGTTTGGAATTAGTTTTGTAGACAAAAATATAGTTGTGCCACCATATTCATTTATTTCGTTATAAAATTACATTTAATCAATTAAAATCATTTAAATTGAGAAAAGCAGCCAATATTTGCCCAGCATAGATGGGGACTCCTTCAATGTTTAAAAGCATCCCAGGGTGATACCTCAAGAAGTTGGTAAAGAAAATGTCTGCAAATTCTGTGCAAAGGGTGAAGATGCTAAAATATTACATAGTTTTGATTTATTTTGGATTTTGTTTAGTCACAATATAATTTAAATAGTTCCATTTATATTATTCCATAGTTTTGATGACTTTACTATTATTATAAAATGTGTAGAAAAAATTATAATAAAGAATGAGTTCAAAGCTTTTGACTGGTAGGCTACTGTAAATTTTTTAAATGTTCCACCTAAAGAACTTTTAGATGCGGTTTAAATAAAACCTTATGTTTTGCATTGCATATCCTTATTTTTCAGCAAATTGGATGTGTCTCGTTTGGAAGGATGCATCCTGCGGAGGTGCATTTGTTGGCCGCATACATCATCGAGGCTCTTTTCAGAAAAGTGAGGACACTTCGAATGCGACCTTCTTTCATGGGAATTCTGACTCAGAGGATGCATGAGGTAACTCATAACCCACAATACTTTGATTCAATGGAAATGTCTAAAAAAAAATGACACCAATTTGCCCATAAATATTATGTTCAAATGCAAGGAATGTTAATTTCCAAGTTGAAGTACCTCAGTAGATGGTTGCAGAGTATATAATATTGTGATGTGTGGAATGCTGTCTCTAATTGGGAGAAATGAGCAAACACAAGATTGGCTGGGAGAGAGCAGCCGGACTTGATTGCCTCCCCTTGGGTGTTGTGGCGGAGGAAGTGTTTAAGAAGGAACAAGGTTGAAGAAGAGAGGAGGGGGAGCTGGTGACTTATGTGGGGAATGTTACTTGTGTGCTCACGGGGGGCAATAAGCCCTCCAGAGACGAAGATAGAAAGTTAGTTAGGGCCATCACTGTTGTAGTGTCACAGGAATCTCCGAAAAGAAAACTTTGCGACCAATGTCATTATACATTACCTGCTGTAATAGGGCTATTGAGCATGACAGTGGTCTTTACTGGAATCAGACACTGCCAAAAGACATAGACTGAATAGTCTTTATAATAGCCCTTGTGTGACTTTGTTGGCCGCTAGGAATCACCCCCTCATGCACTTCATACCCCAGGGAGGGGTCTTGCCAATCCAAGAAAAGGGAAGTGTTTTAACTTATTCTGTGTAATGTTGTATGGATGAGTTGTATGTCTCTGTCCCCAGTTTGCAGTATTGGGAAAGGGAGCAGGGGAGGGGGGTTGCGTCCTATGGGTGTGCAGTGATTATAGCGTTGTGGTGAATTGGGTAAATCGTGAATGAATTGAATGGTACTTGAGTTCACCTGTGTGTTTTCATAGAGTGTGCTGTGCATCGCAGACTCTCAGCCGCTACCATCCCAGTATTTGTATTGCAGCCTGGACTTTTTAATCTGATGTTGTTTAATAAAGAAAACTGTTTTTGTGAAACAGTCTGGGTGGTTGTGTGATTTATCTTCTGGCATTTGCAAGTAATTAAATAAAATAACTATTACAATATGTATAATTTTATTAATATATAGTTATGGACACTATAACTTTATCTAACTTTTAAAGTCAGAGAAGCTGACGTTTATAGTAATGGAAATATTTTGTTCTGAACTTGTTTTTATAATCTAAAAAAGACAAACAATAATAAAAGTACCAAGACAACCCAGAAATACAATGTTCTCAAAGCCACAAGTCTAAAGAAGTTATGTTTCAAATTTTACTTTCAAGACGACACAAAATCTGACTGCACTGCTCGGCTCTTATGAATGAAACAGTGAAGCATTTTTAAAAATAGACTTTGGAGACGGGCTAATTTTGTTTATGGGACTGTAATATATATATATATATATATATATATATATATATATATATATAAGATCATATACAGTTTTACAACATGAATTCTGCTCAGATTGCATAGTTTGTTGAAGAACGATGACGAAGGGTAAATCTTTCAGGTGAGCTCTTATGTAAACAATGGAGAATATATATCAATATTTCCCAGATTTTATGGACAAAAAGTGCTATTGAATGTTTTTCAATGAACACTTGTCATGGACAATTGACCCAAGTGTGACGAACTGGAATCATCAGGTGATTGCGTTTTCATAAAAAAATTATTGTGTAGAGGAAATAAAATGCACTAGATTGTATTCCGGAGTCAATCAACTCAGAGGGTCTAATTAGCACAATAAATGCCCAACTGGGAATAAAGAAATTATGACTTAGAGACTGTGAAAGGATAAAAATGATTTGTCTATTTAAAATATATTGGATTAGAAGGTGACAGCAAAGTAGGTCAATAAAATGACAATATGTTCAAATAGTTACGAAGAATGGGTATAAGTTGAGGAAAAAGAAATGTACATGTAAGAGCGTAGGCCTACGCAAAATAACAAACAAAATGAAGGTGTACAGTTACAATAGACGTACATGAAACAAGTTACAAATGATTATAAGTCAAACAATGAAGCAGGTAGGAGGCAGGTGTTGTGTAGATCACAGTGCAATTCAGCAGATGGATGAAGGAAGATGTATGTGTGTGTGTGTGTGGTTCTGTAAAGGAAACCAATAAGCACACTGATATTGTGTTTACTGCACAAATTATACAAATGCTAATAATTCAACACTGAAAAAGACTGGAATACAAACAGTCTAATAACAGGTCATTACTGCAGCAATAGATAACATAGTATATTACAATAATACCTCATATAATAAAGGTTGGTCACACTCATAAATCAAATAAGGCAATCACTGAGCAGTCAACATAAACAGAGCTTTACGTTAGCAATGATGAACAGCAAACAATCTTACTGCCCAAGCAACAATAATATAATATAATAATGAACTTACAATCTTACACACTAATAACACATGCGAAGATGTTTTGAGGCACACAGACTCCACCATCAGTCTTTCAAAGCTTGTTTGTCTTTTCTACTCAGTTCACGAGATGAATGAGCAGCTGAGCGAGATCTGAGGGTGAGAATTAGCGGATCACCGAGGTTAGCAAGTCTAACAGGTAAGTTTCTCTTTGATTACTATTATTAAATCCTGATATATTCATCTGTGACACCCTCACCGTATTTCGCTTCATATTAATACAAAATGACAATGACAGCAAGTTTTCTTTCAGACTTCATCAAATACCGAACCGCTCCACTGACAGAAACCGCAGCCAAGCCCACCAGCTCAAGTCAGTCACTGATCTATTCTTTATATGGTGCTTACAATGAGGTGAACTTGAACTGAGCATTTCTATTGTTTTAAAGTATGAAGTCCCGTTTTGATATTGCATGTTTTCATTTGTACTCCTGGCACAAATAACTAAATTGCTGTTTCTGGAGCATTGCTATCGTGAAACAGAGATCGGATATCAATGTTGAACCCTTAGACCTTTGACAAGATGTATAATTTGCTAATATTAATTACATTTATAGACAGTAAATTATATATTAAATGTAAGCAGAGTGACGTCACTACCGCGTGCGGGCGATTGCATATCAACAGGACCCTCGGTATACTGCAGCCTTCAAAGGACGCATCCTACCTAGCATGCAGCTTTCCAAACGATACACAGCCGCAGTGCCAACATTATCATCCGTGAATGTGTACCACTTCCGGTATAACCCACTTCCAGTTATTTTAACTATACAAAAATACTACATTATTGTTTACATGCTAGCAATATTTGTCAACATATTATTATCATTAGTTATGATTTTCATAAACTCATTGGTTTTGATTGCAGACAGTTTATAAAGTACAAGTCCCTGGTAGAAAATTCTAATGATCACAGAACAGAAATCTTTCATTGTGTGTCTATTTTTCAAATTCTCTTTGACGGTGACCCATTTCCTGAGACACGTGATGTCTGGGTGAGAGATATTATGAAGATGTGTTTTCTTCATACAATCTATGTTTTTCTAACTTGTAAATATTATTAGGGAGGTCTCACACACAGCTGCCCTTTTGGAATTAATTAAGAAAATTCTTACTAATTAGTACCTAATTGCCCTCCTTTATGCAGTGCACTTCTGCAGGGGCTCTTCTGCAATTTAATTGGCCTGCCCTTAACAAGCTTCTCTCCTCATTAACCTCTCATGGGTTTAACGATCAGCAGGCCTCATTTGAATAAGAGTTTATAATTTATGCAGATTGCTACACATCGCGCTCTGTTGGGACACAGAGAAAATCTCACCAAAGAAAGATTTAATTAGTGACCATGTTCATCATTGTTTTAATATATTTTTTCCCAGATACAAAAAAAGGATTTTACTCTGAGAGAGAGAGAGAGAGAGAGAGAGAGAGAGAATCTCCCCATTTAACCAGCAGTTGTCACTGTACACCAACATTCAGTTTTGCTAGTCATCTCATTTTTCACCTGCAAATGGCACCTATGTGTACATTTTTTTAATTAATTATTTGCCATGTTTTGTGTAACTAACTGGTGTATGTGATGGTCTGATTGTGTTAAATGGTTATATGTCTCTGGTATGACCATAATGCTCATTTGTATGCTAATTCTGAACAATCTCACTTATGTAGGCATTTACAGAATGTACATTAAAATATATAATATCTAGTGTCCAAAAAGGAGATATTGGCTTCTATGGATAACCACAGACCAAATGAAATGCTTGTTTTGCAGAATGCTTCTCACACACAATAAAATCTAACAGGAAGCATGCTCTCAGATCTTAGCAGGAAATTTTGCTTGATTGATTTGAGCTTTTGGGCTCCAATATAATCAGAGAAGATGTTTTTATTCTCCTCCTATTACCACTGTGCATTGTGTGTGTATGTGTGTGAGAGAGAATGAGTCACTATATGTGTTTGATTGTATGTGTTCTTTGGGTGCTATATGTTCTGGATTCTAAGAATGTTGACTACTCGACAAAGACGCTCTGTTTGCTGTGACCCCTGCAAACATCCGACATGCTTATTACACACTGAGACTGAAGCAGAACTAAAGTCTGTGTGGGGGTGATCGCTTCAGTCAATTATTCAAATGCTCACAAACAGATGATTTAAGGGGGTTGACTGTGCTATTTAGATGAATGCATGTTTAAATGTCTCTATCAAGCTTTTATTGTTGTACCTCCCACTGCTGGTAACCTCAGTAAGTCTAGCATTCTTAATCTCTGGCCTCTTCTATACACACACAAGTGTGGCATCTGTGTCTTTTGAGATAGAGAACAATACAGATAGGGTAAAAGGTTAGGCGGCACCTGCCACCACAAGGAGTGAGCTTTCTAATACCACATTTTCTCTGTGAAGTTTTTAAAACTTCGAATCATTACTGTTTCCTTTTGATTAATCACAATGTAGTAGCATTCCTCATTTGTAAGTCACTTTGGATAAAAGTGTCAGAAAAATGAATAAACATAAAATTTACTCTGCAAAACAAGGCCATACATCAATCTAGTCAGTTCCAAGAATGGTTAATTTCAGTAATAATATGTCAAGATGCACTGTAGCTATGATAAAAAATAAAATAAAAAAGATCAGTTTGAACAAACAGTAGTTAATTGTACAATATTTGCATTCTATCCACCATGGAAGTTCCACCTGAACCCACTATTTTAATAGGAATTGGTCAATCAAAGATAAACAACCTTTAGCACAATCAGCTGGTAAACTGCCAAATCTATTGAAGCAGACATAGGATGTGAAATAGTTAGCAACCTCCTGGATCTCTTTTAAAATTGCAGAACAGACAGCCCTCATACAATCTCCAAAGTGCACACAAAACTATAGACAAGAAAGTGGTTGCTATTCCACCAAGAAATAATCCAAATTTGTCAATTAAAAAAAAAGAAAAGAAAAAATTCATTTAGTGGATTTCTCACCAACCAACCAAGCAAAAAATAGCATATATCACTATTTTGGAAACTAAAAAAAAAAAAACTAAAATAATGGCATGAATTAATCTATTTTGAAGGTAATTATTAACACAATTGTTCTATTAACACAATTGAGGATTATGCTTTAACAATGTTGCACACAAGTATATGTACAGTATATACAGGTGCATCTCAAAAAATTTGAATATCGTGAAGACATTTCTGTAATTTAATTGAAAAAGTGGAACTTTCATATATTCTAGATTCATTACACAAAGTGAAATATTTCGAGTCTTTTTTTGTTGTAATATTGATGATTATGGCTTACCATTGAAATAAAAAATCCAGTATCTCAAAATATTAGAATATCGAATTTAAATACAAAAATTCTTAAAAGTATGCTAATTTATGCACTAAATACTTGGTTGGGTCTCCTTTTGCACAAATTACTGCATTAATGCGGCGTGGCAAGGAGGCAATCAGCCTGTAGCACTGCTGAGGTGTTATGGAAGTCCAGGGTGCTTTGATAGCGGCCTTCAGCTTGTCTGTATTGTTGGGTTTGGTGTCTCTCATTTTCCTCTTGACAATACCCCATAGATTCTCTATGGGGTTCGGGTCAGTCGAGTTTGCTGGCCAATCAAGTACAGGAATACATGGTCAGCAAACCAGTTACTAGAAGGTTTAGCACTGTGGGCAAGTGCCAAGTACTGCTGGAAAAGGAAATCAGCATCTCCAGAAAGTTTGCCAGAAGACGGAAGCATGAAGTGCTCTAAAATCTCCAGGTAGATGGCTGCGTTGACTCTCGACTTGAGAAAACACAGTGGACCAACACCAGCAGATGAGAAATCATCCACAAATCCTCACTGACTGTGGTAACTTCACACTGGACTTCAAGCAATGTGGATTCTATGCCTCTCCTCTCTTCCTCCAGACTCTGGGACCTGGATTTCCAAATGAAATGCAAAATTTACTTTCATCTGAAGAGAGGACTTTGGACCACTGAGCAATAATTATTTGCAGTAATTTGTGCAAAAGGAGCCAAGACCAAGTATTGAGTGCATAAATTAGCATTCTTTTCAGAAGATCAACATTTCTGTATTATAAATTATTTTATTTCCATGCGCTGTAAGCCGTATTCATCAAGATTACAACAAAAAATAGGCTTGAAATGTTTCACTTTATGTGTAATGAATCTAGAATATTTGAAAGTTTTAGAAAAATTTTACTTTTAAAAGATATATTTTTTTTTAGATGAACCTGTGTAATGTGATCATAAAGTTTACTGTAGCAAAGTAGGGTTAAGCGCCTTTTCAGTGATTGCTTTTGCCATGGCTCTAAATTAAAAGGCTTTAGTGTCCATTCATTAACTATCACTGTGGGTAAACATTAGATCTTCTTAGTTTGTTTTGTAAATGGTAAATCACAAATTGCCACTGATGAGTAATTTTCCCATTTCTGAAATGAAAACCCAGGATAGAGGGGCCCAGTGAATGTGGTCTGGAATCTGTGAAGGAGGGTCATTTTGTCAGAGACATTGTAAAAGTACACAATTCCCGCCTTTTGATCCAGAAACACTCCAATTTTAGAGATTAGGGAAAGGTTAGTATTTTGGTTATCCTGCCATACACAAGGACTAGCCATTGGAAAGTCAAATTTCCAGGATCTGTTGTTGCATCCAAAGGTAAAAGTTCCTCCATTTTGAATCTGGTCGTATGAAAATGCAATGGAGAAACCTGTTCCTTGACACTTAATTTCAAAATAACAGCGTCCAGATAGACTCTCATTACACAACACCTGATATGTATCAATTCTGTTTAAACTGCTGTAATGGTCATATATCCCCCTATTTTCGTAAGCAAAAAAGCCATTGTTTTGTTGAGAATCACGCCTTGACACAGACTTCCTGTTTTGTATAGAGAGTTGATTGCTGGCTGATGACTCATTCAGATTCAAATCAGTGGAATCTGTTGATAAACAGAAAAAAATAAGAAAAAAAACATACAGTAAATTCTTTATGGATTTTTCTCCGTCACAACAAAAACTTTCACAACCCTGACCCGGATGTTTTATTTGTATTTATAGTTTAATAAAACACTCTCTAGGGCGTGTCTCATCTAATCCCAAACTGTCTCTCTTCTTTGCATCATGTTAATACCTGCGTCCAAATATGCATACACTTCCCTACTTTAGTACTGCAAAAGTATATCAAATGAGCAGCATGACAATATTCCTTCATATTCATAAATCTGTATGACCTACTACATCTGCTGAGATTCAGAAGTGCTCATCCACTGGACATTATACTATCCAATATGCCACGGAAGCCATGGAGACGTCACATTCAAAATGTTGAATTCAAAAAACAGCAGAGAACTGCAAGCCAGGCAGCTCTATTCAACTGTAAGTGCTATATATTCCAAAACAGTTGTTCCTTATGCTTAAAATGTACATGTTTAATATTACCAGAGTAAATTATTGTCGCCACAGTTATTGTTACTTTTAGTGATTGTTATTGTTAAATGTATTCATTTTACTCACTACTGGCCGATAAGAATGTTCTTCAACAAATTCATTACATACATTGACAGAATATGATTTTGGACGCAGCTAGTATGTGTGTTGAATGCAGTTATACGCAACAAACACATTTACAGAGCTTAACTCACATATAAGGAACTCTTCTCTGGTCTTGGGCTGAGATGGCAAATCTAAAGAAAAGAAAAAAGGAAATCAGTTAGCATATATACACTGGCAGCCAATAGCTTGAAATAATGTACAGATTTTGCTCTTATGGAAAGAAATTGGTATTTTTATTCATCAAAGTGGCATTCGTCTGATCAAAATGTATAGTCAGAACATTAATAAGTCTGATGGTTTGGGGGAAGAAGCTGTTACACAGTCTGGCCATGAGGGCTGAATTCTTCGGTACCTCTTGCCAGACGGCAGGAGGGTGAAGAGTTTGTATGAGGGGTATGTGGGGTCGTCCACAATGCTGGTGGCTTTGCGGATGCAGTGTTTTGTGTAAATGTCTTTGATGGAGGGAAGAGAGACCCCGATTATCTTCTCAGCTGTCCTCACTATCCTTTGCAGGGCTTTGCGGTCTCAAATGTTGCAAAAAGTTCTCATCAAAAAATCATCCTTGATATTTTAGCTGTCAGTTTGTCCTGATACTCAGGTGAAATTTCACCCCACACTTCCTGTAGCACTTGCCATAGATCTGGCTGTCTTGTCGTCACTTCTCACTCACAGTCTAGCTGATCTCACAAAAGCTCAGGGGGGTTAAGATCCATAACACTCTTTTCCAATTATCTGTTGTCCAATGTCTTTGTTGCTTGTTTCTGAAAAGTTTCTAGAGAAAGCTTTTTTGCCATTTTTAACCTAATATTGACCTTAAGACTTGCCACTGTATGCCAGTTGCATACAGTGGCAACTCAAAAACAAACGCAAAGACAGTGTTAAGATTCATTTAATGAACCAAATAGCTTTAAACTGTGTTTGATATAACGGCAAGTGATTTTCTAGTACCAAATTAGCAATTTAGCATGATTACTCAAGGATAAGGGTATGGGGCCTGTTTAGATTTGATAAAAATAAGAAAATCAAATAATGATGATGCTGTTTTTTTACATCAGTAATGTCCTGACTATATTTTGTTCTGCTGAATGCCACTTTGGTGAATTAAAGAATCAATTTCCTTCCGAAACAGAAAAATCTGTACATTATTCCAAACTTTTGGTCGCCAGTGTAGATATATATATGTATATATAAATGAGTGTTCCATTTAAAAAATAAAACTTACATTCTGTGATCTTTTCGTTGTTTGCCATTATATGGACAGCAGGAACTAATGAGATAAACATGCAAAATTAGTTATTTTATGTGCCTGAGTATGATCTGCCTCTTTCAGATGGGCTTCAAATATTTCCTGACTTTGACATTATAAACGATGAAAAACGCAAAAGGGACAGACATGTTAAAGATAATGGTATGCGTTGATGTGGAAAACATTTCTGTTCTTATACTATGCAACACTACTACTACTATTACAACTGCAACACAATAGTACTACTACAAACATACATAATTCAAGCATCACTTTTATACCCCAACCTTTTGTATTAAACGTCATCCCATAACTCATCCCACACCGCTTGTGCTATGGACATGAAATAGACCTTAACTTGTGTCGTTTATTGAGGAATATGATTGAGACATAGGGGTGACCTATGCAACCACCCAAACACCCAAACCAACTAGCAATGCCACAGCAACCACCCAGAACACTGTACCAACTGTTTAGCAACAAGTTAAAAACTACTAACAACACCTAGTATGCCATGGCAACCACATGTTCTAAATATATAATCTCTTAGGGCATTCAGTGTGGTTTATAAAGTTATTTAAGGCCTGTAAGAATGTCATATCACCTTTCTCTGATATCCTGACAGCATCTTCTTCACAGAGATCATCCAGTTGACTTTTCAGCTCAGAGACAATTGTTTGTATTTCCTCAAATGTCAAATGTTGATTGACAGAGATGCTACACATGCTTGAACATTGGTAGCGGGGAAAAGAAGAGAAATTCTGGAGATGGAAAAAGAAGCAATTAGTAATAAAAATGAAAAACCTCTCTTGATGGTCAGAGAGTCAGTTCTGTTGTCAGTTCACCTGAATGAAATAGACATCATCCTCGATGTGTGAAAGCTGCTCCAGTTCATTGTTTCTCTTCTTCAGATCATTGATCTCTTGCTCCAATGTATTTATAAGTGCCTCGACCTTTCTTACTTCATTCTTCTCTTGAGTTCTGATAATCTCTGTGATCTCAGCTCGTCTTTTCTGCATGGAGCTGATCAGCTCTGTAAAGATTGTCTCACTGTGCTCCACCACAGCCTGCGCTGAACACTGTTAAAGCACACAGAGGAAACACATCTGAAGCAGTCCATTGATTCAGCACTTACTAAGATGCATGATATCATTAGCACTTACAAAAAATAACCATATCCAAATACAGATTCCGGACCACCATGTTTGGGAGGTATTTGCTAAATGCATTTATACTTGTATTGTTTTCAGATTGCAAACTGATTTTGGAGAAATATTGCTACCTTTCTATAATAGTACACTACAGTGTAGTTACAGTAGTAGCCTATATAATGGCATACTTTAAAAAATAAAAAAATGTATAATTTGACTATATATAAACCAATTTTGTCAAGTAACCTAAAAAAATAAAAAAGTTAGAGTTAGTAGAAATAGATCATTTAGCTAACAATTGCAAGTCACCTCTTTTTTCAATATATAGTTTAATATCCTTGTTTAATTTATTCCATTTGATCTAACTTATCTTATTTTTTAACATTATACAATAATGGTCTTTGAGATTCAGTTATATCCGTAAAAGTTTTTATGTCTATTTGTTAAATGGGGGGATTTGTGGACAGTACATTTGTGGTGTAAAATTTGAAGTGAAAAGGTAAAGTTAGACCCTCAGGGTAAGTGACATGTTGTGTCTGGTGTCTTATTATTTAATTGAATAATGATTATATTGTAGGAGGTTATTTGAAATAATTTCATGCATTAGATGTACATTTCAAACATCTTCAATATTCATTATAGCCTATAGGCAAATTGAATGGAATTCAATCTGAATTCACAGTATTGCTATTATGACATACCTTCAATTAAAAATATGGTTGCCTAAATATGTATATATTCATAGGCCTGTACTGTATACAGTATTCATAGAATAAGTAATCTTGCAGATCAGTCTTTTGACTGGGATTCTGTAATTTAATATGTCTGTTATTATTCAGACATTCAATTATTCTACTAAATTGTGAAAATACATAATTCCGTGTAGAATATTTGATTTAGTATTTTGCTTTAAATCACTAAATCTTGAACAGCAAGATGGCCCCTTTTCAGAATTAAAATTTGACAACTAAAAAAAAATTACAACTAAATTAGCAAATTATTCTATTAATTTCGCATGATAATATAGTGGATGATGATAATACTGTAAGCTAAATTTATATCTTAATATGTTACAATTTAAAAGTAAATGTACATTGTTCTTAGGGAGGCTTCTTCACTCAATTCCCCCCCGTAATTATTTGATTATATGAGGGGTCAATAGCTAAGATAAAGTGCATTTGGGCACATGACAAAAGTTTTAATGTAGCTACATAGTGATAATAAATCGCTTTGGATAAAAGCATCTACCAAATGAATAAAGGTAAATGTAAATAATATAGTAACTAAGCATACTTCTGTCACGATTCACTGTTGTCTGGCCTGTGTTTCTCCCCTGTCATCCGGTCCCCATGGACTACACTTCCCATAATCCCCTGCTCTCTCCTTGTTCATCTTTTGTTTTTTCATTAAAAGCGGCATTTAGATCCTCATTCCTCGTCTGCCTTGTAACAGATTCTGTAAACGAGGCAGACGAGGAATGAGGATCTAAATGCAGCTTTTAATGAAAAAACAAAAGATGAACAAGGTAACTCAGAATATAACGAAAAAACAAAAACACAGGAAACCAAGAACAGGGCTTGGAACAAGACATGAATACATATAACAACTGACCAAGACTGAACAGAAATCAGGGCATTACATACACAAATACATATGATAAAATTAACACAGGTCAGGAACAATAGGGAACAGCTGGAGGTGATCACAGCAGGGGATGATGGGAAGTGTAGTCCATGGGGAACAGATGACAGGGGAGAAACACAGGCCAGACAACAGTGAATCGTGACAACTTCTTCACACTCACCTTATGAGAGTCCATAGCTTGCCTTAACTCCTGTATTTTCATCTCTCGCTGATTCATGTCCTTTTTTAGACCATCCTGATTTGATTTCAACTGTATCTGTGAATAAATTTGTATTAATTTGTGATGGAAATTGTTCCCAATCTGACAACCCCATACCCAATCCACTTTCATATGGAAAAGAGCAGTTTGGACATTCTGCTAAACATTTCCTTTTGTGTTCCACGGAAGACAGAAATTCTTATAGTTTAGGAATGATGCAATGGAGTGTAAATTATTATTTTGGTGAACTATTATTTTATGTTTAAATTAGGAAAGTCTTTTGATTGCTGACTTGTTTGTATGATGTCGATATACATTCACATTTGTATGAGTAATGTGGGAAACAGAGGTGGAATATATCCAAGTGTGTGACTCTCAAGACTGACCCTGATATGTTATAATTCTGGATGAAATTATCATTGTAAAACACATGCAAATCACAATATCAACAACGTATAGTAATTGTTCACAGCTACCTTTTCATCTATTTGAATTTGTTTGAATGTCAAAAAAAAACAGGAAGCACATAAACCTTTTTCAATAGTCATATTGGCAATTGTCACAATTTACATAATTATTTAAATAATAAGTATTATATCAGTTGCTTTACCTGTATTACTTTTCTCTGTGCTGCAGGTGAAGCTATTTTATGATTCTGGTGGTTAATTAAAGCACATTGCATGCATATCAACTGCTGATCTTTGCAGCAGTACAACTCCAGTTGTTTATCATGTTGAGAGCAGATCTGCTGCTGTAGGTGTGGCGAGGCTTTGACTAGTTTGTGCCGCTTTAATGCAGAAGACGTATAATGAGTTTGGATGTGAGTTTCACAGTAAGAAGCCAAACATGCCAGACAAAACTTGATGGCTTTTAGTTTTGTCTCTGTGCAGACATCACACTCCACATCCCCGGACACAGCACAAACCAGTAAAGATGAGGCTTTTACAGCTTCTGATTTTGCCCTCTTCATTCTCTCTACAACTTCAGCCAGCACAGTGCTTCTGCTGAGAGCTGGTCTTGGAGTGAACTTCTGTCTGCACTGAGGGCAGCTGTAAACACCCTTCTGACCATCCCGATCCCAGAACTCTTCAATACAGTTCATACAGTAACTGTGCCCACAAGTTGTAGTTACTGGATCCTTTAGAATATGAAGACAGATCGGACAGTTGAAAGGATTTTGATCATCAGAAAAAGTTTCTGCCATTTTGTCGATGACACAATCAGCAGGTTTCACTGTGGAATAACAGGAATTATTGTTACTTGCAATGATTAACTCAGTACCTGGGCTGAGAGAGGATTCGGTAGCACTTTATTTTATAGAACTGTTCTACATTTACTTACTATATAATTACAACAACTACAGTAATTACTAGGTACAAACCTTAACCAATATTAAGTACATGTATTTATCACAGAACTTTCTTGGGTATGTCCACTGTAAGTATTCTGAATGTACACATACTGTAAAATAAAGATTCTTTAAAAATATTAAAAAATGACAACCATTTACAGACCTGTTATGTTCCTGGAGTGTTAAAAGTAAATGATCTTAAAGGATAACAACAAACATCTACTGATCACTTCCTGGATCTGATGGGTGAGGAAAAAATACATGCAAAACAAACATTTAAACATTAGCAAGTGTTGTCAATACAAAGACTAACAAGAAACAATGATACAGATATTTATGCTGTGAATAATTACAGAAATATTACATACACTTCTGTTATTTGGCTCACACTCCATCTGTTGCCCACGGTTGTCTCTCTCAGAAAGAGAGAGAGATCAGTTTCACTTTCATGTCTTGAGAATAGGGTGGGGTGTAAGATCATTTTTTAAGCTCAAACAAATATTTACATTTGTTTTGTGTTTGCAATCAAGGTTGAATTATAGACTGAAAAGCTGCATGCACACTTCTTTTAAATTAAATGCTGCACTAGACTAAGATTACATTGCATATAAGGCTTAGTAAGTAGAATAAAACAAAACTCACTAAACACCCATAAAAAAGTCTAGATTCGCCCCTGTGCCTTGCATGGTATTAGCCTTACAGACTTCTAAGGATTGCTTCTAAGGACTGGCTAAGAGCTTTTCATTTGCATGCCAACTATATGAAACCAACAATTATAATAATGGTAATAATGATGGAATCTGAGTAAATAGTAATAATGAATTTTATTGATTTCATCCATCTGCACAACAGCAATGTTTGGTAGCAAACCTCAGAAAACCATTCACAAAACCAAAAACATTAATAACTTTCCTCAACGCTTATTTATATTTATTTATTATCTTTCTCTATGTCTTAAGAGGCTGGGTGCTCTGACATCGCAATTTGTGAGTGCCTTCTCCCATGCAAATATCATTGCATGACATTTTTGCTAAATAAAATGATGTGGTTCATTACACATGTCAGTGCAGTTCTGAAGTGAAATGTCCACTGTGTAGTGAAGTGAAATGTTCCCCCGAACAAATTAGGTTATTATTCTATCGAGAATTAAATCAACAAAACCTAACTCCCTACATTAAACCTTAAACCTAAACCAAACAGATTGTGTCAGAAAAAGCAAGTGAGACCTGAAAAACACAATATTTGAAGCAACCATGTCACTTTGTGGTGCTTCTATGCAATTTGATCACTTAAACAAGCTTGTAAATGCAGTTGGTTCATTAAAATGAGCACTATATAAAAAGTGTTTAGATGTCATAAGATAGCATTGTGTGAGGAACAGGGTGAAAAGTAACAGTTTATGAACTGATAATCTGGCATTTTACTCATGATTTGTGTGAAAGGGGATAAATGTTTTAGTGCCTCTGGTATTTATTCTTCCAGGAAATTGCTATATTTAACAAAAATATAGTTATTGTAACATGATTCTTTGACCAGTGAATGTCACTCTGGGAGAAATATTATGGTCATCGGACCATACTGTTGGTATGTAAAAAAGGCGGTAAAAAGGCGACTTAAACAAATTGAATTTAACAACATCCTCTCACACAACCTCCTCTCTTGATTTCATTCTAGCTAGGGAAAAAAAGTTACTATTTACTTTCACTCAAGTATGTTTTTTGGCTAGATACTTGGACTTTTAATTGAATAAATTTTCACTCAGTATCCATACTTTCATTTAAGTATAATTTTGAAGTACTTTTTACATCCCTGCTTTTGGGGCACTTAACATGATTAAAACCACTGATGTAAAATTGTGATTTAGATCAGAATTGAGCGGTATGTTTGGACTTGGGGGCTGATCACATGTATGTGGCTTTTGTGAGTCACGATGGTAACGCCACCAACTGGCAGCAGGAAGTGTGGCTCTTACAACAGACTTTAAAAAAGTCCTCTCATAGTATTTACCTGAATTGCTTCAAAATTGTTTTAGATAATGTCAGGAGACCACTGATGTATAACTATGAAGTGATTCTTGATATCTTAAATCGTGCTGCATTGGAAACGTATTAAATGTTATTATTATTTTCTTTGTATATTCACGTGTTTTTGAGGCACTTGTCTTGCTTAATAACTCGTGACATTTTGCACACACAGCAGAGTTGTTGGCCATCAGGCCGGGACAAAAGTTATAAGGGGGGCTTGTAGGGGGTGGCTCTGTAGAGCCCCCTTGAGTATGAGCATGTAAATGGTTCAGTATGGCTCAGTAGCACCCCCATTTTCACCTACAGTCACAAAAATTGGTACATATATAGTTCTCATCAAGCCGGACAACTTTCATAATTAGTCATTAGCTCCATCCAACACAAAGTTGGCCATTTGGGATTTTTTGAAAATTGCAGGCCCTGAACTTTTAAATACTCCTCCTAGGGGATTCATGTGACTGTCAACAAATGTAGGCAACATTATGCCAAGACATTGAAGATGCAAAATTGCAAATGGTTTTTTGATATATTGAACTGTGTTGCCTTGGCAAAGCATTAAATGAATGGCAAAAATGGGAAACAATAATTGTCTCATATCTTCTGCGTACATTGTGTGATTTAGATAAAAATTGAGCTGTGTGTTTGGTCTTGTGGGCTGAATACATGGATGTGGCTAGGGTAGTTGTGCCATCAACTGGAAGCAGGAAGTGTGGCACTTACAACAGACTTTGAAATTATCCACTTACATTTACCCAAATCACTTCAAAAAGGTTTAGAATAATGTCAAAACATGGCTGATGTACAATTTTATATGGTTTCTTAATCATTTAAATAGTGTTGTCATGGGGACCGCTGGGGTTGGGTGGCGATTTATTTTATTTTTATTTTTTTCAGTATTAATTTGAGAAATTGTTGCTGTGTATTGTTTTTGAAGCTGAAAAATGTTAATAATTTATCACAAAAAGCAGTGTTGTCATGGCAATGGATCAAATTACATGTAGTTTATGTGGGTGGATTTGACAAACTCATCCATGTAATTTTATTCACACTTATGACATGAATGTGACTATGGTGGGTCACAGTCATAGTAACTCCAGCTGGCAACAATAGATGTGACACTTCCAATAGACTATGAAAAAAGAACCCCTTTTATTTTCACTCATATCACATCAAACATACACAGACTAGTGTCAAATTTACTTGTTTTGTCATCCAAATGCATGCGTCCATCATACATTGTTTTCTGAAAGCCACCAGGTGGAAATGGACCCATGGTGCTTGGGCCTGTCTTCACTGCTTGTAGGTATATTTTATTAATTGTCACTATCAACTCACAAATGTCCATGAATTTATACAACAAGTACATTGCCTGTGGCAATGAAAAATATACCTACAAGCAGTGAAGACAGGCCCAAGCACCATGGGTCCATTTTCACCTGGTGGCACATGGTAGCGATTATGCCACCGATTCTCAAATTAAAATATCAGGGCTTAACGCCAAGGATTTTTTCTACAGGCCCTTTAGGGGCAGTGCTTCAGATTTTTACTTGCCCAGCCAAAATTTTCACTGGCCCCACAAAAAGGTCTGAAGCTACATATTTTTTTATATAAACTCAGCAAAAAACAAAAAGTCCCTTTTTAAGGACACTGAATTCTAAATATACATTTTACAAAAATCTTAACGATTAATGGTTCGATTGATGTTTAGCTACATAAAAATTGCAATAGTCACACTTAACTCATGGATTAAAACATTAAAAAAAGATGATTAATTGGAAGGAAAATTAAGGTAATGATTGTTTATTGTGACCTTCATTTATACATAGTACACATTAAGACACATAGTAAACATTAAGTTGCAAAACAACAAACAAATGTTAATACACTGCATAAATGACTTAATATACCATATATTTAATTTTAACTTTAAGAGTAGGTAACATAATTGGCCATATTACTCCACATACTTTCCACATTTACTTAAGGCATATTTCTTGTTCCAGCAAAAATTGCATAATACAGAAAAATGACATTCAATAATGTTGCAACAGACAAGTGTGAGTATCCATTTACCACTACCAATTTTCCTTCAAAACATCTAAGACACCACGAGGCTTACGCCCATACAGTGGAGGCTTGCAGGACCTCTTGAACTGGAATAATGGGTTCAAGCCATTTATCCCAATTCAAAGCAAAGTTTGATTAAACCGTTCAACAAAACTATCCGTTTGTGGGTGAAACATGCATGTCCAAAATGATTTAATACCCAATAATTCATACAGTTTTTGTAGTGTACATGACAAACATAGTGCCCTGATCAGTGAGGATTTAATTCGATATCTCCACTTGGGAGATGGATTCTGAAGAGACACTGTTTTCGGATATCGCGTTGCATAATCCACCAGGACCAACACAAAGTGATGCCTGCGTGCCATCCATTCTAATGACTTGACAAGGACCATTCCAATTTTTAAAAAATGGGCCATCAGACAATTTAGTGTTTTTTCCTGACCCAAGTGACCCACCATCGGATTATAATGAGTTCTGGAATAACATTTCTTCTGTACTAACAATTGAGGTTGTACACACAACCTCACATGTCACTCAATTTAACCGATCCTTAACCTGTTGATACGCATTTCCCCACATGCGGTGGTGACGTCTCACTTAGGGTTCAACATTGATATCCGATCTCCGTTTCACGATAGCAATGCTTCAGAAACAGCAATTTAGTTATTTGTGCCTGGAGTACAAATGAAAACATGCAATATCAAAACGGGACTTTATACCTTTGTTATGAAAACATGATCACCAGATGAATCATTCATTGCAGCGTTCATTAAAAAACATCAATACAATTTTTCGTTCATAAAAGGGATCAATCTGGGAAATATTGATATATTCTCCATTGTTTACATGCAATCTTGCCTGAAAGATTTACCCTTCGTCATTGTTCTTCAACAAACTATGCAATCTGAGCAGCATACATGTTGTAAAACTGTATATGATCTTATATATATTAGAGTCCCATAAACAAAATTAACCCATCTCCAAAGTCTATTTTTAGAAATATGGCATAGTTTCATTCATAAGAGCCAGGAAGTGCAGTCAGATTTTGTGTCATCTTGAAAGGCGGACCCTTAATTTTACTCTGTACACCGGCAGCGATTTTCAGAGTAAAAAAGCTTGCAGGAACCTCATTTTTTGTTAGATCATCTTCAAATTTGAAACGTAACTTCTTTAGACTTGTGGCTTTAAGAATATTGTATTTCTGGGTTGTCTTGGCACTTTTATTATTGTTTTTTTTAGAGTATAAAATCATGTTCAGCACAAAATATTTCCATTACTATAAACTTCAGCTTCTCTAACTTTAAAAAATAACATGTATTAATTCTGAAACTTGGGAAATACAGCCCAAAGTGTCATCTTTCAAAATATATTACAACTGTGTCCATACTCCAAAGGGTCCAGTAAATACTACCATTTAAGTTCAGGTATGTCATGTTCATGGTTTGTGCTCAAAAAGGCGGTGCACATCAACAGGTTAATAAATGAAAAATATGGATATGCGAGTGCAACATCTGGCTGGAGGTATTGTCCATCAATCATATTCACTTGAACAATGGCCTGCCTAAAGGTCTCATCTTGCATCTGCACCAGAGGAAAATCCCCAGTAGCCAAAGCCTCGGACTGAACCAAGCTTTGATGAATGGAGGTTTGATTACGACTTGAATCCACCAAGGCTTGATATGTTGCCCCTTTGATACTCCCAGGAATCCGGTATGCTCCTGCTTAATCGGGGGTGACCTGTGGCACATCGGGGATCTGGACCATTGTCTCCACCTCCATCGTTGGACATCGGCCCTGGAAAGGGACAGGGTTTGCCGACTCCTGAATACGCTGCCATATGATCCTCTGCCAGCTGGATGGCCGTTTGGAGTGACGCAGGGTGATGGCACTAGACCCACGCTGCCTTGACGGAAGTGGAGTGGTAAACTGCTCCAGTTCCACCAGATCAAATCACAGGCCAGACGTCACGTTGCTCAGCCAGCATCCACCTCTGCCAGGCATCCCGAAGCTGCTGGGCAAAGGTAAAAGGGTGGCCGTGCTCACCAAGGGTCAGTGATCGAAAGAGTTGGCGCTGTTGCTCCAGTGTCCAGCCGACCCGCTGCAGGATGTCTTTCTTTAGATCGGTGTACACCAGGAGGTTTTCTGCTGGTAAAGCCTCCAGTTGGGCCTCCCCAGACAGTGAAATCCAACTCAAAACTCGCTTTTCAGCGGACTTTAATAAACACGCTCTCTGGGCAAGTTTTATCCGGTTTACATTTGCATGTACATTTGCGTACACGTTGCACCGCAAGTATATACACATATTTACTCTGGCGGCCAAAAGTTTGAAAATAACACTTTTATTCACCAAAGTGGCATTCAACTTATCATAATGTATAGTCAGGACATTAATAACATGAAAAATTACTATTACAATTTGAAACAAATTTTCAGAACTTAAACGATTTCAGAGTTCTCATCCAAAAATTCTCCATGTGCAGCAATGACAACTTTGCAGATCCTTGGCATTCAAGCTGTCAGTTTGTCCAGATACTCAGGTGACATTTCACCCCACACTTCCTGTAGCACTTGCCATAGATGTGGCTGTCTTGTTGTCACTTCTCACGCACCTTACAGTCTAGCTGATCCCACAAAAGCTCAATGGAGTTAAGATCCATAACACTCTTTTCCAATGTCTGTGTTTCTTTGCCCACTCTAAATTTTTCTTTTTGATTTTCTGTTTCAAAAGTGGCTTTTTCTTTACAATTCTTCCCATAAGGCACCCCTGAGTGTTCTCTTTACTGTTGTACATGAAACTGGTGTTGAGCAGGTAGAATTCAATGAAGCTGTCAGCTGAGGACACGTGAGGCGTCCATTTCTCAAACTAGACACTCTGACGCACTTATCCACTTGTATAGTTGTACATCTTGCCTTCAACATCTCTTTCTGTCCTTGTTAGAGCCAGCTGTCCTTTATCTTTGAAGACTGTAATGTACACCTTTGAATGAAGTTTTTGGCATTTTCAAGCATTGTATAGCCTTCATTCCTCAAAACAATGATTGACTGATGAGTTTCTAGAGAATGCGGTTTCTTTTTTGCCATTTTTGATCTAATATTGACCTTAAGACATGCCAGTCTATTGCATATTGTGGCAACTCAAAAACAACCACAAAGACAGCATTAAGATTAATTCAAAAGAACCAAATAGCTTTCAACCGTGTTTGATATAACAGCAAGTGATTTTCTTGTACCAAATCAGCAATTTAGCATGATTTCTCAAGGATATGGAGTTGGAGTGATGGCTGCTGGAAATGGGGCCTGTCTAGATTTGATCTAAAATTACTTTTTTCCAAACAGTGGTGGTGCCATTTTTTTACATTAGTAATGTCCTGACTATACTGTGTGATCAGTTTGGAGAATTAAAGTATCAATTTCTTTCCGAAATAGCAAAATCTGTACATTATTCCAAACTTTTGGCCGCCAGCGTATGTAACAAAATAAACACGGTTATGTTGAGTCTTCGTTTAAATGAGAATACAAAGGAATACCCATTACACAAATAGACAAGGTATAAATATAAATTAGAGTGATTACTTACCATGCCGTCACAGACTGCAGTACCTGTGATGTTTGTGGAGGGGGTTCATTTACAGATTCGGGATAGGACTCTGGTTCAAACATGTGTGGCTGAATTCCTCCAGATGCCATTTTTTAAAATTATTTTCTCTCCTTTTCCTCCCCAATTTGGAATGCCCAATGCGCTCCAAGTCCTCGTGGTGGCATAGTGACTCGCCTCAATCCATGTGGCGGAGGACAAATCTCCGTTGCCTCCGCGTCTGAGACAGTCAACCCATGCATCTTATCACGTGACTCGAGCGCTTTACTGCGAAGATATAGCGCGTGTGGAGGCTTCACGCCATCCACCGCAGCATCCACCTCACCACACGCCCCACCGAGAGCGAACCACATTATAGCGACCATAAGGAGGTTACCCCATGTGACTCTACCCTCCCTTTCAACTGGGCCAATTTGGTTGCTTGGAGACCTGGCTGGAGTCACTCAGCACACCCTGGTTGCCATTTTTTTACCATCCAAACTTTTCAAAATAATTACAAACACATAAAGGCGGGGGCATTGGCACTTATTTAATATGTAAAGATTTTACCCTGTCATAGCAGTGGCCATTTACATTGAAGTCTTAAAGGAGACAGGACCCGGAAATTTAGCATTTTAATCAGGGGGTCAAAAATAGGATAGAAAATGTATAATTATTTCTAAATCATGACCATTTCTGATGACAAAAATCTTTCTAACATTATAAGTGGACCTTAGTGTACATTAAAAAAAATATAACAAAAATTAAATGCATGACACCTTTAAATTGTGTGTCTTGAGCCATTAAGTAATCAACCACTTAGAAAACTGTACCAACCACTTATGCACATGCTAAAAACCACTCAGAATACCCAGAAAGCCCTGGCATTGTGATGACATGTTCTTTCAAAAAAATATTAGCATAAATACATCATCTTTTGGGCTACATAATGTTATTTATAAAGCCATTTATTTCTCACCTGAAAGAATTCAATCTCAACTTTCAATTATACATAAGAATATACTTCTGTATATTCTCTTGTAGGCCATCCTGATTTGATTTCAACTGTTGCTGAAATGGTAAAAGATTGACACTATATAAAATTTGGTTTGTATATAAAAAAAAAATCAACACACCCCTGTTAAAACATCAGTTCCCTTTACAAAAAGCTTCACTTTGATGCTGCGCTGCTAAGCGCTATGGGGGAACAATCTTATTGTGAGCTGCTCTGAACATGTGTGTAACACGTCAATGAAATTGACTGGAATTTATAGCCTCGGTCGGTGAGATCATTGGACGCACCTGTGGCCAGGCTATAAATAGGAGGCGTCACCAGAGTGTCGTCAGACATTTTTCTTCAGAGCTTTCTCTCTGTGTGTTTTCACGAAACTCTTTGTTAGAAATTTGTTAAAATCTAAGTCTTTTAAAAGAGAACTTTCCTTTCCTTTCTTTCTCTCTCTCTCTCTATATATATATATATAAAAAAAAAAGAAGGGGGAAAGAGCACGCTGCTCTCGCGTTGCAGCAGTGGGGGTGCGAGCACTGTGATTTGCTTTCAGGCAAAGTGCTTCGTGCTCGCCTCGCTTGCTTCCGGGAGTCAGCACTCTCACTTAATTTGTGGGGCTCTCATATTGATCTGGCTGAGACGCGAGAGACGGGTTCGTCCCTTTCACTCGCTCTCTCCCCAGACTCAGCTGATCCTCGTAAGCCTGAAGCGCGCCTCGGCGCCTCTTCGGTTCATGAGGACACTGAATCTCTGTAAATCCCGCGATAATAAAGCGGCTGCAGAATTAAGAGACAAATGCGAGCATTGCTGTCTGCTTTCGGGCAAAATGTTTCGCGCTCGCCTCCCTTACTTCCGGGAGTCGCCACATTTCATTCAGGGCTCTCTCCCCAGACCCATCTGGTCCTTCCCGTGATCTCGAAGCGCGCTTCGGCGCCTCTTCAGTTCACGAGGGGGGCGGAGCGCTGAACCTCTGTTCTTTTTCACGCCATAATAAAACGGATGAGAAATTACTCGAGGTATTATGCGGGCTGTGGCCAGACTAAAGCTAGACTGGCCACGCGAACAAGAGACCCTCCCCCAAACGCTCCAAACTATAAGACAAATTTCTGTCTGGTGGCCAAAATAAAGAAATAAAAGAGGGAATGGAACTCTATATCAGTCCCTTCCTTTCTTCTATGTTCCTTATAAAAATGTATACTTCCCGTATCTTCGTGCCCTCGACGTTGGTGTATTCAACTATCGTGGGTGCTGAAGCTCGGGGGTATTTGGTGATGCCGCCGGTAGAAGAGACACCTGCGGGTTTTCTCTCGCCTGGCTTGGCATCATCACTAAAGAGACCTACTCTCCCCACAAAGCTGTGCAGGACCACCTCCACGCTTGTGGGGAAAGCTTATCAGACAGCAGGTCAGGCTGGTGTTGCTCTGCACACTATGGCAGTGTTACAAGCGCACTAGGCTTTTGTTGAAGGACATGAGCGTAGGCATCTCACTCAGGGGGAGGGGCCATCGGCCACCCAGCCCCGCCCCGGTCCTTCCAGACGGGAGGCTCTAAAACAAGACGTGGCGAATCGTGCTCCCCCTCGTGAAGACTGGGGTCCAGTTCGTCACCCTCAGCAGCCCCCAATGCAAGACCTCAGGGGTGTGATTTCTAAGAGAAAGAAACCCTGACATTCTTGTAACCAGCCTTGTGGGGGTAGTTCCCTTCGGGACGGGGCGCGTGTATCATCCACTTCAGCCCTCCCGATACCCTTACGAAACCTCTTCACTCCCGCCGCCTTTGGTGTTTCGGGTGATAGAGGCTTCCATCATAGAGTTGGATGTACCGTTGCTTCCTGCCTTGATCCAGGACGCGGAACACTCGACATCCCCTCAACAGGAAGTGTCAGAAATAATACCATCTCCGAGAACCTGGCAGCGTGGAAACTTCTGCCAGGTATTTCTATGTGGGTTCTAAAAGAGTAGAAAAGGCTTGCCGCCCTCCGAGCTTCAACGGCGTGATTTCCACTACCGTAAGCCCGGAACAGGCATGTCTACTTCAGGTAGAACTGCAGATACTTCCTGGTCCGGCCTAGCCCTATCACCCCGCACATTCATGAAATGCATTGATGCAGCACTGGCTCCTTTGCGACTCCAGGGCATCCGCATTCTGAATTATCTAGACGACTGGCTGATCCTAGCCCAGTCTCAGAAACTGGCAGTTCAGCACAGGGATATCGTCTTGGCTCATCTAGGTTCCCTGGGTCCGAGACTCAACGCCAAAGGAGCGTTCTTTCCCCGACCCAGAAAATTTCCTATTTAGGGGTCATATGGAATTTGATCACGATGCAGGCACAGTTGTCTCCCGCTCGTGTCATCTCCATTCAGAACTCCCTGAGCAATCTCAGGCTAGGTCAAGGTTGCACTGTTCTCAGTATCAACGAATATTAGGTCTCATGGCGTCTGCGTCCAGGGTGATTCCTTTGGGCCTCCTCCATATGAGACTGTTTCAGCTGTGGCTAAAAGCCAGGGGGTTTCATCCAAGGGCCATTCCCCTCAGGCAAATAAGGGTTACGCGCCCAGTGCTTCGTTCCCTTTCTATGTGGTTCAGACCCCGGTTCTTACCTTGGGTCCCACTCTAGGTGCGTCTTGTCGTCGCAGGCTGCTAACGACAGACGCCTCCCTGACGGGCTGGGTAGCGGCCTTAAGTGGTCGTCCGGCTTAAAGGGATAGGAGGGTCGTCAGTTCGGTTGTCACAGTTACTGTCTCGAGCTGATGGCCGTATTTCTGGCCCTGAAATACTTCCTCCTGAGGCTGCCATGTCTTGGTGCGGGTGGGCAATACAGTGGTAGCTTCTTACATAAACCATCGGGGGATCCACGTTCATGTCAGCTGAATTTCTGACACGTTCGATCCTCCTTGGGGCCCAGGGCAGCTCAGGGCAGTTTCGTCCCTGGATGCCCGTGTGTGTGTGGGAGCAGATTTACTAATCTAGGGTAGAAGAGGACCTCTTCGCCTCTATGATAGCGCAATGTCTCCTCTACTTCTCCCTAAGTCACCCAGCCCTCTTGGGTCTGGGCTCAAAGCCCGGTTCTTCTGCTCCCGGGAGTCTTGGTAAGGTTCGCCAGCAAGGGTCTTGCCTCCTTTTAATGGCGCTGCGCTGGCCGAACAGGATATGTTTCTCGAATTCCTCTCCTTGACTGCTCGCCTTGGCAATTCCGGACAGGAAGGACCTTCTCATCACTGGTCCGAATTGTGATAACTCTCATGCTTGGCCCCTAAGGGTATCAACTGAGGTTCACAGGGCTTTCTATTGAAGTTTCCGAGAACATTTCAAGTGCTACGGCTCCCTCCACTTGGAACTGATCTGGGTAGATTTTACAGGGCAGAAGAGGACCTCTTCGCCTCTTTTGATAGCGCAATGTCTCCTCTACTTCTCCCCAAGTCGCCCAGTTTCCCCCCCCCCCCTAAGTTCATATTACAGAACCAGCTAACTGCCAGTTTGCTTCAGTTCTGGATTTTCTGTAGAAAGAACTGTCAGCGGGCACTTGCCTCGCCACTGCCAGGTTCTATGTGGCTTCCACTGCGGTTTGCCACGCCTTGGTGGGCGGGGTGCCCCCAAGAGGCGTCCTTGCTAGGACCTCTTCACAGGGTAAGACCCCCTTTTTTAGACCTCTAGAGTCAGCGTTTGGTAGACTTCTGACTCTCAAGATGGTTTTTCTTATGGCAATTACGTCTCTAAGGAGACTTGGGTACCTACAGGCTCTGTCTCTTTTGCCGGCCTGTTTAGAGTTTGCCCCAGAATGACCAAAAGCATTCTTTGCACCCTCACCCTAACTACCTGCCCAAAGTGCCTTTAGCGACCCTTGGCCGGTTATTTTCTAAGCCTTCTGCTCCCTGCCGTTTGTAACGCCGGAGCAGCTAAGGCTTCTCAGACTTTGTCAAGTCTGTACCCTTCAGACTTATGTCCACCGCTTTTGCTAGTGGCGTAAAGTCAGGGCAGCAATTCTTCACTTGGAAGCCATGACCGGGGGGCGGTCACTTCCTGGCAGACTATGTCACTTTGGGTGAGGTACATTTTTGCCCCGGCCTACGAGGCGCGCGGTCAAGCTTCGCCAGTAGGTTTTAGGGCGCACTCTACCAGAGGGCTGTCCTCCTCTAAAGCCTTGGCTAGAGGTCTCTCTCTGCAGCAAGTTTGTGATGCGGCAGGCTGGTCCTCTCCGCACACATTCATCTGGTTTCATGGTCATGTTTCTAGATGTTCATGCTACCCCGGGCTCTTATGCCCTTGGGTCGACATCTACGCTCATGTCTAAGCAAGTTTGTGATGCGGCAGGCTGGTCCTCTCCGCACACATTCTTCAGGATCTATGGTTTGGCTAGATGTTCCTGCTACCCCGGGCTCTTATGCCTTTGGGTCGACATCTACGCTGATGTCTAAGCAAGTTTGTGATGCAGCAGGCTGGTCCTCTCCGCACACATTCATTAGATTCTATAGTTTGGATGTTCGTGCTACTCCGGGCTCTTACGTCCTTGAGTCGACATCTCAAACTCATGCAGGAACAAGTTTGTGACGCGGCGGGCTGGTCCTCTCCACGCACATTCTACAATTTTCTTCATGGGCTGGATGCTCTGCTACCCCGGACTCTTATGTCCTTGGGTCGACATCTCAGGCTCATGCCAAATCAAGTTCGTGGTACGAACTTTTTGAGTTAGATGCTTTACCCCGGACTCTTATGTCCTTGGGTCGGCATCTCAAACTCATTTCTGACTTTGTGGGCTAGATGCTTCGCTACTCCGGACTCTTATGTCCTTGAGTCGACATCTCAAGCTCATGTCTGAACAGGTTTGTGATGCGGCAGGCTAGTCCTTTCCGCACACATTCTTCGGATTTTATGGTGTTAGATGTTTTGCTACTCCGGGCTTTTATGCCCTTGAGTCGACATCTCAAACTCAGGCAGGAACAAGTTTGTGACGTGGCGGGCTGGTCCTCTCCACGCACATTCTACAATTTTCTACATGGGCTAGGATGTTTTTGCTACCCCGGACTATGTCCTTGGGTCGACATCTCAGGCTCATGCCAAATCCAAGTTCATGGTACGAACTTTTGAGTTAGAGCCCTTGGGTCGGCTTCTCAAACTCATCTTTTGACTTTGTGGCTAGATGCTCCGCTACTCCGGACTCTTATGTCTTTGAGTCGACATCTCAAGCTCATGTCTAAACCAGGTTTGTGATACGGCAGGCTAGTCCTTTCCGCACACAATCTTCGGATTTTATGGTGTTAGATGTTCTGCTACTCCGGTCTTATGCCCTTGAGTCGACATCTCGAGCTCATGTCTGGAACCTCTCGCGTTCTGTGAAAACACTTCACAACGATCAGGGGTCCGGACAGCCCCAGTGCGGCGGCGTGGGCATTTCGTTCCCCATAGCGCTTAGCAGCGCAGCATCAAAGTGAAGCTTTTTGTAAAGGGAATGTCTCGGGTTACTTGTGTAACCCTTGTTCCCTGAAAAAAGCGGAACGAGATGCTGCGCTTCTTTTGCCGCACTGGGACGTCCCAGGACAGCTCTTCAGAAAAATAATCTGACGACACTCTGGTGACGCCTCCTATTTATAGCCTGGCCACAGGTGCGTCCAATGATCTCACCGACCGAGGCTATAAATTCCAGTCAATTTCATTGACGTGTTACACATGTTCAGAGCAGCTCACAATAAGATTGTTCCCCCATAGCGCTTAGCAGCGCAGCATCTCGTTCCGCTTTTTTCAGGGAACAAGGGTTACACAAGTAACCCGAGACGGTTCTTGTGATGCAAAAAATTAAGCAAAGATAAATCATATCAGAATTTTGCACCTTTAATGTAAAAATTACAACTCATGCAATGCACTGAAAACCCAAGTGACAAATTTCAGAGAGAAAAAAAAAAAAACAAACACTTAGAATAACCTAACTGCATAATTGTGCATATCCTTGAACTATTACTTAGTTGAAGCACCCTTTGATTTTATTACAGCACTCTATTAGCCTGGCACATTAGTCTATTAGTTTGGCACATCTTGACTTGGGAATATTTTCCCACTCTTTGCAAAAACATTCCAGATCTGTCAAATTGCAAGGGCATCTCCTGTGTATGGTCCTCTTCAGGTCCCCCCACAGATTTTCTATAGGATTCAGGTCTGGGCTCTGGTTGGGCCATTCCAAAACATGAATCTTTTATTTGCTGAAGCTATTCTTTTATTGATTTGGATGTGTGCTTTTGATCATTGTCATGCTGAAAGATCTTCACTTTCAGCTTTCTAGCAGATGTCAGAAGGTTCTGTGCCAAAATTGACTGGTACTTGGAGCGATTCATGATACCCTGCATCTTCACTAAAACCCTAGTTCCAGCTGAATTATGCTGCCACCACCATGCTTCACCGTGGGTGCGGTGTCGTTTTTGCGCCAAACATACCTTTTAAAATGTTGGGGAAAAAAAAAAAGAAAAAAAAAAGTTAAATCTTGGTCTCATCAGACCAGAACAAATTTTTCCACATGGTTTTGGGAGACTGGATATAGGTTTTTGCCAGGCTTGGGTGGTTTTTTTTTCTCATAGACCAAACAGATGAATACGGGAGATAGTTGTCACATGCAGGGAGCAACCAGTACTTGCCAGAAAAAGCTGCAGCTCCTTTAATGTTGCTGTAGGCCTCTTGACAGCCTCCCTGACCAGTTTTCTCTTTGTCTTCTCATCAATTTTGGAGGGACGTCCTGGTTTTGATTATGTCACTGTTGTGCCATACTTTTTCCACTTCTTGATGACAGTCTTCACGGTGTTGCATGGTATATCTAATGCCTTGGAAAAATGTTTGCAGCCCTCACCTGATGGATAACTTTCAACAATGAGATCCTGTTGATGCTTTGTAAGCTCTTTGTGGCCCATGAATCTTGTCAATCTTGAAGATGTCAGAAAAATACTACAAGAAAAGCTGAGATTTATTTGGAGTTAATCAGAGTCACTTCCGGTGAAGACAGGTGTGTATTATTTCACATGAGCTTGATGATTGGTTGATTCTGAACACAGCCACATACCCTGCTATAAAAGGGCATGCACAATTATTAAGTTTTTTATTTTAATTTTTTTTTCTCTGAAATTTGTCACTTTGGTTTTCAGTGACATTGCATAGGTTGTAATTTTTACGTTAATGTTGCAAAAGGTCTGATATGATTTATCTTTGTTACATTTTTTACGTCACAAAAACCTGCTGTTTTAACAGGGGTGTGTATACTTTTTATATCCACTGTATATATATATATATATATATATACATACATACAGGGTTGGGGAGCAATGAAATACATGTAATTGGATTACGTATTTAAAATGCTAAATATAAGTAACTGTATTCCACTACAGTTACAATTTAAATTATTGATATTTAAAATACAGTTAAATTCAAAATTATTTTGATTACTGAAGCGATTACTTTTTCATTTTATTGTCATTTGTTTCATTTAATGTTTTGTCTTTTCAGATGGAAAACATTATTACATATAAATGATGTGATCCAAAGTGCATTTGAACAGCAGTGAAACACTTTCTTATGATGTGTTACATTCATACGAGCAGACAGAGAAGTAAGTTTGGAGCAGAAGAAATAGAAATAAACATTGTAGAATTTGTCATCTATATGCTAAGCTAAAATGCGATTTCTAACCATTTTATATACACGTTACCAGACACCATCATATTTTTTTATTAAGAAAATTCACGTTGGATCATAATTTCTTTTTTTCTAGTAAGACCTTTTAATATTAGGGCAATTATTGTATTCTTGATAATAATATTTGTATTGTTTTCCTTTAAAATATCTAAAAATCCTTAAAACAAGATCAATTTGATTTATCTTGTTTTAGAAACATCACTGTATAAGATATTTAGGTTTTTCAGAGAATGTATTTTTAATGTGTATTTTGTCTTACTGTTCTGGCAGAGTTTTTATAGTCAAAACAATTGAAAAAAATCTACCATTCATAAGTAATCCAAAAGTATTTAGAATATGTTACTGACTTTGAGTAACCTAATGGAATGTGTTACAAATTATATTTTACAACATGTGTTCTGTAATTTGCAGAGGAATACATTTTGCATGCGCATTGGCTATGCAAGCCTGGAAATTTGCGTTTCAGCGTAATGGAGCACAATTTATTATTCCAATATTATAAAATTCTTTGCTGATTTGAAATATGTTCATTGATTGTAATCATGACCAACCGTTTTTGAGATTTCAATGTTCCCCATTCAAGTAGATAGGAGCTGCACCGGCACTGGAAATAGCCTCCCAAGAGCGTTCCAAATATGGCTGACAGTGGACTGACTTGCTAGAAATGTTTCTATGCTTATTTATATTTTATTTTATTTTTTATGTAATTTTCCCTGTAAGCCCCTGATCTGTTTTTTGCTACACTGCATAATGCTGCCCTCTTGCGTCTTTTTCTTGAATTACAAGACGAGCATTCTAATCCCAAACACCACAGGGCCCGAATTTAATTATATTATTGTTGTTGTTTTTTGTATTTGTTACACGCCATTTTTTCCTCTTCAACCCTTCAGTCAACAGGCACTGTTAGCTGACCTTTGTGTTTGTGTGTGTTGTGTGTGTACAGAATTGCTATGCAGCATATTGGACAATACCTCAACAGAAGCAACTAAAATCCTCTCATTAACAAAAAAATCTATATTCCCCTTTATTCACTCTTATCTTTCCCACGATCTCTGGAAACTCTATGTCTCCCACATGCATAAAACAGATTAACCCACAATCTCTCCCGTCCGCTCTATCTGATCTATGATCAGCACTGTACTCTCATGTGTGATAGTAAAAGATCACAGTAATTGTGTGAGAGAGAGAAGGTTCCAGAGCAGTGAAGAAGAGATTTTGAGGGAGACAGAAGTGTGAGGATTTTGAGGTTGGAGTTGACTGTGTTCAACTTCATGTATATCTCCACCAATTGGGCAGAAAGGAGAATTTATAGTAATAAAGGACTTAAATATTTATGTGTTTCTCACCAACACTTATGTTGGAGTCACATGGATTACTTTTATTTTGCCTTCACGTGCATTTTGGAGCTACATTTTTGGGTGAACTATCCCTTTAAGATCCAAAACTGAATATATCAGAACAGAGGTGCAAATGTGAAATGAGGTAATATCTCAGCATGCAAAACAAAAGAAAGAGTAGCCCTTTTCAAGTGTAAAAGCTGGTCTCCAAACCTAACCAACTAAAACACCCCCAGCAAGTAAAGATCTACTAAAAAAATGACTAGCTTTAACCAATATTTATTGATGTTTTTTCACATTAAATGAACATTGTCACATTTCAGAGTTGTTTTATCCAGGTTTCTGACTTCCTTTTCCTCTCTATCGGTCATTTACAAGCTTTCAAGGAATTTAAAATACAGATGACCTCAAGAACTTCATCTCCCAGCAGCCCTTGCCTCGCAGAAATGAGCAGGAGGTCACTACTAAGGTCGCATCTAAAGGGATCATAAAATTATTACAGCTCATGTTTCTTTGCCAACCAAAAAACAACAGCCCAGAGCACATAAACCTAAAAACAGATGCTCAGCTCTCCTGTTGCCTTGTTTTCTTGAATTCTTTGACCACTGGCAATAAATATAGCCTGTTTAGCTTGAAGAAATCAGACGAACAGCAGAGAGATTACAACCAGGAGACAAGAACGAACAATACAGTGATAACACAAAAAATAAAAACAGATGACAATCTATAATGATTACGGTTTATTTCTTTGTTCTTTACATACCGCTTGGGCCTACTGAACAGCACTTCGAGCCTTAGCACTGTAACATTGTATTTAATGTCATTACTGCTGCAAGACTAAATGAATCCAGTTCTAATGACACCAATGAATGATCTAGATATGCAAAATCTCATTGGATCAAAGCCAAGATAAAGCTGTAAACTGAATTTTTAAGTCCTTAGGTTTTAACAAAAATAGACAAAATGGGTTAAGCTCTTAGTGCCTTTGCCATCTTAAATGGTATAATGTGACAAGTCTCACTGGACTCTTTATATGAGAAGATCTTTATTATGAAAGCAGAAATAACCTTCATGACCTTCCATGGAGGTCTGAGCTTTAACCCCACAGTGGCAAAGATAACTCTCAACACATCAATATAGCATGCTAACATTTATGTCCCCATATCGATTATGGACTCCAATAGAGATGTTAGGGTCAACTACTTGATCTGAATGAGATAAGATTTCCAGGTGTTCATCTTAAGCTAAATAGTCCCAGATAAAGCTTATATTTGTAAATTCTGTTTCCTATCTGCCACAGATATCTCAAAACATACTTATGCTGGGATACGATACAGGTATATCAGCAGCTCTCATATTAAATCTGATCATTTGTATTTGTTAGGTTTGGTGCCTTCAATAATAGCAGGTTTGTATTTTGTGACCCAAACAAATCCTAGAATAAAAATAAATATTTATTCTCCCCATATTCTTTTGGTCTGGGAGAGATTAAACTTCAAATAAAGTGAAAAATTCTAATGTTAAACACTTGCATAATAGGCATCCACAACCTATTTCTTTCTCACAGAAAAAGCCAAAAACAGATTCCCTAAGAGCACAGATTTTCTGTCACTAAATATCCTGTCATAATAAATTCAATGTTTCCATAGTAAAAAAAAAAAAAATATGCACAGCATATATTATTTGTGACAGCACCTCGCAAACATTGTGCTTAAAATCAATAATTCTGACCATTATCCCAGAATGGAATTTCCACAGGACTAGTAGGTGATTGTGTAATATAAATTTTAAAAAGGCAGTAAAAATTGCCAAAATGAACACTGTAACCAATCAACATTTGAACACATAATTCAGTCCAAACTGAATACTAAGCGCATAGAGGTACATCTGGTTGCAAAAATAACACTTTGGCTCTGAATTTCATCACAGTATTCCAAGCATTATACTGCAATAGTTGAGGGCACGTGCACATGCACACATTTGTCCACAAAGGGCTAAACCTTGTATGGGCTAATCTCTTTAGATGTGCAAGATCATATGTCATCATTAGCCTAAAACACACAGTAATGCAGTTAACTACAAGGCTTACACACTCCAGAGAGAGAATTATCACTCTCCACTCACACAAACTTGTCCTCCTGTTTGTGTTGTGAATTATAATGATTGTATATGCATGCACTTAGTGATGATTAAGAGCGGCGTGTGTGTGACGTAACTGCAGTTTATAGTCTCAGAACACACTCCCCTGCATGAAAGCAATTGCACTAACACAAATGTGAGGTCTTAACGTGCCTTATTTAAAAGCATACAGTATATGATTGCTAATAATTTCAGACCTTTTATTCACGTAGTTTGTTCTCTTGTAGTTGTAGCTTGCTCTACATCTCACTGTAGTGTATAGTCTCTACATCATGCAACTATAAGCAAACACCAGCATTTGTTTGTTTTGGACCAGAATTAAGCAGGATAGGCTTTCTGGTGACACTCTGGATTTAGAACCCGTCATCATCATCATCATCTACCTCAAAGCCGAAATCTGTAGAAAATAGAAGAGAAAAACGCAGAAAAGTAAGCATACTTTATGCTTTTTTTCTGAACTACAGTACATTTAAATTCAGCAAAGAGTGTAAGTGATAATGTACAGTCAGCCGGTCCTGTTTGAAAAATAAACTCAGACAGGGTGATCAGGGGATTACATTTTGTGATTGTGAGTCTCTATTATCCGGCTGACTGTGTATTATACTACTTATTACACTACTACATACCAAATAAATAAATGGGTATGAAATATGGATTTAAATATTGGAGGTGAAATTATTTTCTGATGTGAGGTGAAAGAGAGACTAGCACAGCTATGTAGGAAATCGGTTGCCAGGGACAATGGTCGATTATAAAGTTATTCGGGCAAAAATAAGTGACTTCCGAATGCTGTGATTGATAAAATGTGTCACTAGAGGCTTCTCCCGTAAAAAAAATGCTCAGATTTTAGGTAAAAGTCTAAAGGAATAGGTCATTGTGAAGATTAAAAAAGGTCAAAAGTCATCCTACAGGTAAAGGTAAGGTTTGTTGCATCACTTACCAATGCTGCCCATTAACTGAATGACACTGACACAGTTCTTCCACTTCATCATCATCTTTACATTTAGCAGACGCTTTTATCCAAAGCGACTTACAGAGCACTTATTACAGGGACAATCCCCCCGGAGCAACCTGGAGTTAAGTGCCTTGCTCAAGGGCACAATGGTGGTGGCCGTGGGGTTCGAACCAGCAACCTTCTGATTAGCAGCCCTGTGCTCTAGCCACTACACCATTACCACTCCATAGTCATCTTTCTCATCCGCAGGGTCTTCGTACTCCACTGGTCCACTCTCCACAACAACAGTATTCTGGGTAGGAGCAGCAGGGGTGGCCAATGGGGCACCTGACCCATTCTAAGTGTAGAGGACATGAACCAGCAAACGAGAGAATGGTGAATATTTCTTTAAAAAAATCAATATTTAAACATATTCAAAAACATTCTTTAGCAACTCATTGATTGTGTGTCTGAGTGCTTGATCCTGTTTTTGTGCTCCTGTCTTCTGATTGTCTGTGATTGTGTCACTTCCTGCAGGAGTTTTACTTTCAGTGCAATATACTTGTCAAATCTTGCCTGGTTACATGTAATCTGAGTTAACAAATAATATTTTATGATGAACTTCATTTTCCTGAAGGAATGCTGTCAATCACAACCCATCATTTCCCCTGTTGCCAAGTAATTTAAACTAAGGGTTGCCTAGTTACCAACAGCACTAAGTTTTGACCTCTTGTTGCAGTATTTTTGCTCTGAGTAAAAAAAAGATAGAGATTTATTATCTGTTAACTCACAAGCAAAGAAGTTTAAAGGTAGTAGAGAAAAGAGCAATGTAAATATGGAATATTGGATCATCATCAAAACTTTGTCTTCAGTATGATATCAAGCACTAGTAACTCAGTTTTGATATTTTAAGCAATAAATAAACTACATCAGATGACTAACAGCATTTTATCATATAGGGCACTATGTATTTGTTCATGAATATGAGGAGAAAATAACAATGAACTTACTTGGCTCAAATGGAAACTGAATAATGACATAAAAAGTCAAACGTGGCAGCATGAACCTTCTTATATTTAACGTGAGCCCTATTTTACCCCCTGTCGTGTGTTCTGCATCTGTTGTGAAAGCATGCCTGTAATCTGAGGTGCCCTCTGTGGCACATTGGGAAGTATTATAGTAATTTTATATAAAATCTTAAACCAATAACCGTACTAAATTCCTCAATATATGTATTGAATTTAAATTCTCAAATCACTGCATTGTTACACACCTAAAAGCTACCTTTGTTTTAATGCTTCACAGAACTTCTGAAGTGTGCTGACAATTTGCCAAATGACAGAAGTGTACAGTTTTATTTATTTTTTTACGCACTGGTATACAGTACAACCCAAGACCAATTTAATACAGACAGAGAGACAGACTGATCTAAAGGGATAGTTCACTCCAAAATAAAGATTCTACCATCATTTACTCACCCTAATGTTGTTCCAAATGACTGAATGACTTTTATTCTTCTGTGGAGCATAAAAAGGATATGCTAGGCAGAATATTAGCCTCAGTCACCATTCAATTTCATTGTATGGAAAACGGATACAATGAAAATGAGTGGTGACTGAAGCTAACATTTCGCACAAACATCTCCTTTTGTTTTCCATGGAAGAAAGAAAGTCATTTGTGTTTGGAACAACATAAGGGTGAGTAAATGATGACACCATTTTGATTCTCGTGTGAACTATTCCTTTGATAACACACAAAATATAAAGATTTCTATGATAGAACACATCCGGAGGAAGTGACAGAGCCAATAAAGAACTACAGTATTCTATGGGCCAGAATGACAGCGAGACATCAGCAGGAATGCAGAGAAAATAGCATGTGTCTTCAAGAACTGCTCAAGTCCAAAATTCAGTAGCACACGTTTCGTCACAGTCTGAGGGGGTACATTAACTTATGATACGCCAACTCAAACCAGGGCCTTAGAGTATCTGCTTAGAGTCAGACTGCTAATCTAGGACCAGCTCTCTAGCTCAAAATAATTATCTTAATTTAGACATGAAAGGAAAAAAACTTGCTTTTAGGTCAACATAATATACTTTCCTTACGCTGAGGATGAACTAGAAGATGATGCTCTGGGCCGGAGGGCCATTTGAGGTTTAAGGAAAATTAGTTTAATATATCGAGAGGCCTGCCAATATCCTGCCCTAGTGTGAAGGACGGTCATTTCATATCACTCACCTGATCGAGGGCCAGCTTCTTAGGGGGCTGTGCACATATAAGGGGCTGTAACCTTGGAGACAGCAAGAAAGAAAGAGAAAGAGTGAAAAAGACAGATAGACAAGATCATTAAGATAAAATGGCTATTCTCTTAATAAGAGCTACTCTGGGTATTCTGGATTAATTAAGTTAAATAAAGTTTATTGGCCGTGTTAAAGGTCACAAATGTTGGCCTAACCAGTCAGATAAATAAAGTAATATTCAACTTACGTATGTATATTTCAATTTAGTACTCTGCCTAAAAATCACTGATTCATTATAATGCAAATAATGCAAATCTTGGCACATTATTGAAATGAATTCCCTAAATGAATTTAAATTCTATAAGTCCAGAATGTACAGAACCAGAGATACTTTACCACACACACACACACACACACTCACACACTTTCTTTTTTTTCCGCAATTTGGCATGCCCAATTCCCAATGTGCTCTAGGTCCTCGTGGTGGTGTAGTGACTCACCTCAATCAGGGTGCCTCCGCATCTGTGACGTCAATCCACACATTTTATCCCATGGCTTGTTGAGCACATTACCACAGAGCTCTAGTGCGTGTGGAGGCTTCACGCTGTTCTCCACGGCATCCATGCACAACTCACCGCACGCCCCACCGAGAGCGAGAACAACATTATGGCCATGAGGTTAACCCAACGTGACTCTACCCACCCTAGCAACCGGGCCAATTGGTTGCTTAGGAAGCCTGACTGGAGTCACTCGAAAACACCCTGGATTCGAACTTGCGACTGAAGCTGTGGTTAGCGCCTTTACTTGCTAAGCTACCCAGGCCCCCAACCCTCCAATTTCTAATGAATGTCATTCTCTGTTTTCAGTAAAAAAAATTATTTACTCTCTTTTTCAAAAATGCATGAAGAACATTTGCGAATCAAGCACATTTTTATGGATGGTAAACAGAAAAGAGATAGTAATCCCCTGTCTTGGATTACCATCACCCTTAAATCTCTCACTGCAAAATTCCCACAGGAATAAACATGGCATTTAAGCTCAACTGACAATGTGGGGTAAAAAGGGGAGAGTGAGACAGACAGAGTAAAATAACAGTATAGGCAAAGAAGAATCCAGAGAGAGAGTTTTTCCACAATATCAATAATTTTAAGTCAACATTGCAGTGGCACAGTTCGAATAATGAGTTTACTCATTATCCAACAAATGTAAGATATGTTAATGAGGTACGGATGAGATGCGCTTAACCCACAGCATAAATAAACGCTAATCAGAATCATATGACTGCATCTGATTATGCAGAAGAGATTCGGCTCTCATGAGAGCAGATCTATCTATATAACCATGAGATGGCCCAAATCTACTCTCACACACATCTTAAACTCAATCACAATAATTTATAAGCCCTATTCGGACGGCACCGAATTTTAACTTCCGAATCTGAAATGTCTATTTTCTCCCACCTCCCTTGAGAACATTCCCGCCAAAATGAGCTACTGTTTTTTGATGAACACCAAGGTCGTGTGGTCATTTAATTGCTATCAGGAAGAATTGCATACTTGAGTGAAATTTAGGATTACATTTAATTGATGAATATAAAACAGAAATATAATGTCTCTCTTTGGTATAAGCCCCGTTTAGCGGTCAGAAGAATTTGTACTCAGAACCATCATATCCTGCCGGAGATAGGAGGCAGGGGTGAGGAGCCAACCCCCGTGAAGGAGGTTGGTGGAGGTTACCGTGTTAGCACATTGAAACAGCAATGTGATAGATTGTGAGCAGACTTATAAAGCAGTGGCTTACATGTGATTGTCTAGCAGTTACCTAGCTAATGGTACAATGATGTACAGCTGCTAGTCTTCCCGCTAAAACTACGCTGCGGTTACACTACCGTCTGAATCCACATCTTTGACTTTATAATAAAAAAAACGTTTTGGAAATCTATTTTGACCACTGCTAAGTGCTGTACGTTTGTACTGTGTGTGGTAACAGCTCTGGCGGTAATGGAAAGTTGTGAAAATTGGAGGATTGTGTAACAGAAATTTTTTAACATTTCACAATATTAAAATGACATCACCGCTCCACCAGTGAGTGGGATCTCTTAAGTAGAAGGGATAGAAAAATGAGAGCCAGATCACATAAACCTTTGAAACGGTCCATTGTAATGGCAGCAATGTAATAAAATTGTAGTATATCACATTTTAATATAAAAACATTTACTAAATACATTTATACATAGGGCTTGCATGACTACTCGTTTATACGGGTCGAATAGTCCCAGAAAAGTTGCCAGGGTTAATGTCTTATTTAAAAGGTTTAATTTCCACCTCTACATTTTAAACACTGACAGATAATTCCAAACATATTTAAACGCAAATACAGAGGACACAGTTTGTGGATTGATGAATTTTCCATATAACAAGTGCAACTGCAATCATGTGATCGACAAAAAGTCTTGCTTGTCCCCCATGATTTAATTGTCATCCAAATGCATGAGTTTTATCACAGAGAAGCCATGAAAATGTACATTTACAGACGTCACCCTGAGAAACAATTGCCGTCCGAAGACAGACAGACAGACAGACAGACAGATAGATAGATAGATAGATAGATAGATAGATAGATAGATAGATAGATAGATAGATAGATAGATAGATAGATAGATAGATAGATAGATAGACCATCTGAAGGTTGTTTTCCCCAAAAAGTGTAAACATTGAGCACATTTTAATTTACGTTCTTATATAGATTATGCTTAGAAAGCTGACAATGTGTGCAGTCATGTAAACGCATTAGGCGGCTTTCTTTTATCAGTGTAAGGTCATAAACGGCTTGAGAATAAACCGATGGACAATGATTTCAGCTTATTGAGATGCATGTAAATGGTCTCAGTGTCTACATTGAAAACTGATTTTGGTATTTGCATTAAGTGACGCTAGTGGTGGAAAAATGACACATTTCACCGTTAAAATGTAAAACACACCATTTCTCTGACTGTCTGTATTACTTCTTCACATTTCAGACACTGCAGTGTTCTCCAAGTGTGAATAAATGGTTGATGTCAATTGAGGCTTTAATTTTGATAAACTTTTTGACACCAGGCTGACACTATTGCTTCTGAACAGTGCCTTACGCCCAAAGTATACTTCGGTATTCTGTGTGCCAGTGCATCTAGAGCACAGTATGTTTAACGCAAACTCGTTATCAGCAAAGTCGGCCAGCCCGGACTGTGTGCAGCCCAGTTTTTCTAGTCACATGGACAGTCCTCTTCTATGCATGTTGTTAGTGTATGCGCTGGCCATTGACTGTACTAATCACAAAGCAGTCGTAGTCTGCATGCGTCGAACATGTCCACATGAGTTTGTGGTCAAAAGAGTATATTTTGAAAGGCTGAGCGCAGTACCATGCTCGAGACGGAACAGCACGCAGAAAAACACGGTTTACCCAAAAGTAACTTCAGAAGCAGGTTTATGGTTCTATGCAGATCTTTCTCAAAAAACTTCCTCTCCTTTTTTTGGGTCAATTCAGCCTTGAGAAAGCCATAACTTTCTTTCATCTCCCAGACAGCAGACAGCTCACCTCTCTCTCACTCTCTCAAGAGATGCAAGTTTTCTGCCAGTAAGCCGATTAAGAAAGAGACTTCGAGCCTACAGCAGAATGAATCTCAGAGGAACAGGGGAGGAGAGAAAGTACCAAAAAAAGTTGAGGATGAGTCTATTGAACAGCTGTCAGCGAGCGAGCAAAAGTGTTAGTGAGAGGGGGGCTGTTTAATTACCAGATGTGTGATGGTGTGCGATGGTGATTTCTGGCACTCCAGGTGTGAATGTTTTCATGAGACAGTCCCAAGTATTGATACAGAGTAGGTGTTGAAGAACAAAGACTAGTGCGGCACAAAAATGAGTGCAATCCAATGTTATAATTGGTAACAAATCTAAAATAAAACAAAAAATCTAAATGAAAAATAGAAAAACATAATCGAGCAATCTGAAAACTAAATAGATAAAATAAAATAAATTATACAATTTAAAACCTTTACCTGCCTTCATTAAACAGGAAAATGTATATGGTGATAATAAAAAAATATTATATATATATATATATATATATATATATATATATATATATAAACTTTAAAAAATGTATTTAAAGGACCAATAAAAAATACAATGTAAATTAAAACTAAAAACTATAATAACTGGTGCTGCAGGACATCTCACATTCTCTCAAACCCTCACCTCTGCACAGACTCTAATTAAACCTTTGCCATTTCAGAAAAAAATATACTCTCTCTCACACACACACGCGCGCACACACACACACTTTTTATAATCTCTATGGCTCTGTATAAATGCTGAGCTGTGGGTATTTGAGAGAAAATGAAAATGACCAAAGAAGGGTTAGGAGAGAGGAGGAAAGGGGGGTGAAACAGCAGGGGGCAATTATCCAGACTATTTCTGGAAGAAAGAGTAAGAGAATGTGAGAGACTTATTACATTTAACATACAGAAGCATGGCAGTACTGTATGAAAGGAGGGATGAACAGACCAGCAAATGGGTGGATGTTCAGGTAATTGCTGGAGGACGTCGGGAACAGGCTGTAAAAACACAGCAGAGAGGCAGAAAAGGGAGTTTGCTTGTACATGTTTGACTGTAAATAAGGACTGAACTCAGACTTCAATGGCTTTACTTTCAGCAGATAATCACACTTAACTGCACTCATTTTAGTTTCTGTGATAAATTCAGCTTCAGCTATTTAAATAGGTCTGGACAACTCTTCAGAGAAAAAAAAAGGATATTTCGATGATTTCACTGGCTATACAAAATTAAGTAACATTATGGATATCACAATATTGTAATGCACGTTTCATGTGCCCATTAAGTTTCCTAAAGACAGTGTACTGTAGTTAGATTAGTTTTGTGATCCCTCCTTGTCTCACAACCTAAAAGTATGAACAACAAGGTATATTAAAAGCATCTCTGAATGAAACTTGGATTTAAAATCAGTTTAAACTATCCATTTCAGTAAATTGATTCACAAACCGGATTTAATTTTTAATAGCAAAAATGGCGTTAAAGTTGATCAATTTAAAGGGGTCATGAAATGGAAAATCAAATTTTCCTTGATATTTAGACATATAAGTGGTAACTGTATTTATAGTTTTGAAAACTTTGTTTGTGATGTCACAAGACATTGCTCAGTTGTATTTATATCCCACATCATGTTTGGACTTGGACTTGACAGAAAAACCATGAGTAAGCAATTTAATTCATGAATATTTCAAATGATGTGACTGTTTTATAGTAATGGGGCTGATGTGCTTGAGCGAACAGTTTAATATATTTCGATGCAATGTGTCTGAAGTGCATTGCGTAAATCCTGAAATTTAGTTTTATAATGTTGTGAAGAGCTTGTCTCTCTTCCGATTGAGATTCAAATATGGCTGAATTTGAGGGGTTGCATGATGTTAGCCAATCAGATCAGTAGGCGTTTACATTGAAGTTTAAAGGTGAAACTGGGTGTGAAAAGATTATTTATTTCTAAACTATGACAGTTGTAGTGCACAAAACATTACTGACATTATCAGTGGGCCTCAGGAAAGATAATAAAATTATTTTAAAAAAAATAGCATTTCATGACCCCTTCAATTCAATTCCATGAATGAGTTTGTAAAACATTTATGAATAAATATTGCTGTTTATTTCTATGCATTGTTAGAGCATTGCAATTAATGAAAATTACTTAATGTCATTCTAAATGTCATTTGTTTAGTTTAGTGAATTTATTTAATTTTTGTATTTTTTTTTTTTTTTTTTGCTTCTTGCAATAAACATTTTGAATCGGGTTAGTCTTAAAAGGCTACAAATAGTGTTTTGTTCAGAGCAAATACATAAATACATATACTCTAGGCTAAATGTAATATTGCCAAAGATTGAAAAATATATTTATTTTTAGCAATATCGCCCAGGCTTAGTGTGACACTAGTGAATTAATAAAAAATGAACAGAAAAAGAATGCAGGGTCATCGTGTTACTGAATAAAACAGACACTCCCATTCAGACGGACTGCATTCAGTAAACAGACTGCCGACTGTTATTGTTTGTGTTAAGAAAAAGAAGGGAAAAAACAGGATAGTGAGGTGAAAGGAAGGGGAGAGGGAGACAGTGAGCTGCTGTGGTAACAGTTTAATGGCTTAAAGGTTGTTCAGCTTAAGAACTCAACTTTCCATTCACAAAAACAAATCATAAAAGCTACTTTCGGAATGAATGATTCAACACATCTATCCTGTTCACTTGAACCATTCATTCAGCAACTAAGAAAAAACAATAGACAGAGATTAAATCAGTCACTCAAAGAGAGAGAGAGAGAGAGAGAGAGAGAGAGAGAGAGAGAGAGATGTGCATTGTTCCATGATGTTGGCCTTTCTATGTCACGACAGTAATGTGGAGCACATTTTGTGTTCAGAGCCTGTCCTTAAATGCAGAATATCCATTACTAATGACAACCTAGAAGAATCTTCAATCAAAAAAAAAAGACTAACAAGTGTTGAATAGAAACGAGTTCTTCAACACAGTGGTACAACACACACATGAAAGGAAGGAGTCAGGGAGTGGGCCTCAGTGGGGCCTCACTTTAAATATGTGCTCTAAACTTTAATGTCTTCCATACCAGCATTTAGAGACTAAATATAGAGCAGACGGGCTATTCTAACTGACCATATGTATGGGACTTTCTCTCTCACACACCCACAGTTAATTTAGCCTAGACTGGGCAATTCTTAACAGTCATTCAGACCTGCCCTGTACTCGAGGGCACAAAAGGGTAGAGGACATAAAGAGAGAGAGAGACAAACATAAGGACCTTTGACACTTGTAGCCCGAACCACAAAAGCGCGAGGAATTATAGGGTTCATGAGTGAAACCCTAATTAGTTATTCCAAGGAAACAGACCCAAGAATTGTCCACCAAAAGTCCATCAAAGATTTGGGAAGGTTTGAGGAAAATCTACACGATTCAGGTGGCAAATACACACAGAACTACTACAAAACAGTACTATGGTGGAACCATTGTATAGTGATGTTATTAGATGACAATAATTTGATATATATTTTGCAGGCTGAACAATTGCCATATTCATATAACACAGTATTTACATGGTACTCCAATGTATTATCATCATGGTAGTCTCCATAAACCATGCTATTGCCATGGTACCATGTCCAAAACAAAACAAAACAAAACAAAACAAAACAAAACAAAACATGGTAATACCATAATACTTTTTGAAAGTGCAGCGAGGGAGAGTCTACACTGACAGCACGAACCAGCATCACTAAGAGAGAACAACAAAGAAAACACACAAATGTCTGGTCAGAGTGACTCAAAGTGACTGAAAACATGCAACATGCAAAACCACAGCAAAGCCTATATTGTTCCTTTGAAAAACACTATGCAAGTTCAAAGGGTTATGAAGGCAAATTCTATGTTGCAGGTATGTTTTTTTCACTCTTCAATCAAACCTTTATGTTGTTGTACCTTGTTTGAATATGATCTAAATGGTAGAATAACATAAAATTGAGTTCATGTGCAAAGATAAAATAAGAAAATATAGTCTAGTAATATACCCTGCCTTTGTGTGTCAAGTCAAGTCAACCTTTATTTATAGAGCGCGTTTAAAAACAACAGAAGATGACCCAAGAAGCTTAACAGATCAAACAAATTAATATACAATGACAGATATATATATATATATACACACACACACACACACACACACACACCGATCACTCACAACATTCAGTTTCAGATTAGCAGTTACAGAAATATTCAAACCAGTCCGGCACCAACAATCATCCATGCGATATTGACATAGCAGCAGGGCACTGCATAAATAATTCAGATACGGTTCAGGAGCTTCAGTTAATGTTCACATTAACCATCAGAATGGGGAAAAATTTTGATCTCAGTGATTTGGTCAGTGGCATGATTGTTGGTGTCTACTGGGATTTTCACACACAACAGTCTCTATAATTTACTCCTAATGGTTCCAAAAACAATAAACATCCAGTGAGCAGCAGTTCTGTAGACGGAAATGCCTTTTTGATAAGAGGGGTCAACAGAGAATGACCAGACTTGTTAGAACTGACAAAGTCTACTTTAACTCAGATAACCGCTCTGTACAATTGTGGTAAGAAGAATATTCTGAGATGTGGGTTGGTGCAGTTTTGGCGCCATGAGGGGAACCTACACAATATTAGGCAGGTGGTTTTAATGTTGTGGCTGATCAGCGTGTATATATATATATATATATATATATTTATCTACACACTAGCTGACACATTTTTGGAATATTGTACAGATTTTGCTCTTATGGAAAGAAATTGGTACTTTTATTCACATTTAACTGATCATAATGTATAGTCAGGACATTAATAACGTGAAAAATAATAATTACAATTTGGAAAAAAAAATAAAAATTTATTAAACTTAAACGACTTCAAAGAGTTCACATCAAAATATCCTCCTTGTGCAGCAATTACATCTTTGCCGATCCTTGGCATTCAAGCTGTCAGTTTGTCCAGATACTCAGGTGATATTTCACCCCACACTTCCTGTAGCACTTGCCATAGATGTGACTGTCTTGTCGGGCACTTCTCACATACCTTACAGTCTAACTGATCCCACAAATGCTCAATGGGGTTAAGATCCATAACACTCTTTTCCAATGATCTGTTGTCCAATGTCTGTGTTTCTTTGCCCACTCCAACATTTAATTTTAGATTTTCTGTTTCAAAAATGTCTTTTTCTTTGCAATTCTTCCCATAAGTCCTGCACCCGTGAGTCTTCTCTTTACTGTTGTACATGAAACTGGTGTTGAGCGGGTAGAATTCAATGAAGCTGTCAGCTGAGGACATGTGAGGCGTCTATTTCTCAAACTAGAGTCTCTGATGTACTTATCCTCTTGTTTAGTTGTACATCTGGACTTCCACATCTCTTTCTGTCCTTGTTAAAGCCAGTTGTCCTTTGTCTTTGAAGACTGTAGTGTACACCTTTGTATGAAATCTTCAGATTTTGGCATTTTCAAGCATTGTATAGGCTTCATTTCTCAGAACAATGATTGTCTGATGAGTTTCTAGAGAAAGCTGTTTCTTTTTTTGCCATTTTGACCTGATATTAATCTTAAGACATGCCAGTTCCATACTGTGGCAACTCAAAAACAAACACAAATACAATGGTAAGCTTCATTTAATGAACCAAATAACATTCGAATGTGTTTGATATAATGGATTTTTAAGTACAAATCAGCAATTTAGCATGATTACTCAAGGATATGGAGTTGGAGTGATGGCTGCTGGAAATTGGGCCTGTCTAGATTTGATAAAAAAATACTTTTTTCAAATAGTGATGGTGCTGTTTTTTACATCAATAATGTCCTGACTATACTTTGTGATCAGTTGAATGCCACTTTGTTGAATTAAAGCACAGATTTCCTTCCGAAACAGCAAAATCTGTACATTATTCCAAACCTTTGGCCACCAGTGTAGATATATAAGCAGATTGACCCAGTCAAAAGCCAAGCTGCCGTGTTTTGAACCAGCTGTAGGTGGGATAATTCTGCTTGAGGGAGACCAATATGCAATGAGTTACAATAATCTAACCTTGATGACATTTGTCAGTGGATCACAATTACCAGGTTTTTATTGGAAAGAAAATGTACTTTACTTTTGCAATAGATCTCAGATGGACAAAGCTGATCTGCTTATTGAATAGTAATGAGTAGTTTAAATAACTCTATAAATGAGTATGCCTATACAGACTCTTCTGGTGGAAGGAGAAAAAGTCCAGAAAAAAGGGTGTGGGCAAACAAATAAAGACGAGTGTGTATGAAGTGGGAGAGGATCTGTTATAAGACTGAAAACACCAACAATACTTTCTAAGACACAGGATTACTCAAAAACAGATCTCTCAACATTTGCTACGTTTCTTTAATAACCCAATTTACAATCTAGAAGAGTTTTAGAATGAAGATTTTAACTCCACAGAAATAATAAAATGGTGATACTTCTAGAGCAGACTTTAGGTGTTTTCACAACAGAGCTTTTGATGCAGACATAAGTCCGTTTCACAGTTCGGTTCATTTAATTGGTGTGAACTCAGGTGTGCTCCAGCAAATTAAGTCCAGTTGAAAACATGGTTTTGAGTGTTGTTCATTTAAACTCCTGCAGTGTTCGCAGTTGGATGGAAAGCAGTCTGCCCTAAATCGAGGATGTTAACCGCTATTGATGACATACAATTTGGATATTTGCATACTCCTTATTCGTATACTACTTTTTATATAATGTACTTCTCATAGCTGCGTGTCTCCAAACAAATTGCCTTGAGTAAGCAACTTACATTCTTCGCATCTCATACAATGCTTTTACGGTCTTTAAAGATTTGTTGGTAAATCCAAAGGGACAAAAACATGAATAAAAGAGTGAAGCTGGAATCTTCTTATCCATTATCAAGTCATTAACCTAACTAAGGTGGTAAACAAACAGCTACCACTAGTAGTCATGGTGGTAGTCACCATAATGATGGATGCATACCATACAAAAGTACAATGTGAAAAGAGACCAGTGGGGTGAATTTATTAAAAAGAAAAAATAGAAATAACAAATTGACATAAGTATTCAGACCCTAAACTCAGTACGTTGTTGAAGCACCTTTGTCAGCTATTACAGCCTTAAGTAGGCATACAGGATTACAGCCATCTTCATACCCTTTTTGGGTACGATGCGACAAGCATTGCACACCTGGATTTGGACATTTTCTGCCATTCTTCTCAGCAGATCCTCTCAAGCTCTGTCAGGTTAAATGAGGACTGTCGGTGGACAGCCATTTTCAGGTCTCTCCAGAAATGTTTGATTGGGTTCAATTCCAGGCTCTTGCTGGGCCACTCAAGGACATTCACAGAGTTGTCTATAACCCACACTTGTGTTGTCTTGGCTGTGTGTTTAGGGTCCTTGTCATGTTGGAATGTGAACCTTTGGCCCAGTATGAGGTCCTGAGCACTCTGGACCAGGAATTCATTAATGATATCTCTGTATTATGCTGCGTTTAGCCTTCCTTCAACCCTGACCAGTCCCCCAGTCCCTGCCACTGAAAAACACCCCCACAGCATGATGCTTACACCACCATGTTTCACCATTGGGATGGTATTGCACAGGTGATGAGCGGTGCCTGGTTTCCTCCCGACATCGAATCTTCATTTCATCAGACTAGAGAATCTTGTTTCTCACAGTCTGAGAGTCCTTTAGGTGCTTTTATGCAACTTTCAAGCTGGCTTTCATGTGTCATGCACTGAGGAGAGGCTTCCTTCTGGCCACTATGCCATAAAGCCCAGATTGTTGGAGTGTTGCAGTGATGGTTGTCCTTCTGCAAGTTTCTCCCATCTCCACACGTGATCTCTGTAGCTCAACCAGAGTGAAGAACCTATCAGGTTCACCTCTCTTAATAAGGCCCTTCTCCCTCGATTGCTTAGTTTGGCCGGGCAACCAGCTCTAGGAGTCATGGTTGTTCCAAACTTCTTCCATTTAAGAATTATGGAGGCCACTCTGCTCTTGGAAACCTTCAGTGCAGACTAAAATAATTGTAGCCTTTCCCAGCTCTGTGCCTCGACACAATCCTGTCTCTGAGCTCTGCATGCAGTTCCTTTGACCTCATGGCTTGGTTTGCTCTGATATGCATTTTCATCTGTTACACCTTATTTAGACAGGTGTGTATCTTTCCAAATCATGTCCAGTCAATTGAATTTACCACAGGTGGACTCAAATCAAAGTGTAGAGAAATCTCAAAGATGATTCAGAGAAATGGGATGCACCTGAGCTAAATTTCAAGTGTCATAGCAAAGGGTTTGTATACTTATGTCAATGTGATATTTCAGTTTTTTCTTTTTAATACATTTGCAAAGTTATCAAAAGAGTCATTATGTGGTATGGAGTGTAGATTGATGTGAAAAAATAAATAATTTAAAGCATTTTAGCATATGGCTGCAGCATAACAAAATATGAAAAAATTAAAGGGTCTGAATTCTTTATGAATGCACTGAATATACAGTATATATATATATATATATATATATATATATATATATGTGTGTGTGTGTGTGTGTGTATATATATATATATATATATAGAGAGAGAGAGAGAGAGAGAGAGAGAGAGAGAGAGAGAGAGAGAGAGAGAACTTTTCTCCTACATCTTCATACCTCTTGTCAAAGCTGCTGATAGGTGTGCCCTTCTTGCGTGAAGGCAGGTCGGACTTTTGGGTCCTTCTTTATTCTTTAAGTCTTTTAGGACATCATTGTTTATTTTTGTTGAGATGCGTTTCTGCTCTAACATCTTTTCAATGGCCTCATCTACAGTTCTGGCATTGATAGGCTCATGCCTTCATGATGGCTATTTAAGCCATGAGACAAACCAACACAGAAATTAGGAAAAAACCTATTTAAGACCCTCACACCCACAACTGTCTTCATGAAACATCTATTTACCTTCCGCTCCTTATATATACCCTGTTCTTTAACTTTGCTATTCTTTCTTCTTTTTCTGTAGTAAAAAAAACAAAACAAAACAAAAACACTTAGTGCCGAAAACAATAAAAAATGTCTACTTAGTTTAAATTATTCTGTCATGGGTAAAATGAACACCCACCTTTTTGTTCTTTGAGGTAATCTGCATTTTGAATCATCCTCAGGTTAGTCTTCACCTTAACTTCCTTCTCATTTAGGATATACTGAATATTAAATCACAGGCACTCGGCCATGAATGAGCTGAATGCTGCAACTTCAGCTGACAGAAACAATTTAATTCTACTCTACTCTACTATTCTACAAATTTTTCATGTTTCAAAAAATGAATACATTTTTTAAAGAAAAATCAATAAAGCAGAAAAATGTGCAGAAACTCGTCAAGGTGGTTGGCGATGAAATTGGATATCACAATATTTTTTAAGGCAATTATTGCAAAAATATTTTTACATATCGCCCAGCCCTAATTCACAAATAAGTCTTGTTTATTTCAGTGGGTTTATTATAAGCAGCCTCATCTAAAACCTCATGTGAACTTTATTTTAATAGGCTTATTAAAATAAGTAATTTATAATGTATAAATAATAAAATAAAATTAAATAATAAGTTATTTTAAATGTATTGATGTGTTCAAACTTCTGTAATGCCCACATCTACAAAACAGACACTCCCACCTTTGTAATAAACATGGGGATAATTTAGTCCTGTCTGAATCCATAAATGAAATCACAGACATTGATTGATAAATGCAACTCAAACGTCGTTTAGAAAACTAGTCCCATCCAAATAAGGCCAAAGACAAATAATTTATTTTTGGGTAAACTATCCATTTAAAATCTCCCTCTCCAAAATCATGTGGAAAGCAGGGCATACACACAAGTGTGTGAGCGCGAGAGAGTGAGTTTCTCCGTGGTTTCTGCCCTGTAGCTGGTCTTACTGTAAAGTCCTCTGGGCTGCTGGGTTCATTATAACAGAGGCTCTACAGTAGCAACTTCCAGGGTTATTCGCCCTCCTCCCCCTTTTCCTCTTTTCCAGGTCCAGTTCCTCCCTTCCCCCTGCCCAACTCTCTTTTCTTGCTGCCTGGAGATTGTTGGCAATGCTTCAGAAGTTTGCCACTCTCTTATGTGTTGTAATAAGGATGGGGTTAGAGAAAAAAAAAACGAGAGGGAAATTCTGGTTTTCTTGCATCTGAGCGAGGGGGCCTCAATGCCAGCAGATCCCTTGATTCAGGAAACCTAACCTCCTCTCGGCACTCAGATCTTCACACACAAAGACAAAACACACACAGTCTTCCAACAGCGCACATTATAACACACTGTGACTGTGTCTATGACTCACATGTGTGTGATGTGGTGACAGCATAAATAGCACAGATTTGTTACAAGAGAAATAAAAACCACACCAGAGACTGTACCAGGTGCAGCTGGATCTAAGTGTAGATGGATAAAAAGAGAAAACAAGAAAAAGGGTTTTGTCATCCCTGTGAAATATTAGCTGAAAACTACAGCTCAACTACAGATCCAACAACAGATCACCCTGCTGGTCTCGAACCAAGAACCGTTAAAGGGATAGTTCACCCAAAAATGAAAATTCTTTAATGATAATGATACATACCTTTAAACCATACCAGATGTGTATGACTTTCCTTCTTCAGCAGAACCGCAATTTTATAAGCCCATTTCAGCACTGTTTGTCAATACAATGCAAGTAAACAGGAGCCAACAGGCTGCTGGCTGTTTGACGGTCCATAATTAGGCAGCATAAAGTAATCCACACATCTCCAGTCAATCAATGTTTTCTGAAGAAAATCGGTAGGTTTGTGTGAGAAACAAATTGATAAATAAATCATTGCTTCCGGCCAACAATGGATTGCTGTTTGAAATGACCTAACTCTCGCATAACCTCATAACATAACTCGCATAACATTCCTATGTTGTAAACCAAGCACGGGCTTCCGACTTCTTGCATGAACGTGCCGTCATGCGATGGTAACATGATGCACAGACTGCTGGCAGGAAGCAATTTTTAAACGTTCATGTTTTAATTATCAATTTATTTTTTGCACAAATGTATACAAAAAACCCCCAGCAGAGCAACAGTTGAGCACCAACTTCTAAATTGAAAACCAGCATGGAAAAGGGGTTTCAGTTAAAAAAAAGGGGCCAAAGTTCAACAAATTACAGAGAAGAGTGGAAACAAATGAGAGACTCCACCTAACACTAATCATTCCTTCTCTTTATCTATTCCTCTCTCTGTTCTTCAACCAAAAAAACTTCTCTGCCCTGAGACAGATTTCTGAATGATGCTGTCAACCCCAACATTAGTGTTTCATATGTTTGTTCGGTATGTGGAAAAGCCATTCTTTTCTCCACTGTGGTTTCATTAACACTAACACCTGTTCAGCGTCAAGCATTGTGTCCGACTAAAGACATACAGATATTTCCAGATAGTACCAGACGGACACCTCCTTTTCTTCTCTCCCTGGACAATTTTCTTCATTCAATACCAGCAGGGGCTCACAAAACGTAATCATTTGATAACGTCACTCAAACTGACATGGTTGGACAGAATAACAACACTGAATGCCAAGAAAGCGAAAGATGGACAATGGAGATGCAGAGATATCATGGAAAAAGAGAGGAAGGGGGAGATTCTTTCAGAGGAGAATAGGGCAGACAGGCCCATTAAAAATTGACCCCTTCTTACCCCTGTGACTTCCCCAGGGAAACCCCTCGCCCACTCACACACCTGCTACAATTGCCTTTATAGCCCAGAGGATGGAGAGGGAAAATGAGAGGGCAAGATAGAGAGAATGTCAAGAGAGAAGATATGCATGTGCTTTTTCACACTCTACTGTACAGTCAAAGATGGGGGAGGCCCAGTCCTACAAACACACACACACACACACACACACACACACACACACACACACACACACTCACATATACACACTAATGCAATGAAATGTAAATGTAACAGTGGAAAACAGAAAACAGATTTATTCATGAGCTCTCACACATGTTCAAGTGCCCTTCAGGTGTTACATCTAGACAGGAAATCATCCTCACGGGGGGGCTCCACACACAGATTTTTCTGTCAGTGTATGTTAACGGTACAGTGAATGTGTCTATCACATGGATAGAGCCTTCTGCAGACATTTGCTTTTCCCTTCCAAAATCCTGTCAGTCAGTTACACTCTTGTGATGTCATATTTCACACAGATCGCAACAGTATCCATGTTGGATGACATAATGTCACTGTCGGAGCTTCAAATTGACATTTTGGCCCATTTAATTAGGAGAAAACCATAGATGAGCAGCAAGGATAGAAATGATGGAAAGCATTAATTAAACAATAAAACAAAAATAAAAAGTGTAAACAACATAAATCACAAATGTGTCATGTTTATAATGTCACTAAAACTAGCAACAGTAATGATTTCATAGCTTTAAACAAAACTGTTTCTAAAACTACATCATTATCAAAGTCCCAACTAGGGCTGGGCAAAATATAGAATATTCACAATATATTAGCAATAATTGTGTAAAATCTTGTGAGTGAGCATTTATATCTACTTAAAGATTAAGAATTAATTGGGAAGTGTGATTCATTTTTGTAAATCTGTTCAAATTGGGGGGGGGGGGGGGGGGGGGATGGGGGGGGGGGGTGCCTTAATTAATTGCTTTGTGTATTAAACTTCGTGCAATATCAATTTGAAATAGGCTACAATGTCTGTTTAATTTAACTTATTATTATCTATGATTGGGAAAGCCATTTCAAACTATGCAAGATCATATTTGTTTTTTTGTTTTTTTGCAATCAACCAGTCCTTACAAATGGACAGGGCACCTGAAATCAATGTGATCTGTGATATGACTCTATGGTGTTTATAAACATGTTATGAAGACTGACAAAATCACATCTGTGTCTTATGAATGTGAATTGGTGTCACTTTCGGCACATCTGTCCATTACAAACCCCCAACAGCTGTCCAGGGGATACGTTCAAATGAGTGAGAAGAATAAATGTCACTCACACACTTACTCTGTCTTTTATTCTCCTTTGAAAGCCACCTCTCCCTCCCCTCATCTCCTTATCTCCCTCCCCTTCTCTCTCTCCATCTCCTCCCACTATATTCCTTTTTTTCTAGTGTAAATGAACAAGTCTCCTCTGTTCTTCTGCTCTGAAGTTCCAGGGAGATTCTAACAGATGGGAACATTTTTATTAGATCAAGGAGAGTGTGTGTGTGTGTGTGTGTGTGTGTGTGTGATACACACACACACAACAGGGGCATAACTTAAAAGTAACAGAAACCAGAGGGAAGAAAACGAAAACAACAAAAATTAGTCTAATGTACTGACTGGTCAATAAAGTGAAAGGGAAAACTGAAACACAGTAAGAAATTGGGATGCTGCTTTCTCCTGCTGTGTGGTCAGCAAGGGGCCAGAGACCGCAGTGAGTGACCATCTGGAGACAAACACACACCCACACACACACACTGCTCTTTCTCATTGCCCCTCTGCATTGTTAAGATCACACTGCACAGCAGCACTAGATCTCTCTTTAAAACACATGTACAAAGAGGAATCCCCTCTGACAACCTCAATGAATAGAACTGACTTTAGAAAAATGGAGAAAGCCGAAGAGAAAAGATACAAAAAGAAAGACAAGAGCAATAGGAGTGAATGAAGACCTTCGAAACACTCATGTATAACTCTCTGGTCCCATTTACACCTGGTATTAACATCCAGCTCAGGTGATCCTATCATGAATGTTTCCAAATGGCTTTACCGTGAGAATCTGGATCTGGGATCATCAAGGATGTGATAAAGCATTAAAAAAACAGCACAGTGTTGCTCCTAAATATACTTGAATTTGAATCTCACCACATGCATGAGGTTTTAAGCAGTGTGCCCATTATTTTAGTCAAGTGCCTGCATTATGATAGTGGAATGTGCTGTGCATGATCTGTGTCATGTTGATATCAATCAAAAACAAAAAACTTGCACACTCACTGATCCAACAATAATTTTAATCCAAAATCATATGGTTTACTTCAGCATATGGTAATGCTTCAGAACAATACAAGAAACTTTGTGATGTCAATTTAAAGCCAAACATCTCATGGTTCCCTCATTTGCTGTTAATGACTCCACCCATGACTATGATATATTAATTTGTTTAAGACGTTTGTTTTAACCATGTTTATACAAGTCTCTGTGTTGTCTACATCCACCCTGGGAGATCTAAATGGTTGGAGTCATTAACACCGAATAGCTAGCACCTGCGAGAACCATGAGATGTTTGGCTTTAAATTGACATCACAACATTTCTTGTACTGTTCGGAAGAAGACTCGTTACATGAGTCGAAACGTTAACCACATGGTTTTGGACTAAAATTATTGTAGGAGCAGTGAGTAAGTGTACAAGTTTTTTTTATTTTTGATAGTATAGTTTTTTTTTTTACTCTGCATCTTACAAAGTTTGTTTTTGGTGTGTGTGTGTTCTTAGAAACGTCATGTTGATATCAAGCCACCTAGAGGTTGGGAAACAAGATCCAGTTTTATTCCAAAAAAATGTAATCAAATTATTTCATGACTTTCAGTTCTGTTAACGGTTCTTGAACATGGATTCTTCTGCAGTGGACTGAACACTGTACTTCAGTACTCTTGCAGACAGTGTTACGTGCATTATAACACAGCATCTAAATCAGCAGCACGAAACTCATTATGACAAGTGTAGTTCAAATCCTGAGCAAATGAGTCTTATGAGCCGGTTCCTTTGAATCTACAGTGCAACCGGTACAAGCTTAATCCCAAAGGAATGAGTCAGATGATTCTTGAATGAACAACTTAATAAACTAAAAGTAATTTTTCTGGCATGTCTGATTTGAAATGAACCAAGAAATGTTAGAATTGTTATCTATTTAAGGCTGGTTAGACTTAAATCATAGTAATTACTGAATGGTTGTTGATATGATTGTGTAGTTAAACATACACATTCTGAGTGTAAACCACTATTATACCAAAATACAACTATTCTTGTAAATTGTGGTATTTTTTTTGAAAATGAATAAAATAATTTGAATGGAAAAGTCTTTGTAAACACATTTTGCAAGAACTTGTTACTTTAAAATAGGCAATCACTATGAAACCTGCTGCAGAGGAACTGCAAGAATTGCAATTAGAATTGTATTTCTCATTTTCCAAATATTTCTTCCACAAAATGGTAAAAGAATCATTAATGATTAAGGAACATTAAGGTATTGGAATCATTAAGAGGAATTGAAATAGGAATTAAATTCCAAACGATTCCCATCCCGAAGCATTCCAAACAATTTCCAAGAAGTATTGTGCATGTGTTTGCTTTTAAAAAAAAATGTTTGCTTTTGTTTTTTTGACTGGAAGGTTAATTTCTTTCTAAGCCACGTGTAATGGGCAAAGTTTAGAACCTTTGTTTTAGCACAATAATTGATTGAGCAGAAGATGCTTTGATGCTGTTCAGGTCGTATTTGCATTTACATTACAAATGCGAATTAGGTCACGTGAATTTCTGACTACTGATGTTCATAGCATGTGTAAATGGGGACTCTTTTTCTCTCAGTGATGCAACATATACTCTGCACATAACACAAACACTGCATTTTTAAAATAGAACATCCAGCTCACTCTCTCATACACACACACACACACACACACACACACCCTACAACAACTAGAACACTCTAACAAGCATCTAATTGTCTGAAGTAGAACAATGAGCCCACCTAAAAATAAACAGGGTAAGCAGGCAGAAATGAGCTGAAGCAGACAGCCTGAAAACCAAACCAGGACCCTGCACACACAAATCCATATTTTCAGGTTACTAGGGACCGTATACAGTTAAAAAAAAAAAATTATATGACAGGTTGAAATAAATGACAGTGTGCCACATTTCTACAAGGCTTCCACTTAGTTTTCATGGACATTGGGCAACCAAGCATTGAAAAGCCCTATTCTCTGAAATGAGTCATGATTTCCCTTCTGAGGCAAGCCCCACTCAAAACCAAACAAATACACACACACACACACACACACACACACTACACAAGAGAGGGTCTCACAGGCAATCAAACGCACTCACAAGAGCCTGAAGTGGGTTGATGAAAGACAGTACGTTAATGACAAGGTGCTGTGTTCAATTAGTGCTTCAAAGAGCAGAGGGGGGCTTCTACTTTCTCCGCCCCATACAAATCATCCACAATCAGCACAGCCAATCAAAAACATGACAACCTGTGCACACAGCCAATCACGAAATCTGAAAACCTGCCAGCACTCTATCCCCAGGAGCTTACCAGCTGCAGCTCTTCTGCTTGGAATGAACAAAGTCTTATTCTCGCTTTCTTTCTTTAACATTAGAGCAAGAACCAAAAATAATCTCACAATCATTTCAGATAAAGAAGTCACTCTTGTATTATGTTCTCCAGAGGTTGGTTAAGTATGAATTGGATTAAAATGGATAGATTTACAGAATATTTAGAAAAGGAGTCGCTCCAATTCCCCATTTGTCGCTCACTTCGACGTTGTGTCGAGTGAAGCGACACTAGGGGACTTTTTTTGAAGGCCTCGGTTACCTCTGAACGTGAGAAAAAGCCAATAAGAAATTGGCAGACAAAATGTTGGCATGTCCCTCCCCGGACATACGGGTATAACAGGAGGGAATCATGCATCTGTCCATTCAGATTTCTTCTTCGGAGCAGAGCGGCTGTGCGTTCAGTGAGCTGAGATCACATACTGTTCCACTCACCTCTGCAGAGCTTATGCTGTTGGATCTACGGTGCATATCAACAGCTTTCTCCTTCTCTGCACAGCAGTGCAGCTTTGCCCCTGGGCGCTTTGACAGCGCTGCTAAAAGAGAGTATTTTCCTTAGAGTTTATTTTCTCTAAAAGAGCAATAGACAGCTGGTGTTGAACATCCTTTTTAAAGTCTTCATAAAGATGCCCTTCCGCCCCTATGTAGTTCCTGGATGCGGTCGATTTCTCTCCGCTCCTGAAAGTTACATGCGCTGCCTCGTGTGTCTGGGCAGTGATCACACCGAGGCAGCGTTTGTGGATGGTTCGTGTTCTCACTGTGAGAACCTTAACATGGCAACGTTGCAGTCGTGGCTATCCTTCTTAAAGTGGAAAGCCACTCCAGCCATCCCCTGCATCGCTACTTCTTCCCACGCGATTGAGGATGACCCGGTTGGCAATGGAGGTGATTTGGGGATGGTAACGGGCTCAGTTTCGCCGGGTAGATCCCCACAAACCCCCCACCCCCCGGTATGCTCGTTGACTTCTGTCCGAGCTCAAGGTGAAAGCGGCTCACCTCATCGCCAGTCTGTTTACTCCCTCAAGCCCCTTGAGCTGGATGATGAGTTCTCCGCTGCATCGGAGAGCGTTCCGGCGTCTGATGCGGAAGACTCGACTGGACTGCCGCCTTCAGGTCTGAGGCTGACACCCAGATGGCCGACATGCTTGCCCGGGCCGCCGTCAGTGAGAGGCTGGACTGGAACCCTCAGTCCCTCCTAGCCTTCACGGCTAGACGATTGGTTCCTCGGGTCCAGGCGCCACTCACAGCCACACATGACGAGGTCATGAAGGACACCTTTCACTGCACGTAACCGACCTCCTCGCTCATCAGCTCTCACTACCCTTGATGGCGGGGGCAGCCCATGGGTACTCGGAGGTCCCCCAGGTGGACAGAGTGGTTGCGATCCACCTGTGTCCCGAGAACGCTGCCACCTGGCAGGATCGCACGGTGCTCCCCTCCAAAGTCTGTAGGATGACGGCATCACTGACCGCCAAAGCCTACACCCTTGTGGACTAGGAGTGTCATCTATGGCTGAACCTCATCGAAATGCGGGATGTGGACAAAGCACACTTCCTCAAAACCCCCGTCTCCCAGTTTGGTCTATTCGGTGACACAGTTGAAGACTTCACTCATCAGTTCTCAGTGGTGAAGAAACAGACGGAAGCCATTTCCCACATCATGCCCCACCGCCATACCAGCACAGGCCATGCTCCATCTGCTCGCCGAGGGCGTCCTCCTGTGGCTTCCGAACGACAGACAGCTCCGCATCAACCTGGGCCCAGCTCTCAGCCCCAGCGTTGAGCACCCCGTAGGAAGCACACGCCCCCCATCTCCAGAAATGTCCTCAAAGACCCGGAAGGCTCCCAAGCATTCCTGAGATGGATGAGAATCCCAGGGAATGAGACGTTTGCTCCAGAGCTGGTAGATAGACCACTCTGTCCCCCGGTGGAGGGCCGGGAGGAGAATCTTCATTTAAAGGTATTTTCTTTGCTGCACCCCCTTCGGGCTGAGGTACCCACATTCTCAATAATAGAGCAATTTCCTCTTTCCCTGGGTCACCTGATCCGCAAATGCCATTCTCACGGCAACCCGGTGCCACACTCCAGCAGTCCCGGCACACCGGACCTCTCGCCTGTGGACCCACGACTGCTGCCCCCCAGCCGGCTGGTTCTGACGAATCCAGAGGACGCCTACACGGAACCTCCACCTCAGTTACTAACCCTCCCACTGCCAGGTGTGCGGAGTAAGGTAAGTGCTTTGAGTCTTCTCTCAGCACCAAAGACTTGGGATGTGCCTTCGCCTCCCAATGCCACACTACCTGCTCCACCCCGCTGCAAAGCCTCACCAGGTACGTCAAAAACGATCGTCCCCTTTGTGCCCCTCGCACAGAGCTTGGACGCATGGCTCTCACTTCCCAACCCGTCGCGCTGGTTGGCAAGGACCATCCGACTCGGCTATGCGATTCAGTTCGCCAGACCCCCGCTCCCTTTCAGTGGCATCTGCTTTACCTCTGTGCACAGCGAAGACGCCAACACCCTGCGTATGGAGACTGCAACCTTTTTACTCAAAGACGCGATAGAGCCTATTCATCTAGCCGAGATGAAGGAGGGTTTCTACAGCCCTTCATAGTACCCAAGAAAGGCTGCGGCTTACAACCGATCTTGGATTTGCGAGTTTTCAACCGGGCCTTACACAAACTCCCGTTCAAAATGCAAAGCTGGGCAAAAAGAGAGGCTGGAGGGGAGGCTGTCCCCCTCTACCTCGAAGGTTTATGTAGCCGCCATATCAGCTCACCATGACGCAGTGGACAGAAAGTCCCTAGGGAAGCACAATCTGATTATCAGATTCCTTAGAGGCACCTGGCAGCTGAACCCTCCCAGGCCATGCCTGTTCCCCTCATGGGGTCTCTCCATGGTCCTTTCAGGCCTTCAGAGACCCCCCTTCGAGCCGCTAGAATCAGTCGAGCTCAAAGCCCTCTCCTTGAAGACGGCCCTCCTGATCTTATATCAAGAAAGTTGGGGACCTGCAAGCGTTCTCTGTCAGCGACTCCTGCCTGGACTTTGGTCCGGCAGAAACCCATGTCAACTCAAAAGACAAACACATAAAAGGACGGGCATGTCCTTAATTGAGCTCTCTCTCTCGATCGCCATCTGCGAGTGGCCTTTATCCCTCTTGACGGCTTAATTAGCCTAATACGGGACCGGGCGTGCGTAATCACGCCCCGGTCCCGCCCTCCACCGTGCCACAGACTCTGTACTGGAATATGTGCTCCACAGGATGGGCCCTTGTGGATTAATCCCACTGTGTGTATTTTCCACGGTACAGTCTCCCTACAGGCGGGCCTGCTTCTCCCTTGGGCAGTCCCCACTGCCCCCCGGTCGCCGTGTTTGTAGCAACTCCTCCCTCACAGCAGGTAGGATCTACTACTGCGCCATTCCCACATGTGGCCTGAAAACCCATTTTGCAACTCTTTACCTCCCCCCAGCCTGGGCAGGTGGTGGTCTCCATGGGGGCTTTTCCCCCTGAAAGAATAGGAGTTGGAAAGAATGCCTTCCCCAATGTGTGTGATAGCGTTAAGATGGCCCAGCCATTTGAACTCTATGCGAGAAACATAGAGAGAGGAAAGGCGTGGATGTCTGCCAATTTCTCATTGGCCTTTTCTCAAGTTCAGAGGTAACCGAGGCCTTCAAAGAAGTCCCCTAGTGTCGCTTCACTCGACACAGCATCTTGTTCCCTCCATTAGGGAACGGAGGTTACAACAGTAACATAGACATTCCACTCCTCTTCCTCTACTCATGTCAAAATAGCACAAATGTGAACAAAGGGTGAATATGGAATAAAAGAATATGGAATAAAAATATTAAATGTTAAATTAGTCACTCCAGTTCCACTTCTTTTCTTTTATTTGTGTGTTGGCCAATAATTAAATAATATAGGATAATGAAATTAAATGATCAGTGATTAAAAAATTATTATCAATCTGTATCTACATCAAACTAAGCAATGACGCTTCCTGTGTGTCATACCTGTGCCTTGTCCTACCCGTGACATGGCACTTCTCTTCCATTGTGCGACCTGCTTCAGTATTAAGTACAGTAAATATCACACCCTTATGGTATCCCAAAGCTATTATGGAAGACTCAATTAAAAGGAAGGCCAACTGACAGTGAACTGAAAAGCACAATTTAGGCTTCTAATTTGAATATTGGCTAATGTTAATATATTGATGCCTCAAAACTGTATCAAGAAAGATCAATAATAGTTATTTTATGACATTCTTTTCTCTTATGATTCTCTTTATTCTCTCCAATTTTGGTGATCAACTCAGGCAGGCCCAGACTGACCACAGTGGGCAGTGTTCCAAGCAATAACACTAACGAGGGCTGTTTGGATGAACAGTTCTTATCCATCTTGCTGCAGCTCATTCCCACCTCCTTTCTCATCATCAACGCACACTGATTTGCACAGGGGAGCCACTGCTACCTTTAGCTTTTCATCCTCTCCTTCAACATCACCAGCAAGGACACTTGAGGATGCCATGAAAATAACATCATATGGAAAGGGAGGATCAAGCAAGTTAATCTACTTATAGAGGAGCTACAGATCAAAATCTTTCAGATTGAAAATAAGAAGAAGACACTGCCATACCCCCTCTTGAATAATAAGCTAAAAAAAAAATTCCCTCTGGGAAATTCTGCCAATGATCACATTTAGAATTGAACTTTTAATAATTAGTAATAGTCAGAGTAAAAGATCAATATCATCAATACACTCAATACTCAACATAAAGATGGCATCTTCTCAGCTGCCTGAAACAGTTTTGTTACCATGGGTGATTGTATAGATTGATATGGTTGCATGAATGAAAATAAGGGATTTATATTTGTAATTATAAAATAAATTGTCTTGGTAATTAAAACAGGAAGCTACACTCATTTGCCCTTTGATTTCATGCTTTGCTGTGATCCAGCTGACATGGGGAGAATAGAATTACACAAACAAACCCTTAACCACATCAACACACACATGTGCATGCACACGTGTAAAAAAAAATTGGAATATATACAAGCACACACGCATAAAAACAAACTCAAATGTGCACACACAAACACTCCCACGCTCACAGTCTTAATTAGTTTCCTCCTGTAATCACTCCATTAGAGATAGCGTGCATGAGGAAGCACTGGTTAGCTGGTACTGTGGGTTTTGCTGAACAGGGAGCTAATTGGACAGAAATGTAAACAAAGAATTACTGCTAGAGGGATGTAACACTTCACTTCCTGAAGATGTTGTTGTGTTGTTCTTCAGGAGAGCAGCAGTTCTAACCAAACAAATTGCAATTCTGAAAACAGGATGATCATTTCACGGTAAATGCTTTGAACGTATACATTTAGTGTATGTAAATGCTGTACCTTCTCTTCTATAGGATGTATACATTCCCCTGTGTTTGGGCCTAAAGCTTTCCAGCTCTACTTCAATATCAACCTGATATCCACAGATTTCACCTGCATAAAACATACACACTCTTAGTTAATATTTGCATTGTGTTTGTTATAGATCCATTATGTATATTAGAACATAAATTCCTGTGTGAAAATTACTGTATAGGTACCTTCAATATCATCAACCTTCTTTTCAAGCTCATGCTCAATCTATGGGATGTTGAACAAAGCAGAGAATGTTTTAGACCAAAGTCTCAAGACACATGCAATGGATGGATGAATGGAAAATTTCAAAAAAAAAAATGACATGTCATCCGTGACCCAATCAAACACACTATGATTTAGGACACAAACTAAACAGCAAAATGGGGCATAGATACAAAGTGTCAAAAGAGTCCAACAAAAACACTTTGACAATTCTCGCTGAATGACAATTTATTAAATCTAAATGATATTACATATAGATGGGAAGCCATACTGTGATTATGAATCGGATAATTTTTGTAATTAATTTTCAAGTCTTAATTTCATCATTTTAACACTGCCATGTTCTACGTACATTTTTTCAGAGATTTTTTATTCTGAAGATAAATCTCATCTTTTCCTTAGTGTGGCCTCACACACTTTCACCACACTGATCACTTCCTTAATTGTATGACGGAGCTCGTGCATATGAGCGGCAAGCAACAGAGCTACAGAGAACACAAACACACAACAGTAAGTACATAACACAAACTTTGAACCAATTAAAAAGGGAGAGAGGAGGAATAGTCAAATATGAAACTTTAATAGGACTTCAGAAAAGTGTGTCCTCTGTACCTGGCCCCCGACTGACTCAGCTCAAGCAGAACAAACAGACTAAATGCACCTGTAATTCTGCAAAGCCCCTGAAGGCTGTTTTACTCTGTTTCATTAAAGAAACATGAAGAGCAAGATCCACTTCTGAAAGGTCTAACAAAGTGAATGCCCAATGCCACAAAGCTATCTTGTGCATGGGTACTTGTGGTGCATGATGGCCATTAAAAAGCAGCTGCTCTCCTCCTCTACTGTTAACCCTGCAGGACATCGAACCAATGTGCGTTCCAGCTACTACACAAGGACTGTTCAACAAGCTTGAAGCCCTCATCACACTCAGCAGTCCTCTTCTCCTCTCTGTTTGTCTTCATTCTGGGACTTTTTCACTTTCATTCAGTCTCTCTGTTGGACTGACTTTCTTTCTCAAGTCTGATCTCTCGCTGTTAAACAAACTCTTAGGCTCATGCTTCCTCTTTTCTCAGCACTGCTCCTAAAAGATTAATGGCAGATTAATTATTCAGGTTTTGCAGTGAAAGGGGGGTGGCAGAGAAACTCAAGCTGAGAGGCAGGAGGAGTCTGTTATTCTAAAAGCTTAATTACTGTATGGAGTGAAACTCTGCCTTAAAGGACTGTGTCAAATTGACACAAGACGGAGACTGTAGCAGGAAAATAAACTGCTATTGATGAAATCTCATCAGAAGAGACCCCAGAAGAGAAATGACAAGGGAGAACTGAAGCAATTAAACTTTACAGTTCAAAAATAATCATTTGGCCTAATGGCCTCACTGAGTGTGAAACAACACTCTTTCAGAAATCATTCTCTTTCATCAGGAGTGATCTGTGATTTGGGAGCTGCTTTAGATGTATGGCCTAATCTAATTACTCAACATTAAGTGGAGCATATCCATACAGAGGAAGTCAAATAAGATGTGAGCAAATGTATGAAATGAGACCACATCTTGAAATGTTACCTATGGCAGGTACAACACTTTTAGCTCTGAAGGGGTTTTTTGGAGTGTGAATTCCAACTGAAGAGATTTGACCGGTTTAATGTTGACAGTGATGGTGTATGCGTGATTGCTTTTGCATATATAACAAAGCAACCCTTTACTAGCTAACATCGTTAAAGAGGTTGAAACGTTAGGGGAGGGTTGCCATGGTTACCTGATCCGCAGAGGCCCGAAGGCCTTCGTCCCGTGTGCATTCAGGTCTCTCTTCATCCTCTGTATGAGTCGCAATGCCGTCATTGAGATCTCATGGCTCTTCTCTTTGGTACAGACAAGGATCTGTACCAAACAAAAATCCATATAGAGCATATACCTTATCTCTGACTTCTTGAACTCTGTTGCAACCCCAGTTCAATAATGTTCTGATGATTGGTGTCAAATCTGGCCATGTCTGTGTCACTGTTTGTAGAAGTCAATGGGCAAAATTGTGCACACTGGCCTATAAGTTTATATCAGACTGACTGAGAGCTATTACTGATTTGTGTGCATTTCAAACAAAATTAAGCTGTCTTTAAACAGCCAAGTTTGCTCTGTGCATGCTCAAAATTATGTGTAAAGACGCAATGCAGCATAAAAGCCAGACTAAATAAAGCAAGCTCTGACCCACTTTAGCCCCTAGTATCAAAGGAAGTTCTGATGCTGCTTTGGTTCTGTGTGAAATAAATGCAGCATGAGAGCAGCCTTAAAGGGATAGTTCACCCAAAAATGAAAACTCCTCATGACAACACTGATGTTTATGACTTTCTTTCATCTGCCAAACACAAACAAAGATTTTTAGAAGATTATCTCAGCTCTGTTGGTCCATTCAATGTAAGTGAATGGTGACCAGAACTTTGAAGATCCAAAAAGCACATAAATGCAGCATAAAATCAATTAATGTGACTCCAGTGGTTTAATCCATGTCTTCAGAAGCAATATAATAGGTGTGGGAGAGAAATCCTTTTATTTCTTAAATCCTTTTTTACAAAAAAAAAAATATATATATATTTCCCAACCAGTAGGTGCTGAAATGCATGAAAAATGCTAATCGACAAAAAAAAAGAATAACAAATAAGAATGTGTAAGTGAAAGTGAAAGTGCAGATTTATATTTAAAAGGACATGAATATTTAGCTGTTTTCTAACCACACTTATATTGCATCTGGAGATATGGATTAAACCACTGAAATCTTATGGATTACTTTTCTGCTACCTTTATGTGCTTTTTGGTCCTTCTGGCCACCTTTCACTTGCATAGGATAGGCCAACAGAGCTGAGATTTTCTTCTACAAAATCTTTGTTCGTGTTCTGAAGAAGAAAGAAAGTCATACACATCCAGGATGGCATGAGGGTGAGTAAATGATGAAATAGCACATTTTAAATGGTAAGAGTGAGTGGCAACAGATTGTCTCCCGATAATATTGGAGGAAAGGATGGTGGCACTATATGAGAAACTCAGATGTAGCTTTAACAAAGAATGAGCAAATCTTCCATCTAATCTATACAGCATATATTCACTAAACCGCTTAGACTCGTCTGTGCTGTCTGTGAGAAAAAGAGGAGATTGAGAAAGAGCGAGGGGGAGAGAAGCATCATGCTGCGTAAGGACTTTATTGGGAATCCGGGAAAACAGTCGTGCGCAGCAGCATTCCAGAACCAAGTCCAGCCCTCGCCCCGTTTCAGACTTCATCACGACCGACATGGACCCTGAAGCAGGAGGATTCAAACTTTGACCTCGCTGAGAATCGATCATATCACGTGCGATGAAAACAAACAGCTCGTTCAATACAGCATTTGACGTTATTTCGCTTCGACTGTGGTAAGAGTACGCATTTTGTTTTCTCTTGAGAGGTGTACTAGCAGAATAGTTACATCGTGAAGTAAACGTTACATTAACATAGCGCAAGTTTCTACGTAAACAACATTTTCACCGCGCGGATTCAAATGCACAGATGGACCATTAACACACGAAACATTTCCAGTCTTTATTACTATTATTATCAGTGCTGATATATAGATATATTTGGCAGAAATTAAAATATAAATTATGCGTTTAATCTGTGTTTAGCTCCGATCATCTATATTGTACACTTATAAATAGGCTTGTGTAGTAAATATGAATAATGAAATATTCTCAGCAAAAAGAGAAGATACACAACACAACCCTCTGACGTCAAAGAGAGAGAGAGAGAGAGAGAGAGAGAGAGAGAGAGAGAGAGAGAGAGAATCATTTCGCGTGACCAAGGCAGAGAGAAAGACTTGGCTATTAAAGGCTAAAGCAGGAAACACATGCAGACTCTCATTTTTTGTGTGATTTTGGACGGGTTTGAACTGACGTGGGTTATATTTTCGTCGTATGATCGGAGAGGTTGTGATTAAGGAAAAGAGAAACGGATCTCCTCGAAATGGTTGCTGAAATCCTAAAGGTTTATGTATCTTTCAACCGCGTTTAAGGACCGTGGAGGCTCTTTTTAGTCTTGTTTCCAAGGAAGACACGCAATAGTTAGGAATATCACAGACTACGGTTATTGTTGTCGATAAAGCCTGTTGATAATAATAATTTTTTCTATACTTAGGCAAACTTTTTGTTTGTTCTGATGCCCGCTGCGCCGGAATGCAGACTGTCCCGTCATGGTCGCATCATGAAATGTGTGACTTTTTTACTCCTGCTCCCCGAAACGTTAAAGAAGTTGAAAAGGGCAAGCAAGCACCCCGACAGGCTGTCTTTATGCAATAACATCTTGACTCTTTCCCTGAAGAAAAGGATGGCAGCAGAACTGTACCCCGTGAACGATCCCGCCATTGTTCCGAAGAACGGGACCGTGATGCTGAGCACACCTGAAAAGAAGAGCGTGGACCCGGTTACGCAAACCACCAAGTCTATCGCCACAACACCGACGACCGATCAAAACATCAACAACAACAATGTGGAGATTCCCAGCTGGCAGTCCGCGCATCCGACGTTACGCGAAAGGCAAGTCATTTTTTAAAAAAAACGATCAGTGATACAAAATACCTGAATATTCACTAAATTGCTTTTTTTTTTTTTTTTTTTTTTTTTACATTTCTTTACATTAAATTATATTCTATCTAATAATTAAATGGAACATTTCTTTAGAGTTTTCTATCAATGATATTGAAGCTAAATATTCTGTTTAATATCATATTAATTCTTTATTTTATTTAGAAATGCACTAATGTTCAATAATGAACAAATGGCAGACGTTCATTTCATTATTGGTCCCCCCGGTGAATCTGAGAGGGTCCCGGTCCACAAGGTGAGTCCACATACTATACCTCTCCCTTTCCTGGTCCCTTAGAACTTTGCAACTAGATAAAACACTGACAAATTCCTTTCCGTCTCTCTCTTTCTCAGTATGTGCTGGCAGTGGGGAGCTCGGTTTTCTGTGCCATGTTTTACGGGGATCTCGCAGAAGGGGACTCTGATATCCATATTCCAGATGTGGAACCGGCAGCGTTTCTCATCCTTCTCAAGTAAGACCCGCTCACTAATCACATCCGGGCATTAATAACAGGGCATCTCATCTTTCATTTCGGGCAGCACAGATGGGTTCATAGAGGCCCTGACACTGATGTCTTGGTTTAAGAAATGCACACTTATTTCAGAGCTGTACTTTTTCTCCTGGGAAAGTTGGAAGTCACTATTTAAAGCAGTAACAAGGCAATAAAAAGGGCATGATTGCCTCTCTATATGTTAAACAGATCAGCTTCGGGGAAGTATAAACTATGGGCCAGCATGCACTAAAAGGGACAGTTCACATCTTGGATTTACATTTTGTTATTATTCACTCATCCTCATGCTGTTCCAAACCTGAATGACTTGTTTCTTCGGGGGAGCAAAAAAAAAAAAATGCTAAGCAAAATGATAGCCTCGGTCACTATTCACTTTTATTCAATGGGAAATAGATTCAATAAAAGTGATTGGTGACTGAGACTAACATTCTGCCTAACAACTTCTTTTGTGGAGAGAAAGTAAGTCATACCAGTTTGGAAAATAATTTTCATTTTTGGGGAACTGGGTGAATTTTGCCATAAACGCTACGCTCCCTTCTAATCGCTTCTTTCTCTTTCTCTTTTTTTCAGATACATGTACAGTGATGAGATAGAGTTATCGGCAGACACAGTGCTGGCTACACTCTACGCTGCCAAGAAATACCTGGTGTCTGCACTGGCTCGAGCTTGTGTGGATTTCCTTGAGACAAGCCTGGAGGCGCGAAATGCATGCATGCTGCTTTCTCAGAGTCGGTTGTTTGAGGAGCCGGAGCTCACTCAGAGATGCTGGGAAGTGATCGACGCCCAGGCAGAACTTGCTCTACGTTCCGAGAGTTTCTCTGAGATTGACCTGCCCACACTAGAGAGCATACTACACAGAGAGACGCTGAATGTGAAAGAGGCTGTGGTGTTCCAGGCGGTGCTGTGCTGGGCCGAGGCAGAGTGTCGGAGGCAAGGTCTGAGCCCCACTGCACACAATCAACGCTCTGTGCTAGGAAAGGCACTGCACCTTGTGCGCCTGCCTTCTATGACACTGCAGGAATTTGCAGATGGAGCTGCGCAGTCAAACATTTTAACCCTTGATGAAACACACAAAATCTTCCTCTGGTACACGGCTGCTAGAAAACCTTCGCTGGTATTCCCGGTTACGGCCAGAAAGGGGCTGACGCCACAATGCTGTCACCGGTTCCAATCCTCCGCCTACCGGAGCAACCAGTGGCGTTACCGTGGACGGTGTGACAGCATCCAGTTTGCTGTGGACAAATGCGTGTTTATAGCTGGGCTTGGTCTGTATGGCTCCAGTGGCGGGAAAGCGGAATATAGCGCTAGAATTGAACTTAAGAGACAAGGACTGCTTCTGGCACAACACCTGACCAAGTTCGTGTCAGACGGTTCTAGCTCAACATTCCCTGTATGGTTCGAGCACCCAGTACAGGTGGAACAGGACGCATTCTACACAGTTAGTGCTGTTCTAGATGGAAGTGAACTAAGTTATTTTGGACAAGAAGGGATGACAGAAGTCCAGTGTGGGAAAGTCACTTTTCAGTTTCAGTGCTCCTCTGACAGTACAAATGGGACAGGGGTGCAGGGGGGACAAATTCCAGAGCTGATATTTTATGCATGAGTACTTGGACTGATCCAGGAGAGAAGAGACAGCAGGGGGATTATGTGCTGGAATAAATGCCTTTTCTAACAATGTAGCTGCAAGACACTGCAGAATTGAGCCCAATGAGGAGGAGGGAGAATTTCCTTTGATCAGACTCTTTTATGACTCACATAAAAAGGAATTCTCCAATCATATTTATTTCTTTAAACATATTGTTTTTAAGCATACACTTTAATTTAAGATAATTTTATTCCTAATTATTCATAATCTGCCTGTGTACAGTGGGAAATGAGCAGTTTGCACTTGAAACTAGGCAGCTCTTACTCTGTTATGTTATTTAATGGTTATTTGTTGACAGCTTGATGCCATGTTTTGAAGAATACTGAGGTTTTAAGAACCTGAAAATCATAAAAATGTAGCTTCTATACATCAAATTGTATTATGTGTTCTTTTGTCTCATATACAGTTATAATAAGACTTGTTTATACCATTTCAACTGGGTAAATGGTGACCTTTTGAGATGTAAATTTTGGCATTAAGAATCTTAAAAAATTAACAGTATATTGTTGTTTAAGCAGAACAACTGAACACCTAAAGGTGCACAAATCTATCTAGTGTTTCAGGTAAAAAAACTAAATAAATAATAATAATAAAAAAACATAGATTAATTTGCAGTTGCACAGCACCCTCTGGATATTAAGAGCAGCACTACAATGATCCTTTCACACACTAATTTGGAAGAGCAGTGAAACTGCAATGTTACCTGCTTGTGATATGTGTTACTTACCGATAGCTGGTGCACTGATGCACAGCTTTCTGGCCAAAACAAGAAAGGTTCTTCCCAAAACATACACATTCACTTAGACAGGGTAGAGAGAAATAATGAGAGAGATAGACACAAATGTATAGAAGAAAGAGAAAAGACAGAGACAGACTATATATTAGAGAAAGAGAGAGAGAGAGAGAATGGAAGAATAAGAGACTATAAGATAAAGTATGAAAAAAAATAGACAGAAAGTTGAATGATAACACTATATCCTGAGGGTTGCTGTGTTCAAAACTCTTTCTCACAAACTCTCTATCTGCCTCTCTCACTTAGAGGACGAACTACAATAACATATTTAATTAAAATGTTTTAAAGATCATATAATTCATTGGTTCATCTTTTTGGACCACATTAAATACTACAAATTATTTAGATGAAGAACGTGCACACAGACACACGTAGGCCCTGTTCCTTCCATCTGGGCCCCACGGCATTAAAGAGGAGTCTTTCTTAGTTGATGTCAGAGGTCATGACCGTTGAAAAGTGGGACGGCCCTCACACACTCCTGACCTGAGAGGGGAGGTGATAACTTTTGCCTCAAAAAAGCTCCTCTATTTGGGGAGAGCAAAGGAATTTATGGGTCCTTTCTCTGGTAAAATCCCCTAATGACTCAAAGACCGCAGAGCACAGGGTCTGTGTGTTGTGTGTGGGACTGAGAGGGGGGTTTAATAGGACAGCTGGGAGGGTAAAAATATAAAACGGCCGAACCAGCTGGAAGAAAATGGCTTTCACACACTCATGCACACATAAACATGCTACACACCTAAACATTGTTGCATGCAGACACACATACATAGGTACCTACGCTTTGGGGCACAGAAAGTGTAAAAAGGCTGGACGAACCTGCAGAAGGTCGCTCATGTCAAGCAGCATGTCTGAGAAAGGGTGTTGTTGAGGCAGTCATACTGGATTATTTATTTACAGATTTGCTATGTAATTCTTTGTGATGTATAATTGTAAGAATTGAGAAAAGTCTATAAGGACAAAAGAAATTAAGCATTAATGATATAAAATACTCTGTGGTAGGAGACAGACAGGGAAAAGGTTTGTTTTTAAACAACCTTTAAATGAATGAGACTTTGGTCAGATTTGGTCTTTTTGCTTGGCAGTTTCCCTGTGAGTAGATCTCCATTGAACCACCACCTCCTGAACTCTGGAATTACCCGTCTCCTAGCAACTGAGTACTCTATGTCCATGGAGACCAGCACACCTGTCCAATAAGGTCTAAGAGTATTAAAACATCCCATGAAAACATTGTGGGATTTACAGTTACAACAATTAGAGATAATCCTAAATTGTGGGATTATGGATGGCTCTGTTAAATTAGAGATAATTGTTTTATTAGGATCCATTGGGATTAGAATTTTTCTTGGAGGAATTTCACATATTGCAAAATTAGCTAAATGCCATTCATATTGCCCTTAATCAGTTTACTGATAACAAATAGTAGGTTTAGCATCTGTGTGGTATATGGGCATTCAAGTGGGAAGAAATCTTAATCTTTTAGGTGTCAATGAATATACAATTTTAGGTTACAGATTTTGTGAAAGGGATACTTCACCCATCATCATTTACTCACCCTCATGTCATTCCAAACACCTGTGATTTTCTTTATGGAACCCAAATGTAAATGTAAGGCACAATGTTGGCCTCAGTCACCATTCACTTTCCTTGTCTGGGACAAAGATGCAAAGAAAGTGAATGGTGACTGAGGCTGTCAGTCCCTAACATTCTGTCAAACATCTACCATTGTGTTCCACAGAAGAATGTCATAAACATGAGGGTGAGTAAATGACAAAATTGTCATTTTTGGGTGAACTATCCCTTTTAGTATAGCAAAGGCACATGCAAGGAACTAAGATGAAAGAACTGGGACCTGCTACAATCCAGGCTTAGCCAGATTTGTCTTTCTGAACTAACCTGAGAGCAAGGATCCGTTTCAACAAGGTTGACATTTGGAAAGATCCGCTGTGTTGGCAAAATTTACCCTAACCATTGTGGACTGAGACCAAACAAATAATGTTCACCATTAAACATGTTTCCCCCTCTCTCTCACCCACACCCCTTACCCTCCTGGGCAGAAAGTGAAAGCTCTCTCATGAGTTCTTATGTAACCTCACCAGACGTTTGACTGAACACATTTATTATGTAATCTCTGAGAGATGGAAAGATACACAGTGTCTGCTTCTGTAATCACTTTTTATACATTTTTGGAACAAGTGAAAGTGAGCATCATATGCCATGAACATTCAATTTCACACTTAAATATGAAATTAGAAATGCAAATAAAATTAAACAACAGAAAATCACCCTGTATTTATATGTATATTTACATTACAGAATTAACAAGCGCAATTAAAATTCCATCCATCCATCAAATGCTATTGCATGTTGTGAAGCTGGAGTGCATTTACCTTTACATCCATGCATTAGGCAAATGCTTTTTCCAAAGACACTTACAGTCCATTCAAGGTGTGAATTTTATCAGTTTGTATTCCCTGGGAATCGAACCCATGATGACCATGGCAAACTATAACCTGTTTTATTTGGGAATCACCACAACAGAAGAAACATAAAGATGGCACGCATTCATATCCACTCACAATTAGTCTACTAAAAATTAGTGAACTAGTCCTTTTTCTTTTATAGTTCAATATTTCTGCTTTTTAGACACTTTTTATTTATGGGCACAGTTAAAAGAAGACAAAAAAACATGTGGAGAAGAGGGGAGATGGATATGAAAGCTGGATTCAAATTTGAGCCATGCTTTAACATGTTGAAGCATGTACACTAACAGCTAAGCCATGTATCTGGAATTTATGGGATTATTACAAAAATACATCCCAAATACAACTCAAATCAGCGTGTTCCAGTAGACTATGCACATGGTCAACCCAGGCCTAATGCATTCTCGTGAGAGACACACCCTGCCTCATTTCCTGCCTCTCTTTGAACACACATAAACACCCTGAAAAAGCGAACACTCATAAAAGCAAGACACTCTCTCCATCTCACACACAATATGAGGTTTTGCTGAAGAGTTGGCTAAACAGGATGCTGATGATTTTATACCCGTACGTGCACACTAAAGATAGAAACCTGGAGTGAGTCAGTGTGAGACTGCACGATGACTATTACAAAAGAAATCACACTAAACCACACAGTAGATGTAAAGCTGTATGACTAAACATCAGACACCGTGTGTGGTGCAGAATGCAGACAGATGTATGTGACAAGACCATCTCAAGACAACTGACTCAAACCTTTAACTACTCTGTTTCATACCCCATTCTACCTCTCACACATCTGTCTCCTTTCCATGGACTTTCCTCTTATATTCTTAAATAGACTTTCACAAACTGTGATGACACATTCATTTGGTTAAATCTAGCACACTTATTTCATGGTGAGTAAACGTAAACAAATTTTGCTTTCACTCAAAAGGATACAAGTGTGCCCTCCATTCGGCAGACGATGTACAGACAGGCAGTGATGACATGGGAGGATTTGCGCCCTCTGGTCAGATGTTTGCAGAGTGCCATCTTGTAAAAGTTAAAGGCAGTGTCCAAGCAGTGCTGGTTCATCTGTAACTGATGACCAAGGTGGATTATCTGCCGCTTAGCTGAACAAAACACAATCAAAACATAGTTAACTGTTATAGTATACGTACTGAAGGTTCAATCTCCCTGAAGTAACCTTGAGTAAATGGTATAGTTTAATTTTTCCCAGACCTTTATAACTTTCCTTCTTCTGCAGAACACCAACATTGTATTGTCCATACAATGCTACAATACAATATTTGGTAATCCAATCCCTTACTTCCTGTTCTGGTTGCTGCCGGCACGAGTCTGTGTTTGTATCTTGCTAGCCTGCTCAGCGTTGCTTATTCTTGCTTATTCACGTTCATCGTTTTATCCTTTGCCATTTTACCGCATGCTCTAGGTTTGTGTATTTTACCGCATTCGCTCATTATTCTCATTTTTTATTTTATTTTATTCCGGTTGTCTAAATCTCACATCTCGACTGCATGCATTAATTTTCCCCACTGTTTTATACATTGATTATTGCATCAATCTCAAACATCTGCTGATTAGGAACCACATCACCCACATTGATCTCAAACCCTCGCAATAACATCAACAACAACAAATAAGCGAGCAACACACACACTTTGGTTCAGGCTCTAGAGCAGGGGTGTCAAACTCGGTTCCTGGAGGGCCACAGTCCAGCAGAGTTTAGCTCCAACCCTAATTAAACACACCTCAAGAGGCTAATCAAGGTCTTCAGGAGTGCTTGAAGATTATTGAAGGCATTTTGGAGCAGGGCTGGAACAAAACTCTGCAGGGCTGTGGCCTTCCAGGAACTGAGTTTGACACCCCTGCTCTAGAGCCCACGCAGCAGGTCATTTGGGTGACGTCTCGGCGGCATACTCGCTCAGCAAAACGACACCACTCTCCCGTTCCTGTTAGGGTTTTCAATCGATTCTCCCCACTCAGTAATGCACCCACTGAGAATCATGTTGAAAGAGCCTTATTAATTTGTGATTCTATTATAAGGAACGTGGAAATAGAGATATGTTTAAAAAACACATTTTTATTCTGTAGAATTTGAATAGATCATGGATAAATACACAATGTTGTATTTAAATGTTTTTAGTTATTTTATTATGTTTTATATTTAACTTTAAATCAATCTGTTTTTATATCACTCTGTCATTTTGTTTGTTTGATCTGTGAAGCACTTAGGGGCAACTTCTGTTCTTTTTTTTTTTTTTTTTTTTCTCCCCTTTTCTCCCGAATTTGGAATGCCCAATACCCAATGCGCTCTAAGTCCTCATGATGACATAGTGACTTGCCTCAATCAGGGTGGCAGAGGACGAATCTCAGTTCCTCCATGTCTGAAAACGTCAATACACGCATCTTATCACGTGGCTTGTTGAGTACATTGCCGCGGCACTAATGATGACCGGCTTTGCCAGTCGGAGATAACTAAAGATAATGTTAAAGTGGTGTGTGAACTTGCAAAAACGATGTCAGACACTGTAATATGCTCTGGCCCCCTCCCTTCTCGTCATGGTGACGAGGTTTATAGTAGATTCATGTCACTGAATGGCTAGATGTCTGAGTGGTGTCTGGAGAATAACATTGGATTTATAGACAGTTGGAAGAGTTTTTGGGGTAGAACTAACCTGCTAAAGAGAGACGGACTCCATCCCTCCAGGGAAGGTGCCACTCTCCTCCCTAGTAATTTGACGTCACATAAACTACAACACATAGAGAGAGACTGTATCACCTAGATATCTTATAGAGACTGTGTCTGTCCCCTAACTACTAAACACAAAACTCTCACTAAGTCATTCAGAAAACATTGGATTAAGGTCAAACTTGAATAAAATAAATAATTGAAGATAAGCATCATATAATGGTAGGGCTACTAAACATTAGATATCTTTAAACCAAAGCACTAATTGTAAATTAAATTATTATAGATCATAGTTTGGATGCATTCTGATTGACTAAAAGTTAGTTATAAACACAAGCCTCATCTGAAGGGTTGAGGAGGAGGTGTTGCTGCAATTTACAGTTAAGTTTTTGCTGTTACTCAGAGGACAGGATATAAGTGTAAGTCTTTTGAACTAATAATGCTTAATGCTTAAATACTGTCAGATATAAATGAAAAATCTCTGTCATCATTTGCCCTTGCTATATTATACAGATCACCTGGGCAATACTCTGGTTTCCTTGGTGAATGTGCAAATTTCCTATCAGATCTACTTAATGTAGATAGAGCAAAATGTGACAGGACCAACTCACAGGACTTGATGTTGGTACTATAGAAATTCTACTGCAGATGACATCTCAGATCATTACCTCGTCTTTTGTTTGCTGTGATCAGTTAATGTCACTAAATCTACAACACGCTATCATTCAGGTAACTATTCTTTAGACCATTAAAGATAGCTTCACTGACAATCTTCCAGTATTGTCTCACATACTCAGTTAGCCAAAAAGTCTAGAATAACTTGAAAGAAAAAAGTCCCGCAACGTGGTACAATGATCGCACTCATGCTCTCAAGAGAGCAGCTTGGAAAATGGAGCACAAGTGGAAGAATACAAAATTAGAGGTATTTCGAGGTGCATGGAATGCTAGTGTATGTAGCTACAGAAAGGCACTAAAATCTGCCGAGTCAGCATATTTTAGCAAACTCATAAAATATACACAAAAATCTTAGGTGTTTATTCAGTACTATGGCTAAATTGGTTTGGAATAAATCATTGGCTGAACCATATATTCTGTCGCAGCACAATAGTAATGACATTCATTTTGTTTACTGATAAATGTAAATAATCAGAAATAAATTTGGAACTATGCAATCAACTGTCACAGCACCTCAGAAAACAGTGTCTCTTAATTTTCCTCACAAGTGACTTCAATCCGTCATAGGTCATGAAGAGCTAACAAAACTTTTTTTAAAAAAAGATTTAAAAAATCAAAAGCCACAACATATATGTTAGATACAATACCAACTAAGCTCTTAAAAGAGGTATTCCCTGTAATCTCAGAACCTATTCTTAACATTACTAACTCCTCGCTCTCCTTAGGACATGTCCCAATAAACTTTCAAATGGAAGTTATCAAACCACTTATCAAGAAGCCACATCTTGATCCTGGATAATTGACTAATTGCAGACTGATTTTAAATCTACAATTTATGTTGAAAATACTAAAAAAGTTAGTGTCCTTCCAACTATATTCATTTCTACAAAGAAATGGAATATGTGAACAATTTCTCATCCTCAGGATTCATATCTTGAGGTTACTAGAGCCGGCCGGATCCAGCTCTGTTCCTGCTTGGTGCTGGTCTCCACTGCTACATGTCACTAAGTGATGACGACAAACTACAGCCGGTGCTAGCCAGGCAACAATTCAGTCTTTTGACTTCAGAGGATGAACTGATGCCAACTCCATCTGATTCTACATATGCCAATGCCTGAACCTTGGACTTAGAATGGACACCACCGAACCTCACAGAAATGACCTGCCGGTTGAACTGTGATGCACCTCAGTGATCTCTGCCTGCATCACCTTTGTTTACTGATGGAATACAGTCTTGAAATGGAATACATAGACTATCATTTAATTGCCAACAAAAGCCTTCATCAGCCAACTAACAAGGACAATTGCATCTATGTGAACTTTTGATGTTAATCCAGGATGGACTTCAAAGATATTAGTCATTAATCTTAAAGACTAAAAAACTTTTTTTAAACACCAGACCTTAATGCTTACTTAATTCACAAATTTTAAACCATGACTTGCACTGCACACAAATAAATAATAGTGGCATTATATTCATGTTGTTAAGCCAGAGGGGAACTGGCCCCCACAGTGAGCCTGGTTTCTCCATAACATTTTATGGAGTTTTGTGCTCCTTGCCACAGTCGCCTTCGGCTTGCTCACAGGGGTTCTAAATACAATTATTATATAATTATTTCATTTGTATACACAATTTACAATCATATTCAATCAAACTACACAACGATCTCTTTAAGACTTTATAGATATTACAGTTTAATTTAATGTTAATGCATGATTTCCTGTAAAGCTGCTTTGAAACTATGTGTTGTGAAAAGCGCTATATAAATAATAATGACTTGACTTGACAATGCAAGTGAATGGTGACCAGATCTCAGAAGGTCCAAAAAGGACATAAAGGCAGCAAAAAAGTAATGCATCTGATTCCAGTGGTTAAATCCATGTCTTTTGAAGTGACATGATAGGTGTGGGTGAGAAAGAGATCAATATTTACATTTACATTTATGCATTTGGCAGACGCTTTTATCCAAAGCGACTTACAGAGCCCTTATTACAGGGACAATCCCCCCGGAGCAACCTGGAGTTAAGTGCCTTGCTGAAGGCAAAATGGTGCAAATTTACAGATCGACCCTTCTGGGATTTGAAACCTTTAGATTATAAGCACAATTTTTTAAGCACCAAGATATCACCTCAACCAATAGTTGTTATCTTCTATAACACTTACAAATTTTTCCAAATAATTTGCAAGAACACAAGGTCAGATCATGTGGAAAACTGGATATTGTTGTGTTTAACTAAATCAAAAGGGAACATTTGAACAAGCACTTTGTTGTAATTGCTGACTTTATTCATTATTAAGACAGGCAGTAAGACCAGAGCCAAAATAGAAAGTAACGATCTAGTTATATTCTATATGAGCACCTGCTGTGGATGGGTGCACTTCAGAGTGGGAGGGAAGCATCTTTAAACAGAAAGAAAGTCTGTTTATACAGACTCGCAATCTCACAATAATCTTTTGTTCTCTCACCACACACATATAGTATAAATCTTGATGAAGACATAAGGCCATTAATCACATGTGTACATTCCCACACACTCACACACAAATAGAGTGGCCTCTTGATTCCCACCCTGCACACACAGACCATACGGTTGTCAGACCAAACTGATTCATCGGTTACTACACAAAAGCACATAAACCTACCACATTTTCTGACTTCTCAAGCTTAGTAGTGTGAAAACCCTCTTTTAAAAAGAACCATTACCATCTGGTTGAAACTAACAGACACACACTTAACTTGAAGCCAGATTACTCATACACACAATTTCCAAAGAAACCCCCTTTCTAATATACACATCCAAATAGACATATGCTTTAGAATAACTTACATTTTGAACAATTATGTAATTCAATTGAAAGCAACAGAACAGATCATTGTATTGCCATATGTACAGTACCCACACAATAATGTACAAGATTATTACTTTCAGTGGAACATTTTTGGAACACTTACTGGCAATAAGTAATAATAATAACTATAATAATAAGAATAATCTGTTATAGACAGAACAAATTTTAAATCATAAAGTCTCCAGAAGAACAGTATGAAAGTAGTTTAGGGTTTAAAGATACCTTCAGTTGGTCACATAAAGATTATATAGGTCTACGTATATATGGTTTAGCTCTGCTTTTTACAGTCATAAAGGATATATGAAGGCTTTATGAATGTTGTACGACTTTATGATTTTCAAATAAAAGGAATAATTATGAAAGCTCACCTTTCTGTAGTGTGTCAGCTCTGGACTCCATCTTCCTCCAATAGATGGCATATTTCCAGATGCTGGGACAAAAAAAAAAATTAGAATAATAAAATAATTTGTGTCTAAATTACGACTGGATTAGGAAGCCATTAAGCATATTTAAAGTGAAATATATGTTTGTGAAAGGATTTTTAGACCTATCTTGTTCTAAGTGTTCCTCAAGCAAGTTTAGAAACAGCTTCTTATCATTATAAATCTCTAGGACAATGTTCCTCTCCCAAATACAAACCTGAAATACTAAAAGAGCAGGAATAACATTTGATTCACAACTAAACATTAGATTAATATTCAGATGGCCCAATAATTTTAATGAATACTATTAGCAGAAGACAGGTCAAAATATCACTCTTGTTTAAAGAAATTGTTCACACAAAAATTAAAACTGTCACTGTCATGCCATCACAGATGTGTATGACTTTCTTTCTTAGGATGAACACATAAAGGCAGCATAAAAGTAATCCATAAGACTTCAGTGGTTTAATCCATGTCTTCAGAAGTTATATGATAAATATGTGTGAGAAACAGAACAATATTTAAGTCCTTTATTACTATACATCCTCCTCCCTTCCCCGTAGGTGGCATGAGGAATGTGAGAAGATAGTAAATATGTAATAGTAAAAATTACTTAAAGGGATATCTCCACTTTCACTTTTACATCTGAAATTCACATTTGGTGCCTATTTAGTTTCAATTTCACATCTGAAAGTGAACGTTAAAGTGGAGATTAAGAGTAAAAAAAGACTTTAATATTGTTGTTTCTCATGCACACCTATTATATTGCTTCTGAAGATATGGATTTAAACACTGGAGTCGTGTGGATTACCTTTATGTATTCTTCATGTGCTTTTTGGAGCTACCAAGTTCTGATCACCATTCAATTGCATTGTATGTCCATACTACAGAGCTGAGATATTCTTCTAAAAATCTTTGTTTGTGTTCTGCTGAAGAAAGAAAGTCACTCAAATCTTGTATGGCATGAAGGTCAGTAAATGATGAGAGAATTTTCATTTTTGGGTGAACTATCCCAATAAGTTACGACTTGCAATGTTTACAGTAAAAAGTAACTTCCATCAATATATTTTTTTTCCATAGAACTACAGGAGGTAAAAAAAGAAAATACTTTGTGCAAGACTTTCTCAGGTCAGGATTCCCAACACCACTGTTAAAAAGAAATTTAAAAAAACTTGACTGCCCTCTACTGGATTACAGACAGCACTGCAGCTCAAGAAATGCAGCCTTGAGAGGTAACTGAACTTAAAAACAATTAACCCCACTTTGATTTATTATACTGGACTGTTTAAAGAGGGATTCCTTAAAAATGAAATAATGAATAATGACATTATGAGAAAAAGGAGTGAATAAAGAAAAAATAAAAGATATAAAGAAGAATAAAATAAATAAAAATCAGAGATTGCGATAGTATCCTGTAAGTTAGAAAGAGAATAAGTGCTTTTATTACATACACTGTCGCAGGCGCTCAGTTGATTTGCACCAAAATTACCTTCATATATTGGCGCCACCATTGGTGAGGGGGGTGGTATTGCAGTGCCCTTCTCTTTGGCGCACTCCCAGCAGGTGGCGCCCTAGGAGACCGCCTAGTTCGACTATGCCTAGAAAGGGCCATGTTTACACGAGTATTTTGTGTAATCTTACTTGAACCCCGTGATCAACGCGACTCAAGCGTTGTATGTATTTGACGACGTTGCGGGGTATTCCAAATGCACGAATTTTATCAAGTGATGTGGACTTCAACAGAAATAGGGGCATATCGTGCTCAGTGGGTAGGGAGCAGTGAACACTACGCAGGGACCCTGCGGATTGGAACGCACCTAAAGGTTTGATCATTTCTTTGGTTCTTCCCTCTGGAGCCAAGTTGTTTTTTTGTTTTTACAACCTCTTATTTTTCTTTTGTCTCATGTGATTTTCATTTTTATTTTTTAAAGGGCTGTGGATTTTTACTACTAAATGTAAATTACCCTATTCCATACTATTAATGTTTATAAATCATGTGGCTTCCTGTGGGCAGGTAATATGATGATTACAGGGTTTTTGCTAGATTCAAACCTGAAAAGTCGAGACATTGTGATTGTTGGATAAATTGTGAAGCATTTATTTTGGACATATGGACATATATTGTCCACTCATCTATTATGACGTTAATTTTATATTTTTTCTATTATTTTTTTTTCATTTGTCTATTCTTTTTACAATTGTCCCATAATTAAACGCTGAGTAAAAGGCTGTTCTGTAATTTTTTCTGTAACTTTCCATTTGCACCTGCTGGTGGCAATGGAGAGCGATACAAGTGGGACTTCGGGCATATCGCCTGCTCAGCTCCAGGTTAAAGCACTTCCATTTAGCTGTTTGTCATTTCAACATCTCCGGATCTCAACGTGACACTGTATTCATCTATTTAGAGTGACTTTATCGTTCTTCAAAAATTTTACCGTGAATTGAAGTATACTTTGATTAATACGTTTTACATTTCTTGGTAAAACTTGTCTGACATATTTGCGGAAAAGCTGCACTGAAATGTCTCGTTAAAAACATGATCCTGAATTCCCAGCGAGATGCTTTGGCTCATACTTTGCGTCGTGGATGCTTCTGTGGGTAAGAATCAAGGGTCACATTTGAATGACAATAAGACAAAATGCTGTATAATTAAGACATCTGGTGCAATATAATATTCAAATTTGAGTTGGGTGTGTGATGGTTTATTTAATGTTCCTCTCAGTCTTATTTTGAGGGGAGGTTTTTGATTTTATTTTGAAAGTTCTGTTCAGATAAAGTTGTTGGGTAAAGATAAATAAATTAAAAAAAAGATATTGAGTGGCTGTTCACAGGTTCCTGTGTTTTGTCTGGGCTTTTAATGAAAACATGCGTTAAACGAGAAAAGGGATGTCTCAACATGTTCCCTTTTATAGGCAAAAAATGTGCCTATGCATATTTGGATAAAAACAAAACGCATCTTGCATGACCAGCACTTGTGCCTTGGGGCATGAGAGAAGAAGGTTAAATTGGCCTTGCCTTTGTTTGCAGGATTTTTGTCCTTGCCGAGATAAAATGACAGGGCAGGAAAAAAAATGTCAAAGAAGGTAATACTTGAGTGTCTAAAAATAATGTATAAACACTGTACACCACAACATGGTTTGCTCGTTTTTACCAACTATTTTAAAATGCCAAATAAGTACATTTATACTATGAATAATGAGTTTCAACAAGTGGCACATTCTCAGGGCCAGCAAAGCCTTCTCTGCTTAACATGCCTAACATGCCAAATTAATAAATATTTTTCATCTTTTCATTCTCAATCAAATTTTTCCTATGTATTTTCCATTAATCTACAAACAAATAGACAAAAACAAAAACTTTATGCCGTCAGAATTTATTCATTTATGCTTACAAGCAAAGTGTGACAACTGTTTCACAAATCTCCACAGAATCCCTCAACAGTGTAAGTGAATAGGCATCTAAAGTCAGATTGTATTCATCAGCCAATCATGTTGATTTATTTGTTCTTGATGGGTAGATCTTTAGGATATGTCCCAGTCCAGGCCTTCTAGCTGGCCTTGAGTGACAAGTTATGTATATAATTCCAAAACAACAGCGTAAAACCAAGCTGTGTAACGAGTCGGCTGTCATCACTGCTGGTATTGACGTTGAGAAAGAGATCCATATGGATTTAAAAACACGAGATGTTCTGCATTATGCTGCTGGAGCGTTCGGTGTCGGCTCAAGATTTGAAAAGTAGTGATGCGTTCCATTCAACTCGGAAAGTCACATTTTACAGCTTCCTACAAGGAAAAGTGCAATGGAATGCATCTTGAAGTCAGAATTACAACTTGTAGACTCATGCAGAAATTATCAAATCCGATTTTGCCGAGATGCAGAGGCATGATGTCACATGTCGACACTCAGGGAGATGTACAAAAAAGTTGCATTATAGGTGCAATATGTATTTTTTTTTTTTTTCATGTGATATTCGCCTTTTTTGCCAATGTGTGAACAATGCTTGTAATGCAACTAAAAAAATGAGCCCTTCCCGGACTTCTTAGGTTGCCTATTAAAGCCTGTGGTCTGATTTTCATGCGAAGGGAGCGGGTCGCTTTTGCTGAGAAAATCCAAAGGATGCGACGTTTTAGCGCTCTCCCGAGAGCCTTGTTTCAGACGGCAGTTTCTCTTCTGCTATTCAACAGCGACAACAGACAGTCTGCAACACTAGGTAACGTTATCTTAGAGATGGAATCCAGCAAACGTCCGGCTCCCAGTACAACACTGACGACTCAGAGTAAGCCAAAAAAAAACATTTATCTACTGAATCCCATCTGGCTAAGCGGAAACGTGACCGTGGTCGAGTGAAAACTAGCGTGAACATCGGTAGGGTATTTGATTCCTGGAGGGACCGTCGTTCAGTTTTGGTGATCAAAACTGACCCTGAATTGGCGTTCTTCTTATTGGACAGGTAAGCTTACATAACTGCAAAGCATGTGAAATATAGTGTCATAAGGATTGATCTGTGTGATTTTAGCTAACTTGATCTTGCCTGATAACGCTGACGAATTGCAAGCTTCCTTGCTTCATAACTTTCAAATAATTTCAACGATCTTCTTTATACTACAAGTCAGGTTAATGTCAATGTTAATCTGTAATTATTCAGCAAATAAACTACAATAATACATTAAATGAATGCTAGACAATGTTCAAGATAATGCAAAAAGCTCCATTCATTAGTGTGACGTAACTTGGTTATACAGATTATATATAGATTCTGTTATTATAAAACAATAACGCATCAATATATCAAAATAACAGTTGTGATGGAATCACATCAATACTGAACTGTCAACATATTTATAATATACAGTCTATTTTATGAACAGCTACTGTCATCATCCACCAAATGTAGCTATTGATAAATCATATAAATGCAGTCAATGTATCATGCAAAGAAAAGTGATTACTTGTCTCGCATAGTCAGACATATATCCACACTTTGTTTTAGCCCTGTTCCAGCACTGGAGTGTCAATATGCAGTCTCAAAGTTTGTAGTAAAACAATCATAACTGTAATTTTTATTATGCTGCCTCATCTGTCAGCATGATGCAGATGAATAACGTTCAGTCTCTTTGTTTTGGTCGATGCTCGTGTCCCTATTGAGTGTGTGATCAAGGGCAACAAGTATCTGGCTGCAGTTCACTTAACGGCCACATTAATAATAAGGGCTTTTAAATCTTACATACTGCACCTTTAAGAAATATCGATAAATGAGTTTGTTTCCACATTACATGATATTAAAACTAGTTTAACAAACTCTTGCAGAAACAGGTGTATAAAACATTATAATCTCTTTTGATAATCGTACACCTGAAGCACAAATGCTAGCGCTGCAGTATTGTTTATCAGTTGGGTTTCTAGGAGACATCCCTAATGAGAGTCAAATTCCTGCTAATCTAACAGGAGTGTTGCAGTTCTGAATATAGGAGAATGGAATGCATTTATGGTCGGAGATATCAAGTAGGAATATCTCACATACAACTTGAATGGAATGCAGCATAACCGTGTACTCTGACAAAACGAAAGCAGTGAAGCAGCATTTAAATCGCAAATATTATTAGGTTGATTTTTTCCAGGTATTATAGACCTTCTTGGTTGATTTTTGAATGTCTGTCCGGGAGACATTCATTTTACAAAACAGTCATGCTGCAGGTAATATTAGGCTTGCTTGAGAGTTAAGTGTCATTTGAAGTTCTGGCTTTCATGCTTGGACGTGTTTTTAAAATGTCAATTGGTATTATTAGTTAGCTGCAACATAATGTATGATGCTCAAAGGCATAGGGTGTCTTATTTATTGTGAAACTGTGTTTTCTTAATGACATGAATCACACTGAAGGCCTAGACTTTAAATGCACGGCCCACCACTTTCAACCTTAGACTTTTTGGCAAGGCACATGGACCAGGTACTGAAAAGTTCTTTTTTTTTTCTAAAAAGACTTGATTCAAATATATGTTTTAATACATTAATAGCTTAAAGTCTTGCTATTTAAAGGAATTACTAAGGAAACGGTTTATAAAAACTCTTGTATACCTGCTAGTTTCACTGTCAACAAATGTGTTTGATTATGTATGATTGTTGAAATGCATAAGGGGGTGTTTCATCAACAAGTAACTCTCAGTACTTCTTGCTGTTCCCTTCTAGCCTCTTTTGAGGTGAGTGTCCCTCATAAGCATTTGATGGCAATACGGGGTCATCCAGCTGTACTGGGCTGCAAGTTCACTCCTGATCCTGACCTCTCTGACTTGGTTGTTACCTGGCAGCGGTACGAGGATTCACGGGTCGTCCACAGTTTCTATTATCAACAGGATCAATTGGAAAGGCAGAGTCCAGAATACCACAATCGCACCTCACTGTATATTTCAGAGCTTGGAAATGGAAATGCCTCTCTAAAAATAGCAGCAGTAAGGCAGAAAGATACAGGCTGTTACATGTGCATAGTGAGCAACGCCAAAGGATCAGACAAAGCACTATTAGATGTGACCTATGGAGGTATGTTTATGAGCAATACTCCAAATCCTTTATTAATAGAAAGAAGCAATGTTTTCAGGAGCTCCCAGCTTAATTTTCCTTTTCATTCCCTAAAAAACATTTATTGAGGCTATAGTGATAAATTAATTTGACACAGATGGTGGGGTAAATCATAAATGAATGGGGTATTGTTTTTATGTAACTTTTTCGAGTTTTGTTTGAGGATTCCATTAATGTATTCATCTGATTGTATGTGTGTGTGTTTGTGTGCATGTATTTTAGCTCTTTACTCTGAACCCAGGTTGAGCATTCATGTGAACTCCACAACAGTGACCGTTCAGTTTGAGACGGAGGGATTCCCTAAACCTGAGGTGAGCTGGCTGGGGGAACAGGGTCAGTACCTCAATCATCACCTGGAGCTCCATGACCAGACAGAAGATGGACTTTATTCCATGAAGAGCAGCTATGAGGTCCAGAATCCAGTTGTTAATGTTACATTTACACTAAAGAACCACCTCCTCAACCAGAACCTTCAGAGGCCTGTGGTCATCAGTCATGGTAAGAACTTTATTTCAGACTGAGCTGAGTGTGCAAGAGTGTATATAAAAATGTGTGTAAAGTAGAGTGTGTGAGGAGGTGTTCACTGTAGGTTAGACGGAAAATGCATGACATAAAACAATGGAATGTTTGTGTTTGTCATTTTCCTGCACTTTAACAACAATAAACTCCTTTGTCTGCATTTGCAGATAGGGTGGATTTTTGACCTGACACTCCTTGAAGACTTTAGAAGGAAGGAGTAAGAGAATGATTCTGTTGATTCTTCTGAAGAATTGAGTTTCACCTGTAATAACTTGACAAACTGTAAGAGCATAGCTAAATGCTGAAGTCATACTGGGCAGAGTGTTGCGGTTTCTGACAAAAAGACAAATAACATGGGACACCTTTAGTGAGATGTATTGTGCTGAAAGGTGTGTATTAATGGGATAATTCAGCAAAAATGAAAATTCTGTCACCATTCAACTCTCATCAGTGGCGCTTTCAGCTGTGCAGCAGTACGTATCATGCAAACCATGACCGTGCCGACTGACCCGAGAAACAGTTTCTCAGCAATAATGAAGTGTGTCCCATTTTTCTGTTGACTGTTTAAAAGAACTAGTGACTAGTCTGAATCTATTTGTGTTTGTTTGGACTGCACTCTCACGGTATCTTTTCGAGCGGTTTCTTACTCACGAATGAAAGCACTTGTGTCTGTTGTTTGAGATAGGAGACATGGCGGAGGGAGAGCAGCAGCCGGTTCTTAAAACTTCTTGAAAGCAGATATTTGGGCACATTTCAGTTTTAACAAAGATAAATAGAAAAATTAGCTTGATAAAAAAATATGCTGTGAATAGAGACATGTCGAACCAAGATTAAATACTTAAGCAACACAACAAATATGAGGAATCACATCTCCCTTTTTCACTCAGAGCTAAAGTTAGCAGCAACCCCGCAAAACGCAGCTAATCAGCACACAATAAAATAAGCGATGGTATCAAATGTACTTCAGAACTCTGAAAGGGCAAAGGCCACACAGTCAATTGCCACATTTATTGCAAAGGATCTCTGCCCTTACTCGGTTGTGGAAAACACAGGCTTTCGCTTCCTCCTCCATACCCTGGAGCCAAGATAGAGAACATACAGCCAAGATACAGGTACCGCTATACCTGTTCTGTACAGTGACACAAAATCCAGAGTGATGGAGTTGATGCGTAACGCCAGCCATCGCCTGCGATTCCTGGACATCCATCTGCTCCCTCAGAGAGCTGATGCATCGTGATGCACTGAGAATCATTTTATAATTGAAAGGTTACCCTCTGAATCCTAATCAATTCATGAGGCAAGTGAAGATTCACACTTCTAAAAAAACAAAATCACCAAGGGAGTATGCCACCGGATGTCCTAGATATAAGGTTATACTTTTGTCAGATTCCTGCACGCACACTCAGATGAAATGCTGCAGGTGCCCATGACTATCATGTTTTCAAACCTGCATGAATTCCTCTCTTCCATGAAAGGAAGTGTTAGGCACTCTTTGTTATGCTCACTTAAATTAGCCAATGGAATATACTGTCTATACGTCCATGTCACAAAAAAAAGCTTAAAGAACAAAGGCCTTCTTTTTCAGTTGGACAGTTTACTCAATAATTGTAGGCTTAGGAGTGTACAGTGCACTTACTTGCAATTATAGAGTTTCTATAATTAACTTGATAAAGATCAAGGCTGTTGTTACATTGTGGTGAACATGCACATTAGGACATTTCTGGTGAAATGTTTTGAGCTCAAAAGTGCAATTTTCTACTTTTTATATAATGTTTCAAATGGATATCCTTCCCATTGAACCCTAAAGCTGTTTCCAGTCTAAAGAATTTCCCAGAGTATCATGTTATCAGAATAACTTACAGACTAACTACTAACAGAATAAATCACAAGTCACTACCCCATTTACATTTGGTTTTAAGATGCATCTCGTATGATCAGATTACATGTGGTTAGGTGAGGTACATCGAGGGGAGGATCTCATTTCATGACGACATACTGTACATTAATCACTATGTCAGAGTGCTACTGCATGGTAATAAACAGCAAAAAAGCCATAAAAGACAAAGAAAGCATGAATAAAACCTACGTTCTGTTAATCCCAGATGCATCTGAAATTTTATCAAAGCACAAACGCAACATTTCGAGCAGAATTATCCATTATTTTAGTGGACTACCTGTATTATGTATCTTTTTTTTCTTTCTTCAGAGCAGACGGTTATTTCCTTTATATATGCCAGCTTGTAACTGGCAAAGTGTAAACTTGACAAGTAAGGGGATGTGCTTCACTTCTGTCTGGTGTGCATTCAGGACGGATTAGCATTTACATTTAAAATGGGATTAGGTCACATGCATTTTTGACTATCTTCATATGTGGTTATTATGATCCGAACATAAAACAGTTTAGACCTGTATTTGGTGCTGACCACATGTCAGCACCAAATACAGTATTTGGGGATTTGGGGATCACCCGAAATGCATCAAAGGGATAGTTCACTCAAAAATTTTAATTTCTCATTATTTACTCACCCTCATGATATCCCAAGTGTGTATGACTTTCTTCACCAGAACACATTTGAAGAAAAATCTTGGCTCGGCAATTTCTCTTTTGAAGCTCCAAAAATCACAGACGGTCAGCACTAATGTCATCAATACGACTCCAGCAGTTAAATGGATGTCTTCGATAGTGATACGTCACTTCTGGTGCAAAAAATATCAATAATTAAGTACTTTTTAACTGTAAACCATCACTTCCATTAGGCTTCTCGGGGTCCCTCGTGAGTGACGTATTCACATTGCCATGATTCAGGCATAATTTCATGGTCTCCACTCGGTTGAGACATCTAGGATAAGCACACAAATGCACCAATGTGTGTAAAGAAGCAAATAAATACAGATCTAAACCAAAACCAACCAAGCCTCTGTACAGCATTCCTCCTCCTCACTTGTAAATGCCTCACTTCTCACATGTTTCAAATGCCAATGCAATTATTTAATGTGCATACCGCTGCAGAACGGAAGCATGACTTAGAGTTAAAAAAGCACTTAAATATTGATAAGGTGATCGCATCGCTTTCGAAGACATTCATTTTACAGCTGGAGTTGTATGGAAGACATTTATGCTGACTGTCAATGGTTTTTGGAGCTTCAAAAGAGAAATCTCCATTCACTTGAATTTTAAGATATTTTTCAATGTTTCTTCAAATGTATTCTGGTGAATAAAAAGTCATACACACCTGATATCATAGTAAATAATAAGAGAAATGTCATTTTTGTGTGAACTTCCCTTTTATTGACTGGTGTAAACAGACTTTTTTCTACTATTACTTGCGTTTAAATGTGACTGTGCAGGAATAGCATATAGTGATTTAAGTCATTTTGTGTTTGCTCTGCTACGGTTTCTGCTCTAATGTTCCAGACCCTGAACTGAATTTAACAATGGATTTGACACTTTCAAACACTTAACTGAACTGTCTTTTTTATGTTTCAGATGAGGACAAGGCCACAAGTCAAGTGATCATTGCAGTTATTGTCCTCTCTATGGTTTGCCTTCTCCTAATCATTGGCATTTTGTTAACCATGTGGAGGCGAAACAAGCAGAGTTATTCCTTGTGATGAATCAATATAGTTAGTAATTGTTGTCGGAGCTGTGGCCTAGCAGATTGCGTACATGCCGTGTTGCTAGTGGTGCTTTTGCAGGTAATGTAAGTTGTTATTTCTTTAGATGCTGTCCGCCCCTCTACACGCCATCATTTCCTATCCTTTCTATGCTGTTCCTATAAGTAACACAAAAAAAAAGATTGTAAATCATTGGCAGGTTTCAACAGGTTATAATAGAATAGTACACACCAGCAAAGTTAATAAATTGTCAAATACATTTTTGTATGGGTGTGTGCCAAAATAATTTTAAACCATTTTCAGGGTGAGATTCAAGTTCAAGTAGCAGACAGATACCATTGTTTTTATCTGTGTTGAGTTTACTGCTCCTAAACTGCCGGATCTTTTGGACTATGATCTGTCCTGTTACATGTGTTTTGGCTTAACCATGCTCAGATTCAGAGACAATGGAATGAGACTAATTTATAATGTAAATGTGACTCGACCATGAAAAAACTTCAAAGCCCTTTTTTTTTCTTAGTTTCAGTGTTGAGTTTTGGCTTTATAGGGCATTTTACATTTCACAGTTGTTGTTTTTTTTATTATCAATGCCATCATATAAAATAATTTATTTAAAAAAGAATCAACTGCCCTTCAACCACAAGGGATATAGTTCTAGCATTTAGAATTTTTGTATTTTTGTATCTATTACAATAAACATGATTCCATACTAGGGGGAACAGATTTTTTAATTATTCATATAACTTTAATATATATATATATATATATATATATATATATATATATATATATATATATATATATATATATATTACCTACCATGACATCGGAAATGTACTGAACATTTTTATTGTATTTTTTAGGGAACATTTTTTATTTGTATACAATGTCTAGAATCTATGTACATTTATTCTGACCTCTGCACTTCAGTGTTGTCCTGGTAGAACTGTATTTGCAGTATTACCTGTTGTCCGTGACACAGTGTCCAAGTTAACAAGATTCTGTATTCTAAAAGCTTGTGCTTGTGTCTTATATCCTAGCAATAAATTCTATGGGAGACAGCTTTTTTTTTTTAACTAAGTGGAACTGTTAAACTTATTCAATGTGGATAAACTTTTGTTAAGCTTGATTAATGTGTCATGTGGACAGTAAATATGTGTACCTTTAGCAGTCAGTTTAACAATTATGGCCTTAAAATTCCATCTCATCTCTTTTTACAATTCAACTGAAAAATATGTTGCGCACTAAGTAGGGAAAACTGACTCAAACACACAGCTCGGAAAAAAAACAGTGGGTTCTATTGTGTAATATTTCTTTTTTTTTCATCTGCCATGTTTGTGCTTTTTATACACTGCTCATACTGCTAGTTGATAGATAGATTGTAAATTTCAGGGCAAATTGCAGTATCTTCACAACAGTAACAATATAGTGTTTGAATTATTCTTTTCTTGGAGGTGAAAATGAACTGTGTATATATATATATACACACACACACACACACACACACAGAGTTTTCTAGAGTTATGTATCTCTTTTTAGGGAGTAAAACACTGAATGGTGCATCTTCAGCTGAATCTTGCCAAACCTTTTAGAATCCATAGAGGTAGACAAAAAAAATAAAAAAATCTCAACTGCTGGAATGTATGTTCAAATGACTACATAAAAAGATGTGTACATCTCTGGTCAAGATATATAAATCCACTATCACACAATTTCATTTTAACTGTATTCATATTTGGTCTGAACTCATGAGTAAATAAACTAGAAGCCAATCATGCTGGAGATGGGACTTTGCATAACAAGCAGTTTCTGGAAGACTGAATCCCAATACCTGAATAAAAGCGATCAAGTCCTTGCACAGACATGTATGAAATTCGACAGCAAGAAAAATAGGCCACAAGCAGATTGCATATTGAATTATTTTGCTTGGAAATAAAAAGGGTAGTCACCTTTGAACCCCAGGAAAACATGCATAGGAGAATTATCTTTATTTTCACGCATGGAACTGTTGAACACAGCAGAAACTCAGTCTTCACACAGAGCTATTATTGATGCAGGTCTACATTAAGTTGTGAACCAGGCTTCATGTATTTGTTTAGCCAGTACAATGCTATGATTTTGTTTGACTTTCTGAATGTCCTAAACGTGATCTTAATATCTGCAGTCAAATGAAAGGCTCTACAATGTAACTTGAAGTGTTTCCTAGTGACTTAATAGGCATACAGGAACACAAAGTCTAACAGTTAACTTGCAAATCTGCACAAACTAGGTTTTCCAACCTAGCAAGTTGAGTAACTTACAAATGAAATATGTAAAAAAAATTAGGCAGAGTAATCTGCTGCTATGCCTGCTGTTTCCATGATTCTAAAACTGCCATCTATCCTTTCTCATGTCAGCAAGTCACATATTTGTCAACTTTGGATCAATGCAACATGTAACAGTCAACGCAAAAAAATGTATTCATGGTTGTTGAGCAAATAAAGCTTCTTCGGCTAAACCCTATGATACATGTTTAATGTCCTCATTATGACACACCTTTGTTTTTGTTCAAAAGTACAGAATCATGTAAATCACATGTTGTCATTATGACTTAATTATGAATACAGATGGCTATGTGAAACTACTTTGGCAGGGACTTTGTGAACACTTTCAGACAAACTCTTATTCTAGATGACATGCTAACATGTCTGTGTGAAAGATTATGAATACTGGGATACTTCCATTTCCATGGTGAATGGGTTTTATTTTAAATATAACTACATTTACATTCAGACATACACATAATCACACATTATACGTCGCATCACTAAACACTCTCTAAAGCGAACACCTCACACTTCTTTGCACACATTCTGAGTCAACCTCTTGCACACTCAGCTCAGTCTGAAATAAAGTTCTTACCATGACTGATGACCACAGGCCTCTGAAGGTTCTGGTTGAGGAGGTGGTTCTTTAGTGTAAATGTAACATTAACAACTGGATTCTGGACCTCATAGCTGCTCTTCATGGAATAAAGTCCATCTTCTGTCTGGTCATGGAGCTCCAGGTGATGATTGAGGTACTGACCCTGTTCCCCCAGCCAGCTCACCTCAGGTTTAGGGAATCCCTCCGTCTCAAACTGAACGGTCACTGTTGTGGAGTTCACATGAATGCTCAACCTGGGTTCAGAGTAAAGAGCTAAAAAAAACACACACATACAGAGACTACGTTTCTGTAGAACATTTAAAATCTCATAATTTTTATACATTTCAAATAACACAGTAGAGATGGGCTTTATGTGATACAAGATATTTTTAGCCTTAAAAGGAGTTCACTCAACTGAAAACTCATTTCAAACCAGTAACCTTCATTTACATTCAGATGTTAATCAGAAGACAGCCTCAGTCACCCTTCACTTATTTTATTAAATCAGAATCAGTTTTATTGCCAGGTATGTGTACACATGAGGAATTTGACTCAGGATTGTACATTGCTCACGATGTGCTTACTCGTACAAAAATACTATATAATACTAGATTAAAATAGATTAAATGAAAGTGAACAGTCATTGTGGCTAACGGCAAGTTACATTTGTTTGGAACGACATTATGGTGAGTAAATTATGTATATTTTTATTTCTGGGTGAACTATTCCTGTAAATGCAAATAAACCTACTTAGTTGGAAACTTTGTAAACAGCTTAACCTGAGACATATAGCAAATAAAAATGGCCAAAACAGGCAATTTGTAAATACAAATTTAAAGCTTTTTTTAAGTTAATGGTGTTTGTGTTAATTGTGTTAATGGTGACGATGCCTCTAAATGCACATCTTAATACCAGGCAATAAATGGGGCAGTGTATGAGAAAGAGTTGGTGAAGTCAAAACTAATGCTTTAGGCTAAAACAATCTTCTTTTTTATCTGTAAAAATGACGAATACCATTTGGAATTATCCATCAATATTTAAAAAATGTGGTAAATGATGGAGAATTTTCAGTTAATGTAACCCCTGGTAGCAACCCCCCTCACAATCCACTCTGACCAGCAGAAAGAGGACTTATTAGTACATAATTTTGGGTTCAGCCATATGCTTGAGACAACATTTAAATAAATGTCTGAGCTAACACACTACATTTTTGTCCATACCGAGTGTAAATGCGAGATAATGGGGTTTAACTTAACTTCTCTGGTTAGTTTGATAGAAATGCTTTGCAATGGCAAAAAAGGGGCAAGAACTTCCTGTTTAATACAAAACCAGGGAGGGGCTTGCTCAGGTGGAAGTTACCAATGTGTCAGATGTCTAAGACCGAATTGAAACTTGGTATGGGACTGTAAATTTTTTTCATAAGTCCATGAGATTTATTCGCATCAGAATGTCTGATTTATACTCCACCTGAAACAGTTTGAGTGTAGCCAAATTCACCTGTTGTTGTTGGTAGGGGTCTGTGTGTTGGAGGGTGTCTGCGGACTCTAACAGGTTTGGCAAAGTAAACAATTCTCAGCTCTTTCCCCTCTCCTTGCCCACCTCTTAACAGGCTGAGGGGAGCTTTCATTCTTCACCTCATCTCCTGTGGACTCACATGCTTGCCCTCCCTCTGAAAGCACAAATCACACAAGAATCACAAAAAACATTAACAGAATGGTTGTGTCAGGTTGAATATTGTGTATCAAAGATCTGAAGCCTTACTGTTTTAGTTGAAGTGTAATTGGAAAAGCTATAGAGGGCCCCCTTGTGGATTTAAGATGAAATACAAAGACTAACAGAGCCACGATCAGTAAAATGTATAGTTTCACATTAGTAGAATAGCATGTAATTATTTTATTATTTTGGGGAAAATCTATGAAAATAAACACTGGGACTGAGTATTTGTTTTTTTTATCTCAGGTGAATCCAGGAGGGTGGAATCACTGTGGATGTCCAGTGGAAACCACTTCCTACTCAGAGTAATCAGAACAATCATGAACTCAAATAGAACATTAAACAATTCTATCTAACAGAACATCTCTATTTCAGAACATAAAACTACAAAGATTTTACCTTGTGAATCTGTCTCATGAATATGTATAGGTCTAAATAGTACCTTGATTCTTTTTAATACTCTGCCCCCTATGTAGTGTCTATGGTAAAGACAGACAAATGCTGTTTAATTTGGCTTATTAGCAATCACATTATCGTTCATCCCAGTGAACCCCCTATCATCATCACCTGTCCGCACTGCTCCCTGTTGCTTTGTTCAGGAGAATCGCCACATATTGGAGTTTCCTGAACCTTTCTGTTCCCAAGGCATCATAGCACTGCCCACTCTCCAGCTCCACTGTGGAGGTCACTGTTATGCCTTCCAGAGTACAAAGTGTGAGAGGTTAAAGGTGAAACGTTAGTGGAAAGGAAGACTGATACACCTAAAATGAGTGGGTTGCTAAACAACTCTGCTCAGACCTCATTGCCCAACATCTGTGTATGTCCTCGCTGATGCCTTTGTGTTTGAATGGGAGCAAATCCATGCAGCATGTTTCCATTTAGTGGAAAGCCTTTCCAGAAGAGTGGAAGCTGATTTAGCAAACGGAGGGCTCCCTATTAATGCTCAATTTGTAAATGAAATGTTTACAAGCACATATGGGTCTGGTGTTCAGTTGTCCACATGCTTTTGGCCATGTAGTGCATGTGTGTTTGATTTATGTTTTACCTGTGCACAGCTCCTGTCTGAAGCATGGCTTTTTCCAAAATAAGGCTCAGGTTTCGCTCCAGGTTTTTCTGCATGTGGCAGGGAATGTTCAGACACATGGCAAGGCTGAGGATGTCTCCATTCCTAAATATACTACAGAGACAGACACAATGAGAGAGAGGGAGAATGCGTGTATGTGTTTGGGGAGGGAGTGTAAAAGTATACTGTATATACGCATGTATATATGTTTGAACTCTAACTTTATGATGCAGGATAGAGTTATGACTTTCCTCCATTTTGCAGACACATTAGTCCTGACAAGTGCTTTGGCCAGTGGAAAGTTTTATATACATATATTTATTGATGATTATATGTATTATTTATGCATATTACATGGTTCTCTGTAAATCTTGATTATGTTATGGCAATTGTGGCATTCTGGGGTCATATATGTATGTTAAATAACTGCTAAACTGTATAATTGACCATTGTACCAGGCGACCAAATTCCATATATAGCTGTGCTGGTTTCATTTTTCTTATATCACTCTGTGGTTTCTTTCTTTTCACATAATAAAAGTAATAAATCAAATCAATATTTCATGTCCATCTATTTATTAGGTAAGTAGGTGTAAGCAGATTAATGTACAATCAGATGGTCATGTTCCTGTTCCTGTGATCACTGTGCAATATCTACAAGTAAACTAATAAAATAATTTCAACTCAAATCAATGTTTCATGTCAACTTATTTATTTATTTGGCATGTAGTTGTAATAGGCTGGATATTGCACAGAATTTGCACAGAATTAACACCAATAGAACTCGCAAATCAGAGGTGGATTTCAGCTGTTCAATAATTTATTTCTTCTCACATAATTCCATAATTTCAACACAAATTAATATTTTATGTCCATGTATTTATTTATTTGGTTTGTAGCCATGTAATAAATGGGATCATTTACAGCCAGAAGTTGCAATCACAAAATAAAACCCATCAGGTTTATACAAGACTGTCCTGATCACCCAGTCTGTGATTATTTTGCGATAACAAACAGCATTAAAATGTATACAAAATTACAAAATTAAAACATTTACTTATGTTACAGTGTTAAGGATTAATAACTTAACCTAAAGATTGCAGTTTTTGTTTCTTTTGCAGTTGTTTACTCTGAATATCTTTTAGACATAAACAATCTGCGTATTCTAATTGAGTTAAATACAACAGGGTTCAATGATCCCTTCTGTATTGTCTGATGAACATGACAAAAAGCATGGATTAGTGTCAACTTTAAGGACATATTTTCCCATGATGAACAGTGACGTGGTGGATTTTAAAACAAAGCAGTACAAATCTTAATGTCTATGTATTTATAAAGCTCTGTCTCACTTTTGGGGTTACAAGTAGAAAAAAAACTTGCTGATTTTCAACTAATATTTCTTCTCAGAGTGTGTGTGTGTTCATGCTGAGTCAGTCGCCCTTAGCAGCTCAGTGGCAGCATTAAGGGATCAGGCACTTAAACATGTCCAAACTGCATGTCTCCTCTGGCCTGCTGTTGTTGGAAAGGACAATACCACACCCTCTCGCCATCACCTCTGCTCTTTATGACACACCAAGAACCCTAAATAGGATTCAGCTTAGCATCCACAGCAACAAAACACAACACATAACACACCAACAGGTCACACTGACTGTATCTGGTGCAATTTTTGATGCATAATTACATATAACATCTTAACTTCAGATTACAGTGAAAAATGGATGATTAACATACCTGATCACCTTCCACAGCTCTGGATATTGGATCGTTCTTCAGTCCTGAACACAAATAACTAATAGTAAACACATGGACAGAAACAAACAAGCAAAATCTGTTGCATGTGTTTTTCCCGTTCAAACATCAAGTTAAAATAACTTTGAATTTGAGTCAAGTGATAAATCAATGTCATTTACCCACTGACCTCACATGATCAGCCAGATTTAAGAATAACTCTAGACAAAATAACTCTGTAAAAAGTGTTTTTTCATTAGAATCCATTCTAGTACTTTAAGGCAAGGCTCAATATGTATTTGGAATTTACGTTATGTAGGTTCTTTCATTGACTACGTTTTTTTTTTTAAATTTAGGTTTAGGGGTAGGTTAGGATATAGAACCTATAGTTCGTACAGTATAAAAATCATTATGTCTATGGCGAGTCCTCATAAGGTTTGTCAAACCAGTGTGTGTGTGCGTGTGTTACTATGTGTAACCACAGGGGTGTGTTGGGGGTTGGGTTGGTGAATGGGAGGGATATTAGTGAGGGTTGAATGTGAAATATTGATTTGTTGTATATGTGTTGGGTTTTTGTGTATATATATATATATATATATATATATATATATATATATATATATATATATATGAATCAGTAAAAAATTTTAATTGCAAAAAAATCTGCAATACACCTTTTGCATTTGCGGATTAATTTTGACTCTTATAAATTATTAAAGCTTATAAATCATTCATAAAGCAATGGTTTTCATCGAAAACTATATTGTAAGTCATTCATTTTAATTTAATTTTAATTTCTCAAATGATTATACATGTAAAAAGATGGATATTTTTGGCATGTTAACTAACATATACAGTATACAGTTATTAATTGATATGCCTTTTTTATTCTTTGACATTTCAAAATAAACATTAAAAACCAGTGTGATACATGTGAAGACATGTTTTTATCAACATTTCTGCTAATTTGTATTTACAATTAAATAATATAGCATTTAAATTAACATTTATTGTGAGAATTACTAGTCATTTTAATTAATTTCCTACTACTCAAAACTGCCCAATACAACTTGTTGGTTAAATTTATGAAACCAACGTATTGTTTTTCATCTTAACATCATCAAAACAAATGTACAACTCAATTATCCAACATTAATACATCTTTACTGTGTTTTTAAGCAAAATATATTCTATTTACCTGCATGATCTGCCCAATGGCATGATGGCAGAGACAGGATAAATACATATAAATTGTGCTGTTGTGATTTAAATGTGCTGAGTAACCTCATTTTTTCCCACCGTGTCCAATAGTAAAATCAGTGCGACATACTTTGTAAAAGGCGTGGACATTATGGCTTCGAGATATTAAATTAAATTATTACATCCAGCTGTTGTTACATTTACATGTATATTTTGTTTTTTTCGCAGGAGCACCACCAGTCTTCCTCGCCCATCTACCAGTGATGCTGGATTCAACTTCCCGCGTCTAATACCTGCGCAGATATCAACAGCGCAACTGGGTTGTAGGTTGCCAGGTTGAGGTCACGAATGGGTTGAAATTCGTTTCATACAAGATCTGGCAACTGGGCAACCTTGGAATTATATATTGTTGACAAGTATGGTGTGTGTGTGTGTGTGTGTGTGTGTGTGTGTGTGTGTGTGTGTGTGTGTGTGTGTGTGTGTGTGTGTGTGTCTGTCTAAACAAAATGCAGTCCCAGTGAGAGACAAAACTGTGTTTGAACGTATTGCAAAGATGTCAAATGTAAGTAAGTGTTTATAAGAAAAAAATCTAATTAATTCATAAATGTAATTTATTTATTTTTTTCCACAATATCTTGTGTAAAGTTGATACCAAGGTCAATTTTGACCCGTGAACGCAAACCATGTTAAAATAAAAATCTCTTTGAAAATTAATACAAAACATATTATATGTGTATCTTGACAAAGTCACAAATTTCCCGTACTAAAAACTATGTGGTTTAAAAAATATTATCAACCTTATCAAAAATGACTTGAATACAATAAGTTTAAAAGACAAAAACACTCAAACATTAAATAAACAACAACAATCAACTCACAATTATTTTTTTCATAATCATCTCTAACATCTAACTTTCCCTGTCATCTAACAGAATTTGGTTTACAAGAATTTTATTGTATTGAGGTCACAATCGCTTGCAGTGTATTTGTGAATACTAAAACATTTCTTGCGGGAAATCCACAAATAGGTGGACTCCACCCATCGTCTACTCAAGCCAATCAGATAATAGCCACATTATTTGGACCAATCATAGAACATCAAACAATGTTCTGTCAACAACAATCACGCTTAATTTTACTATCAGGGTGGGACCAGAGTCACAGTGCTCTCATGAGCATGGAATCAAGCACTTACAGATATGCTCTCAGGCTGCAAACTAAGCAGATGCCATCAGAGGAATACTGTGACTTAAGGTTAGTATAATTTTATCTCAGTTTGAGAAACATTTGTAGTGTCTTGTTAAATGTCGACAGCTGAAAATTGCCCATTTGCAGAATGCCCTATATGAGCTCTATATTACATAGTGTCCTGTTCCATTCCAAGTCCTGCTGGTTTCACATTATGTTAATGTATATATATATATATATATATATGTGTGTGTGTGTGTGTGACAGGGTGGAGGATGGGACCGGGTTGTGATTTTACACACCTGGTCCCTTATCAGGCTAATCAAGCCTCCAAGAGGGATAAAGGCCGACTGCGGACGACGGTGCGCAGAGAGAGAACATTTATGAACAGCTGTCCCTCCTATGTGTGTGTTTGTGTCTTTTGGTTTCAGTTTTAAATTGAAATATGATTTATATCATCAAGCCAGTACTCACCTCCTCCTTGCCCTTATATATATCTATCTATCTATCTATCTATCTATCTATCTATCTATCTATATATATATATATATATATATATATATATATGGATTGGGGGGGTGAAGTAAGCCAGTCCGGATGGCACTCTGGCCTGAATCTGGGTGGTGGAGGAGTGTGAGGAGGAGGAGGACGTGGCCGGGTCATGAGGGTACGTGCCCGGCGCTGAGTTGGCCAATCAGCAGGAGAGGGATAAAGGGGAGCCGGAGACACCAGTTCCAGTTCCAGAGAGAGAGAGAGAGAGAGAGAGAGAAAGAGAGAGAGAAAGATGCACAAGCTGTGAGTGTGCACGTGTCTAGGGGTTTTGCTGCAAAGCACTCTTTATTTTTTGTATAGGTTCATTTGTCATTACAAGATTACGTTGACTGCTCAGCCGGTTCCTGCCTCCTCCTTGCCCTTCTTGTGAACTCGTTACAGAATCATGTTTTATAAAGGCATATCTGTACCACTGATATTTTGTAGCGTCTAGTTGTGTATGTTTGGAGCTGCCATGTAACATTATGAAAAAAGGTTTTGACGACACATACATACACTTTCCATTATGTAGCTATGAGTTATGTAGCAAGTACAATAGCCATACAATAAATCTATCTATCTATCTTTCTACAGTATCTATCTGTCATTCAGTCAGTCTGCCTATCCACAAGCTTTTAAACTTTTTATAAACTGTCAGACAAGGATTTTTAAGCCAACATCATTCGTCTACACATTTTATGAATCTAGTTGTACTTGCTTTAGTCTACTGAGACTCCAGAGTCATGAGAGTGAATTGTAGCATTACATTTTATTAGTTAAAGCACACAAATAGAAAACACATTGTTAAACAAAAAGAGACATGGACAAAAAAACAAAAAAAGCACACATATTTTTTTCTTTATTAAAATAATCAAAGTTCACAAGACTACAAATGCAAGTTTTTGTAATGCTTCAGACTCAGGCAATGAGGAAAGAGGGAACAGCCTGGAAATGCTGATCCAGGACCAGACCCTGGTCTGCATCCATCCCTGTCTAATTAAAACACAGACCTGCTCTTAAGGCAGCAGCTCTGAATCTCTACTGTGAGATTTGGAGGTAGGCATAGCGGAGGTCAGCTGCAGAAAAATGACTGAATGATGAAAGATTAACTTCAAACTTGTGCAGATCTTTTGCTCTTACTTAAACCTGTCCATATGTTGTGCTGAAGTTATATCACTGAAGCTTTTGTAAAATGGAAAGACTGGTAGTCGTAGTGAAATAAGTGAGGTTGTACTAATGTATGTATAATGTACTATACAATCCTGTTTCTGTCTGTCACAGCAGTCATTTTTAGCTGTTGTACATGCACCACTGAAGACTGTCAGAAGACCTATTTTATACTGCAGGGATGCCTTGATTTATTGAGCTTTGGGGCATTTTTATACTCTGCTGAAATAAAAACTTGTGCTCCAGAGGAGTTCTAGAATCAAATAGTTTCCAGTTCCAGGATTCCCCATGCAATCAACAATCTAGTATTCATTTTTGAAACGGAAATGCATGACATGCTTTCATTATTCTTTATATACACAAATACTGCACATTGTCTTTAGCATAATCAAGAATAAACAAATAACTTCTATCAGACTGTTCCTTGAACAACATTAAATAGCTAGTTAACAAACAAGGTATATAACATGTTGTTTTAAATAACTGTAAGTCTATTCCAAATACAAACATCTACAAAAAGGCCCAGTTCCATCATTTGGAGAGTCCCATGGAGAGTTTAATGTAAAAAAATCAATGTAATGTACATACTGAGAAGAGGCACTAAGATCAACGGTCTAAAGCAGTCCTGAGTGAGTTTACAGCTACTCCACAGCCTTTTACAACATCATTCCAGAGAACACTAATGAACAACTATAAAATAAAACTCAATCATTTATGTGCTTATTTAATGATAACGTAAATGTCTTCTCACTCACTTCTGTCAGCGAGGATCTAAGAATTATAGAATCAATTAACTTCTAAAATTCAGTCTTACGAAGTCTAGAAGTATTGTTTACCAGTTCTAAATGAACCTTTGAAATCAGCTCATTCTTAACTGAACTACAATTACTATCTGTCCAAACAAACATAAATAGGCTGCAAGAAAAAAGGGGCCCCGTTTAGCTGTCAGGGCCTATGGAAAAAAAAAATCGATATGACCTTAGTTTTCATATTTAAATGCTAAGATCAGGATCATCTGAAAAAGTGTCAAAAGAAATTAAAATACATTTCATTCCATTCAGAAGGTGGATGTGCTTTGATGCTGCTGTCGTTACGTAGCATTTAGCCACAGATCACTGTGATGCCACTGATTTTAGCTCTTGCAGTTTAGTCGTAGCCATGGCAACTTGGATTTTGGGCTGCACAGTGATTTGATGGTCAGCTAGGTTTGGCTTTCCACTCAGGTGTTGGAGGACTTGGGCAAGTCTTGATTTTCTGCTAGGTGGAGTTTCTGTCTGAATAAAATGAATTAAAGAAATATGTATTGCTAATAATGATTAATCTCTAAAGCACTATGGAGAGCCTACTGCATATCAAAATACTGCCTACAGATCAATACCTTTCTACACATACAATCCTATACCCATTAAGCTTTTAAAGAACACAACTGATAGTACAACAGTGCTCTGACTCTGAGAGGTTTGAGACACACAATCGCTGCTTTTACTGGCTCTAAATCTTAGTGCTTGACACTCAGACATGTTAACTGTGTAACACAAACCCTCTCTAGATAAACAGAACTTTCTGGAAGCACATCATGTAACATTTTACAGTTTTTGAACAGGCTTGATTAAGCTTCAGGGTTCCTACACCATTGCACAAAAGCTCTTTACATTTTAGGGGTTTTAGGAGAGATTTTTCTCATAGAAATACATTTCTAGCTGATTAGATCTTTTAGGGCGGGTATAACTAGATGAATTTAGATAAAGATATTTTCATGACTTTTTAAGATTTTATGACTTTCCAAGACTTTTCCAGTCCTGGAATCACAATTTTTAAATTCCTTGATATTTCTTGGTTTTCCATGACTGAGGGAAACCTGAGGGAATGTTCACCCAAAAATAAAAATTCTCTCATCATTTACTCACCCTCATGCCATCCCAGATGTGTATGACTTTCTTTTTTCTGCTAAACACAAATTAAGATTTTAAGATGAATACCTCAGCTCTGTTGAAACTCACAATAGCTTCAGAAGATGTGTATTTAACCACTGGAGTCGTATGGATTACTTTTATGCTGCCTTTATTTGATTTGGAGCTGGCCACCATTCACTTGTATTGTATGGACCAACAGAGCTGAAATATTCTTCTTAAAATCTTCAATTGTGTTCAGTAGAAGAAAGTCATGCACATCTGGGATGTAATAATGAGAGAATTTTCATTTTTGGCTGAACTACAGAATCCCTTCATTAGATCTTTCAACTCTTTAAAACATTGCATTGAAGTATTTCATATAAAAATTTAATTCACTTTTTAAATAGATCTGATCTGTTAACAGCTTAAGGGATGTTGGATAGTTTGTCTGTGTTTTAAGATGTCACTGTCTCAGGGACTCTGGAGGTCAAAGGTAACAGTTACAAAACAGCTGTAAAGTAAAACACAATATATTAATGCACATTATCCACATTGTGATAAAGGATACATTGAGCTGCTCAGTTCCTCCAGCTAAGGGGAGAAAAAAGAGAGATGCTTTAAAAAAAATCAATATAATTGCTGCTGATTTAAAAAGGCCAATCTATAATTGCTGAGCTGGAAATGTCAGTACAACAACATCCTTTAAACATCAACAAAATCTTGATAGGTTGAACTCAACCTGTTTGTTGACAAACACAGAGCTGATTTGAATATGGTACAGTATGTGGTACATGGGGTTCGGTTTCAGAAATCACAAATTGTACTGCTGAGGAGCTTTTCTCATCTTTCTGTAAAGAATAAGCCCAAATATTAATTTAATATATCCGAGATATTTAACTTTTTCCTCATTATTAAAATACATAGACTTGAATGAATCTCACGAAACATGTCAATAACATGTTCAGGTCATAATTCACCCCTGAAAAATAAATAAGAAAGAGTTTACAGTTTTCAGAGAAAACTCCAACAAAAACATTATTAGAAGGGGCAAAAAGTGCAAATTATTCAAATAATGCAAAAAATCTTAATGGTCCTAAAATAGTTAATTTACTATTTGCAACTTATAATTCCACTTTTTCTTTTGATATTGGGATGAAATTATGATGACATGGTGTAAACCACCCACATATAAGCTGGTTATTACACACACATTCTATAACAGCTGTGTGTATGCCACTGGACTCTCTGCCACATACCATTGAGCTGACAGCTAGAAGGGAAATACTACCAGTAGCAACTGTTCAGCCCTTCACAGGCTGATGAAAGAATTCAGTCAGATAGCAACACTTGGATGTGGATGATAATACAAGTTTCAGCCATAGGCCTGTATTCAGATAATACCCTGTGTATTATTGTGCCCAACCCCATTCCTGTATGTAAGACAGAGTGCTTGAATGGAAGAGAACAAGTGGACTGGTGTTCCGTCTACTTTAGAACAGGGTTCGATCAGTATTTGTGTGTATACTGTAATGTACAAACACATTTTGGTGTTTAAAAGACAAATGTCTGTCATATGAGGCTGAGTTTAAATACACAGGAATGCATGAAAAAGTTAGGTAAAATAAGTGTGTTCATGTCTTACATTAGAGAGCAGGTGTTCCAGATTGTGATCTGATGCAGTTTTTCTCTGGTCCTCGGACAGCTCCTCCACGTGACTGTCCAGACTGAAGTGCAGTCGGGCAAGACGTTCCTGCATCTCCCTCACATGCTCCAGCTGTTCAAATGAGCACACCTTACCTAAAGACAGAATTAAATACACACATAGATTCAGAGTATAATTAATAAATATACACATGTCTGCATAAGCGTACAACAAGAACATAGTAGTGTTGCTATAGTGCAGCACATCTGGAGAAACTGCAAATTAAAAGCTTTGCTTGTGGACACTACATTAAGTGATTCAACTCACTTAATGTCACTCAACATAAAAAAAATTAATCAATCTTAACCACCCTCATCACCAGTCTCTCAACCACCAACCCGCTGGGTGAGCTAGGTGGTGCCGTCATACTCTGAACCACACAATAAAATCCTAGTGTGTGTGTGTGTGTGTGTGTGTGTGTGTGTGTGTGAGTAAGTGCATCATACCAAAAGCCTGCAGTTTTCCTGAGTGAAAATCATTGAGCAGGCTGAGGAGTCCTCCTTCCATCTCTCTCACATCAGAGACGTCTGTGAGGAATGAGTGCTGGAGGGGTGAGGAGGACTGGGACACACAGCTGGGCCCAGCAGGCTGAGGTGCTCTGGGTTTCTCTCTGTGAGGCCTGAAATCGGTACCACAAATATAATCAGAATCACTAAGGCTCTACTGACTAAGATACCAAATGAATTTTCTATGCTAAAATAGTATTTTATTTGAATGATACATTACCACATCAGTGATATGACATTTGAGAGAACAGGTACTATGCACACAAACCTTGTGTTTTTCGGGGGAACCATGGGAACAGCGAGTGCTTCTTTAGATGGACCCATTGCCCCCACCGATCTCTTGTACTTGCCCCTGGGTTTGGGGGAGGGAGGCTGCAGCAGACCCAGCGAGAATGTGGCACTCTTACTTGCCGGGAGAACAGAGAGCTTCCGTGGGTTGATCGGTGGAGGAGGGGGCTGGGGAAGGGACAATTTGGGACTCCTTTTCTTCCTCTTGTCCTCCATTAGTGCGGTGGCACTTTCTAAAAGACAGAGACAAGAGGTCAAACACAGTCACCGACATGAGCAAAAAATGATATGATCTCATCCAGCACTAAAGTGGAATCGCTTATGATATTTAAAAGATATGAAATGTACTTTGAAGGGGAAAGGTATTTGTCCAGCCTATGTCTGCTTTTGCAGGGGTGGGAGGACAAACAGGGACATTGTCCAAGGTCTTAGAAGAACAGGGGGCCCTACAGAGACAGATTAAATAATGCAGGGGCCCTAAATGTGAAACTTTGTGAGGCTCAATGTCAACAGTAAGTTTTTTCTGTTTTTGACCCCTAGATTTTTTTAATGTATTTTTGTAAGTATATGTGCCAGGAATAATATGAATACTTTTCATTAAATGTTAAGTTTTCTTTACAACAACAACAAAACAAAAAAACAGCTTTGCTGTAAAATGATGGCATATGATGCAAAACATTTCTGATTGATTTCTAATTTTCAAACAATTCTTCAACCAATTGATGCCTTTAAAAATGTGAACACATTTCAATCCAAATGTTCATCAGATGTAAGTTTGTAAGTCATAGAATCCACATTTACAATATCCACAAATGTAAGGTTTAGTGAAAATGCAGCAGTGACTCGAAGGTGCAAGTGGCAGTTCTATCAACTGGCCAGAAACTCTCTCACACTGAACCCAGGCCAGCGGGACATCCTTATTGTTGGGCCCTGGTTTGTCCCAGACTCTGAGAGTCTTATAGATGTCATTGTGTTTCCGTCAAACTGAGTTTTGGAATAAAAAGATCAGTTGAGTCATTACCGCAGGTCAGTGAGAGATAAGCTAAACATTTACATGTAAGTCAGTGATTATTAATGTCTGTCTGACCTTGAGCTACTATGAGATGAAAAGTTTCCTGCGACTACATAAAGGTACTTATCAACAACAGAGGTTGGCAAATTGTTTGGCAAATGTAATTGGTATATGTATTTATCAATACTACTTTCTAAATATCATCAGTGATTTACAATCAACCTGATAAAAGTTATATGTGCAACTCCCGCTAAACTCTGGGTTTACTCTGCTTTAGATGAAATAAAAAGACCTCATTCTTATTTTCTGTTTCATTTTCCCATTAGATTTATTTTCCTGTTCAGCCCTGTGTAAGGAAACACCTTGTTTTCACACAGAGCTCATGTGCTGAAATATTTTTAGATGCTTTAGATCTCTCTAGGACTCCCGGGTGCCTGCTGTCCATATACCAATAATCCACTGATTTATGACCTTCATCATGGCCTGGGTGGGGGTTAGGTGCTAAAAGTGTCTCCATAACTTAAGATGCCTCAGTCCCACCCCAGCCGGATGGCCAAGTTCCCGCTTCTCTGGTCGGATGGCGAAACGAGAGAACATATTGCCCACCTTTAAGGTCAACATGCCCCCCCTCAGAATTATCTATCAGAATTATCTATCAGAATTATCCCACTTCTGAAGTGGTAATTACGATTATGTCATGTTCCATGTTCACATGCTTTGTTGTCAGTAAGATCAGGAAACATGAACGACGCCAGGTTCATTCATACATATTTCTTGACGAACTTTTATTTTGACACTATAATATCACTCAGTTTGCTTACTGATACTAATGGAATTTTGGTCAAATACAAGCTATTTAATAAGTACAAAATTTACAACATGCATTGGTTGCTGATATACATCAATTAACTTGACCAAAACTTCAAGCGCTAACAATTAGCAGTATTTAGAAAAATGATCATTCACTACAGAAACTGTGCTATCCTCCGCCATGTTGAAAGTTTAGAACCATCTCGGAAACTTGAGTTTCAAAATGATCTTGATTGAGTTTCCCAGTCGTAATTACGACTTGAGGGTTCATTCATGTGTAAGTTCTGAGTGGGAAACCCGTATTTACATGAAGGCAGCATAAGCTAGTAGTATTTGGATGGTCATGTGATCATAATATGGCAGCCCCCAGGGGGGGGAGGTCCTCTCCATGTAGATTCAAACCACTTTTTTAAGGTTACTGATATGACTGGAGTCTTCATCTCATGTCAGTGATCATGATTTTATTCATATTTTCAAAATTACAGTTCATTTCTTTAGAGGTAAAACTTTTTAAATGAGTAAAAAATAATGAGTGCACCTTTAAATTGGAATATCAGATTTTAAATGATAGATCAGCGCTTCACCATAGCTGCTTTTTCAAAACAGGTTGAGAAAAGGATATTTATCTATAATATCTACTCTTAAATGCCTTGATATAAATGGACCAGGCCATGTTTATAATACATTACACAAAAATGTAATAGTTTATTCTGTATATAATAAATGCTGTATTAAATAGTATATTAATAAACATTAGGCTTTAGCATAATTAATGAATTCTGAATTACAGAATATAGCTAGCTATACATTAAAGGTATTGATATGGTCACCCATGCAAATAGCCCATCTGTCTGGGCGCAAGGAAACACGGCAATCTGGGTCAAATCTGGTGTTCTTCCACTCTTAGATAAATAATCAACCTCTAAATATCTAATTTATTTTGAACCTTATTTATAGTGCACCTTATTTTATAATGTTAAACACGGCAAATGGGTTTTATTGGTGTCTTTGCTGCATGCAATACAATTTTAAGACATTTTTTTTCCTATGGTGCAATTTTAACTTTGACTGAGTGTATTTATACAAGCAAAAATTAATACATCTCTCTTTGTCTAAGAGGTTTTAAAAGAATTGAGGGGTTTGAAACGGATTTGCACAGGATGCCCCATAATGAAGCACGATGCGCACATCGTCATATGCTAAACAAAATGATTTACTTACCGGCTGGTGGATAAATGTGAAGCTTTCTGAGCTTTCCAATGCAAATTTAATGCCCTTGTGTTGGTTTTTCCATTCCAGTAATATAGAATTTATACCCGGTGTGTTTGAAAACGCCGATATCAGGTGCGTGCTGTTTCCATTGTGAGCTATCCTACTTCCCGACCGCGGCGCGAATTTGCGAATGGTACTATGGTGGAGCTTTTCTATTAATATTCATGAACCAAGCTTTCGCCATTGGTCGCAGGGTCCTGTTTTTCTAATTAATATTCATGAACTACCCCTTCGCTATAGGTTGGTTGACAAATAACGTCAACATAATGACACGATTAATATTCATGAGATACACCTTCGCCCTAGTAGGATTTGTAATCCTGCCACACCGCGGTCACAAGACGAGACCTCCCAGTGATATGCACTGAAACTCACATTAATGGACCAGCGCAACAAAAAATCAACCACACAGCTGGCTGTTAGCTTTCAATAAGTCATTATACTATAAAACTACAAGGCACCTTTTATTTGTAATTATAATCAACCGTTGACCGAGATCTGTAGCCATTCAGTCATGTTTGTCGCCACCTAGAGGCGGCGGAAGACAAGCCTTACTGATACTATTATACAGCTTGAATGTTTGATTTCAAAGAACGTTTTATTTTATGATTATATATTTGTGTGTGGCCAGGGTTGGGAGGGTTACTTTTGAAATGTATTGCACTACAGATTACAGAATACATGCTGCAAAATGTAATGTGTAACGTATTTCGTTGGATTAATCAAGGCCAGTAAAGTATTCTTTATACTTTGGATTACTTCTTATTTTACTTTTTATTTTTCACTTGTTTTGACTATAAAAACTCTGCCAGTACAGTAAGACAAAATACACATGTTAAAAATACATTCTCTGAAAAACCTAAATATCTTATGCAGTGATGTTTCTAAAACAAGATAATTATAACTGATTTGTTTTAAGGATGTTTAGATATTTTTACAGCAAAATAATACAAAAATTATTATCAATATCAAAGATCTCTAGAAAAAGAAATTATGATCATGCCTGGTAACATGTTAATGCAAAATGGCTAGAAATAGCATTTTATCTTTGCATAAAGCTGACAGTTTACACAAGGTTTATTTATATTTCTTCTACTCTAAACTTACTTCAAACTTACTTCTCTGTCTGCTCGTATGAATGTAACACATCATAAGAAAGTGTTTCACTGCTGTTCAAATGCACTTTGGATCACATCATTTATATGTAATAATGTTTTCCATCTGAAAGGAATAAATATTAAATGAAACAAACGACAATAAAATGCAAAGTAATCTCTTCAGTAATCAAAATACTTTCTGAATATAACTGTATTCTAAATACCATTGATTCAAATTGTAACTGTAGTGGAATACAGTTACTTATAATTTGTATTTTAAATAAGTATTCCCGTTACATGTATTCCGATACTCCCCAACCCTGTGTGACCATGACAGATGGAGTCAAACACCTGTAATGATAACTGTGTTGCATATAAAAACCAGCACAGAGGAACATACATAGTACAAAAATATGTTTCTTTTTTATTTCATGGAAATTCAGAACAAAACAGACAAAAATAAAAAAAATTAAAAACTTGTAGAAAAAATAAACAGCTCTCATGCATGTTTTCTGCTCATCTGTGATGACAGGCAATAATTTATCCTTGCCTAACTGACTTTCTGATTGGTGGCACTGGCTGAATACGAGTAGGCTTTTCCCAGAACTATTCTGTCTCTGAGTAGTTTGAAAAAGGCATAATAATTACTGAATAATATTAGCGCTAATGATATCGTCTGATGCCATTTCTCTGAACACATCAGTGAATACAGCTGGTAGAATATCATTGCACCCTCCAGGATAATGAGAATGTTCAATATTCGAAGAGGTTTGTTGAAGAAAAACTGGAAGGAGAGAGAAAATAAGATCAGTGGTCATTGCCATGTTATTACTATGAGTACATCATGCATTACTTCCAATAATGTTTCTAAAAATAGTCTCACATACTTTAATTAACAAACTCCTGTAAACTTTATAAACCAAAGTACTTTCTGGATTAAAGGTTCAGCTTAAGTTAATACTTACATAAAAGCGATAATGTGAGACATCTGAGGGAACTGCTACATTATAATGGCCCATGGCCTTAAAAACATTTTTATTGTGTTTGACCAAAACACCCTGTGGCCACATGTACTCTTCTGTCCATCTGTAGAAACCAGAGAAAGAGAAAGGAACAGATTACACTATACAGAGCTACAAAGTAAAGCAAGAACATTTAAACAAATATATTTAACTAGCATATCTCTCTCACACACACACACACACACACACACACACGTCTAGGGCTGTTAAAGAGACATGTGCAATATCTCTCAGGTAATATGGACATTTTGTGCGTGGCATTAAAATAATGCTTAGCGCTCCTTTCTGCTACTTGCTGTCTTGGTTTTATGACCACTAGGGAACACAACCAAATCAAAATGTTGCAACAAGAGCACAATTTGTACTAAGTTGGCTATTTTAAAACCACTGCATTTAAAGAACAACATTTTAAAATGCTTTAAATAGTTGCTTATTTTTCTATGGTCATTTAATGTTGCTATAAATAAATCTGTTGTTGATTGCAACACTTGAGATCAAATAAACATTTTGAAACATGCTAAAAGTAGTAGTTGCTCCACTAAAATTAGGAACTCTGCAACTGTTGTACTGACAGCATCATTTTTCAAACATTGTAATTTTAGTGCGTAAAAATGTTTATGCAGAGAAATTCAATCATGTATTTGATTTCTTGGGGGAAATTCAAAGGCAACCAGTGTTTCCAGTGTTTTTAGTGTGCTGAGAAAGAATATACAATTCCATAATTTTATATATATATATATATATATATATATATATATATATATATATACACACACACACACACACACACATAAGATGTTTCACAAAAGCATTTGTCTTAAGATGGTTATTTATATCTTCAGCTTTAGTGTGACAATAGGAAATATAAATGTTAGGCTACCAAACATAACTTTTGCAAATAGAAAAGATTAGAATAGAAGAACAGGGAGCCCTGCAACAGATGTCATGGTCCATACAGAGTCCTCCACTGAATATTGAGTCAGTCTGAGATTACATGAATAGACAGAAGCAATTGAGACAGCCGAAACAGATGGAGAATTTGCCACAGTTCTTCTAAGAAGCTTGGAACATCCTATCTGCCAACAACTAAGAAAAACAATGTCCAGGTGTACCTAGGAGAATTGGTGCTGATTTAAAGGCAATAGTGGTATACTATATATATATATACACACTCACCTAAAGGATTATTAGGAACACCTGTTAAATTTCTCATTAATGCAATTATCTAATCAACCAATCACATGGCAGTTGCTTCAATGCATTTAGGGGTGTGGTCCTGATCAAGACAATCTCCTGAACTCCAAACTGAATGTCAGAATGGGAAAGAAAGGTGATTTAAGCAATTTTGAGCGTGGCGTGGTTGTTGGTGCCAGGCGGGCCTGTCTGAGTATTTCACAATCTGCTCAGTTACTGGGATTTTCACGCACAACCATTTCTAGGGTTAACAAAGAATGGTGTGAAAAGGGAAAAACATCCAGTATGCGGCAGTCCTGTGGGCGAAAATGCCTTGTTGATGCTAGAGGTCAGAGGAGAATGGGCCGACTGATTCAAGCTGATAGAAGAGCAACTTTGACTGAAATAACCACTCGTTACAACCGAGGTATACAGCAAAGCATTTGTGAAGCCCCAACACGCACAACCTTGAGGCGGATGGGCTACAACAGCAGAAGACCCCACCGGGTACCACTCATCTCCACTACAAATAGGAAAAAGAGGCTACAATTTGCAAGAGCTCACCAAAATTGGACAGTTGAAGACTGGAAAAATGTTGCCTGGTCTGATGAGTCTCGATTTCTGTTGAGACATTCAGATGGTAGAGTCAGAATTTGGCGTAAACAGAATGAGAACATGGATCCATCATGCCTTGTTACCACTGTGCAGGCTGGTGGTGGTGGTGTAATGGTGTGGGGGATGTTTTCTTGGCACACTTTAGGCCCCTTAGTGCCAATTGGGCATCGTTTAAATGCCACGGCCTACCTGAGCATTGTTTCTGACCATGTCCATCCCTTTATGGCCACCATGTACCCATCCTGTGATGGCTACTTCCAGCAGGATAATGCACCATGTCACAAAGCTCGAATCATTTCAAATTGGTTTCTTGAACATGACAATGAGTTCACTGTACTAAAATGGCCCCCACAGTCACCAGATCTCAACCCAATAGAGCATCTTTGGGATGTGGTGGAACGGGAGCTTCGTGCCCTGGATGTGCATCCCACAAATCTCCATCAACTGCAAGATGCTATCCTATCAATATGGGCCAACATTTCTAAAGAATGCTTTCAGCACCTTGTTGAATCAATGCCACGTAGAATTAAGGCAGTTCTGAAGGCGAAAGGGGGTCAAACACATTATTAGTATGGTGTTCCTAATAATCCTTTAGGTGAGTGTATATATATATTATTTTTTGTAAATTTTTTTTTTTATGTGGCATTGAATATAAATTTTTAAAATGTTTTGTATTTGAAAAGCCACAAATTTAGCACACCCAATTAGCACTCTTGCCACCTGTGACCTCATTATACAGCATAGCCAATAATGAGTAAACAAGCTACTAAGACAGAGAGAAAATTGTCTTATTTAAAATATTCAAAAAAAATTATGGAAAAGGAAAACTATTGACGATGCTTATGAGGGATTGTGGGATAGTGGTGTGCCGTGGGATTTTTTTATTTGTAAAAAAGTGTACTGTGGCATAAAAAAGGTTGGGAAGCACTGATTTAAACAAAATCTTGCAAAAGCGCACACATAAACTACATATATACTCATATAAATTCAATACAACCCTATCAATGAACCCCCTTAGTAAGACGTACATGTGCTGGAGGACGTTCGAGCAGAGGGAGGGGTCCACCTTCTGCCAGCAGCCCAGGTGAGCTGCAGCTTTGTGGAGCAGATCGCAGTAACGTGGAGGCAGAAGGTGCCGCATCAGAATTACAGATGTACTGACTGACGCCAGAATGAACAGCTCACACGACCAGCGTTTATCTACATACTGTGTACTCTATACAAAAACAGAGAGAGGTGTAAAATAAAAATGAATGTAAATGAAAAATCTTCAGGCCTTAGATTAGTGTTCTGAGCTAGGGTTTACACCATAACAGATATGACATTTTCTTTAAAGCTCACAATCATAGGCAACTGCAATACACTTTTTCATATTTGAATAGTTATTTCTAATGTATATAATACATTTCTTTTTTGTGGCAGCTTGCATGGAAAAAGAACTGAGCTGTCTCGCTCCAACAAAGGATATGTTAACAGAAGATCACATAAAACTACATTCATCAGTAGCACAACAGAGCAACAGTCATTCTTAGCCATGACGATCGAAACAAAGCTTTGCATTAGGAAAGGATAGGATGAGCTTTTTTATATGCTAAGAATTAATTGTGTCTTTTAACTTCAGAGTAACACCGTGTCCAAACCAGATTCAATCTGTGAAAAAAGCCATCTCTCCAATGTAAATTTGACAAATCTGTTCAGCTGGGTTGCTTAGCACACACAGAAATCTCACTGATCTAAACATGAATGTATATTAAAAGGTGTAAATGTATCATGCAGCATTTTCGCTTTCAATGAGGACAGACAAATTACTTGATACTAGAAATATATCCCATTGTGACATGCCTTGTTAGGACACAGTGTAAGCCAAACCGGTCTGAATTTACTGACATATTATACAGGAACACCTGTATCATTCATTAACTGACCTACACCGGCTCTGTCTGTCCAGACAATGTTTGTGTTTACACATATTCTTATGAGTGTATAAAAGACCAGATGTTAATCCACTCACTTTGACAAACCAAACGGGCACGAATGCTACGTAGTAGGCGCTGAGCATGGAGCTAACCAACACCTCCTTCATCCTCCAGTTGAAGTCCATCTTCAGGTACTCCACCTCTTTGCGGATGAGATCAGGAGAGAGACAGCAGGCATGGGTGGGCATGGGCTGAACACTGTACAGTTGACTGGTGTGCTGTTTCCATGTTTCCTTTAAGACTGAGAAATAGTCCCGCCCCCCATGTCCCAAACTCCCAGACATCTCTTTAGAACTCACACCACTTAATGGGGACATGGACCCAGCCCTCCGAAAATCACAGCTGAGTCTGAAAAAGGGGATATACATTCCGAACCTGAGGGGAAAAAGACAGATGAAGGTGTACATAAATATGTGTGTTTGCAAGGGTTATTAAAATACTATTTCCTAGTATTTTATTCTAAGCCTAATACATATTATGACAAAATATGTGTTTATGCTGATTTAATAGGTGACAGCCTTATTTATTTAGAAATCCATTTTCATAATCTGATTAAAGTATTAAATAAAGCTACAACACAGTGTGCACGACTGCTGTATGCATTTTTTTATTTCCCTATTGATTTGTTACTAGTAGCCCCTAATAAACATGCAGAAAATAATATTTATCAAATAATAGCAAATCGTATTCCTAAAAATGTATGTTCTCACATGGGGACAGCAGGACTAAGTTGTGAAATTTTAAATAATGCCAAGCTATAGAAAATCTTTTTTTTTTTTTAATCAAAATGTTTATTATGTTTCCAGGAGTGTTGGATATTCATGTTTTTAAATGTTACAGACATAACAGATGATTTTCTGTAAAGCTGCTTTGGAACAATGTATATTGGGAAAAGCACAAATAAAAAACTAAACAAATAAAAATGATTTGACTTGAACTGACTTTTAGGTTACAATATTTTTTTTTTCTACTTTGTCAACAAAATCTCAATGTTCTCTCTTTGCACTGTTAAACAAACATGTGATAGTCAGTGCTGAAGCATTTTGCCAATCAGAAATTATCATACTTAATTCTGATTCAAAGTAATGGCCAGCAAAATCCAATCACCGCAAACCATGTTCAAATAAAATTAAGCATTAGAAATTCTTAATCTAAGTACTGATTTCCAGTGTCCCATGACCCCCAAACATGTTTAGTGTTCATCATCTGCAGCCTGAACATTTGATCGGATGTTAGGAGTGAATGCACAAAAGTCATTTCCTGCATAGGAAAGCAATAGGATGCTCCCTTGCTCCCTATTTATTTAATGACTTAACCTCTATTGTGCTGTCTGTCTGCACTGGTCTCAGAACAGTTTGAAATGCACCTTATTTTCACACTAACTCCATATAAACATCTAAAAGTAAAATCTAATAGATATTATGAAATCAATAGATTCTCAATGTGATAATGCACAGTGAATACAGGATTTCTAAGAGAAAAATAGCACTATTGTAAAAACTGCTGTTCACTTTTGATTCTAACTCTGGTTCGGAGTAATTGAATGGTTACAGGATGTCCTGTTAGAACATTAAGTCTCACACCAGGGTGTATTTGTAGATGATTTATTGTGTGTGGTTAAATAGTTGCACGCACACATATAATCCAAAAATTCCTTAGCTGGCAACACTTCTGACTAATTTAGCTATTATTTACTGTTAACTGTTAAGCACATCTACACATCCTTTATCCTTAACATCTTCTTTTCCAACTCCCCTAAAGGTTTTGGAACAGTCCAAATCACGAACAGAGAGTTTGGAAGAGTCCATTTCAGAAGGGTGGCCTTTTTTACTATAATCCACTTCAGTGGTCATTCAATTTAACAGCATGCAATTTCGCGATAAATCGCTCAAATTCTTAAAATGGCATATCGGATGAAACTAGAGGCTCTTATCTTTTGACTCCAATGTTACAGCTTAATTAGGTGTCTAACCAGATGTAGTTTTGATGGCGTTTCTCCCAAAGAAAAAACTTAGCCGAGATCGGCACAGTGTCGTTTTGTCACATGACTTGTCAAAAGTTTAACCCTTTACTGACAGCCAAAAGTGACCTGAACTGAGATTATGCATAGTGTTTAACGAAGACAAAACACACAGTCCATGCACAAGGACGTGGGGTCGCAGATTTCTGACCCTGATGTACAGTATTCCAGTAGCAGATTGTGTGGATGTGTGTGCAAGCATTACTACAATAATAATACTGTAGAATTAGAGCAGTGGTTGTTAAGTATTGTGTTAAGCATGTGTTAAGTATTACTTACGGATAGCAGAGGAAAAGGAGGCTGAGTATGGAATATGTCTTGAAGAGATAAATAAGAGAACGACACAAACTCCACCCTGCAAGAGTTAGGACAGCAAAACGTGCCGTCACCAGGAAGACAGAATGTGGGAAGGACAACTTCCCACTTTGTGATGCCTTGAGAAGGATGGACAAAGAGAAAGACAGAGATCAACAGAGAGCGTGCACTACTCATTAATTCTCTAGGCATCTACTCAAATCGAAGAGATATTAAAATGACATGCACAAAAATGTGGATACAGAGCTAAGAGATAATGCGCATTACCTCTTTTACAATGGCAGCAATTAGCCTGCGTGCCAGCACTATGACGGTGAATACCAACATATTATAGTCAATGAGGTGGAAGTTCTGTGGAGATGAAGAAATGCATGTTTAACATCAACATTTTGAACTGATAAAATTTCATAAATTATTATATTTTTTTTTTCTTACTCTTGAAACTGGAGCCAAGAAAAAATATGTTGGCAGTCAAAACATAATGGTAGCAAGAAGTTGCATCAACAGTATTGGCTAAAAAAATCAAGTTGTTGTAATGCACAGAATACAATAGTTTAATTTTAAACCCTGTGACACACTACTCACCAGAGAGGTATGTGAAGGTGGGTGTGAAGGGGGGTACCACCACACGGTTTTATAGATGTTGATGTAATGCACAAACAGAGCTGTGAGATGGCACACAAACAGGTGGAGCTCAAACAGGACGTTCCTGTCCATGGAGAGTTCCGGAATTTTACTGTGTTTCAGTGGCACCACCGTCTGAGTGGCCAGTGGAGGGCTGGATATTCCCGTTCCGGATCCATTCCTGATGATTGTAAAGATTTTTAAATCATACTTTCAATGTTACATTGTTATATTAGAGGACCTTCAACAGAACTTTATGTGAAGCATCATCTTTCAACTGTTGCGTGCACAGATTTCACGCCACCCTCACCTGGCCCGTGACCTCACACCTGTAACAGGTGAGCTGGTGGAGTGGTTGCCATTGCCAACAGAGCCCGTCTCACTGTTGAGCGGAGAACGACAATACGTTGTTCTATTTGTTCCTCTTCTTCCTCCGGCCATTCCAGATTTTCTCTCCCTCCTCGCGCAGTTCCTTCAAACTTCTAGTTTGTTACACTGTAGACACCTACTGGAAAAATCCCAACATTTAACTTTAGATTAAGATCAGAGGAATCTGAAGTGATTCCTGTGATCTGCGACCGTGTGACATAACAAAAATTAGATCTAAACTAAATCACCATTTCCAGAAGTTCTACATAAAATATGTTAAGACATTCTAAATTGGTGTTTTATTATATAAGAGTTAATTAATCAAGTTAATCTTCTAAACATGGTTTTTGCATGTCAATTATACTTTCCATGTAATTAAATGATTATTATGCATCTTTGTTTACTGTTAGCTAACATGATGGCACACAGACTATGTGAAAAGGATTTTTTTTATTCTGTAGCCAATATTCGTAACTATACCGAGGACATCACAACAGAACATTTGCTTTGTATAGCATACTATTATTTCAGCAGCATGCAGTGTATAAACAGTGTGCACTGTATGCACATTTTCAGTATGCTTGAAATACATGCATGACCTGCTACGAGGCTTCATTTGTCATAATGAAAAGTATCTTTTTGTAAGTGTTTGAAGAGGTTTTTAAAGAAAAGATTTGTTATTACATACAGGACACACTCCTCACATGTCTGCAGACCAATAACCCTGTTCCTAAACTCACTGAAATGACTGACTGTCTTTTCTTCTTCAAGTCTTATTTTTTATCTGTAGGCTACTTTCACTTATACCCTATAGGCACAAGTGATTGGTTCAGATCCTCGACACATTGTAAAACCTTTTATAGCTGTAACTGTCAAGTCAGTGAGAAGATGCTTGCTGTCACAAACTGTGAATACAGAAGACTCAGAGATACAATCTACTGAGCATTAACTGATGATCTGAAGACTTGATATATAACCTGAAGGACACTGAACACAGACTGAATCAAACCGGTTTGCATTGCATTATCAGATCTTGTAAATTATCATTGAAGGGCTCAAGGCATTAGTAGATTGCAAAAACAAACGATAGATCAATGATCACTGGTCTCATGTGTGCCAGATGAAAGCACAGCACATTTAAAAAGGAAGAGCCACGTGCATGCAGCACTATTAAATTACAGGTTGCCAATTCACGTCCAACAGAAAACTCACTGTCTGAAGTCAAAACAATGCATCTGTACTAAGGCATTCTGTTTACATACTCGTTTGCTTTAAATGGGAGTAATGCTGCCTGGCCGCCCGGGGGCTATGTTGAGCTTTGCAGCCTTTCCTATATTTATACACAACATTTGCGGAAGCGTTGCGATTTAAACATGTAGGTTATACTGACACATTGTTGCTTTTTTGTTTATGAAACCAAACTGTATTAAACAGAAACAAGCTCTTGTTAAATCTTGCCGCCTAAAGCAGTGAATGCGTGCTTGGAAATAAGACTGCGGCCTAGTGCTTTTACATTTGCACCTAGTCTAATTTCAAAGAAATCACAAAAAATGATCTTACCAGTTTAAACCGCGAGGTTAGATAAGGCGACTATAGGACTGACGTTGAAACGCACTCAGTATTGGAGTATGGAAGTAATTACTTAGGAATATGAATGTTTTGTTGTATTTCTGAAAGTAAACGAGGAGGTCTCATTCTGTTGATGTTGTACCGCACAGGCGCACGCACGCATAGAGCTCGCGAGGGCGGAGGCAAGCGTCTCTGCGTGGTTTCGTCTTGAGTTGAATCGAAGCACATCATGTGGTTGCGCCTCAGGCACATTCATGAAGTTAAACAAAACCAGTTTCGAAATGTTATTGCATGAAGTGTTTCTATTCGCATTTATTGAACTCAAATGCAAGTTCTTTGTCCTATCCAATGGTGTAAGGCTGTATTTTCTCGACCTTTATAAACGGAGACAAAAAATATTTATAAAGCACATAAAACGGTTTTAAAAGTAGGCTATGTATAGGCTTTAGCGGATGCAACAGAATTGGACAACACCAAAAAGGACACTTAAACTAATCTGAAAAAAAGTCTTAGTACACTAAACATATTTTCTTGGTTGTATAAACTATTAATATAATTTTGTTTTTAGATATTTATTACTTTTTAGATATTTGCATTACACACGTTGTGTAACTCATTCATTCATATATCCTAATTTCTATGCAAACCGACAAAAATAGCCAGTGATGGGCAGTACCAGTAGCTTAACTACATTGCTGAGTAGCGAGGCGGTAGTTTCGCTACTATTTAAATCGAGTAGATTTTCAGTAGCGAAGCTATATTTTTGACTATGTAGTGTTTGCCATCACCAGTTTTGAATCAAAACTAAAGATGAATTGGTCACATGTGTAAGGAAAGCAGTCTGAATGACTCAGAAATCTTGCGCTCGAGATGTTGAATCATTTGCACACGCTCTCGCTTGCAAATAAGCTCATGGATGTTTTATAGCACAGATAATAAAGATAACGCTGGTTGTAGTGGATCTACAATCAATGGAAACGAAACCTGCAAATGCGTCCAAATGTTTGCCAGTGGTGAAGAACGTCTTTATTAACACGTTTGCAGCTTGTAAACGAATTCTGCAGGTAAATATATTATCAAATCAAAAGACTATCAAAGCACGTATTAGCCTACACGAAAACACATAAAAAGTACCATGGCATTATCATAGTTTTTTGGCCATATACCATTACCTGGACATACTTTGTTAATACAATGGGCTATATACCATGCTATTTATTTAATTACCTTGAAGCACTATATAAATACAGTAGTATATGAATATAGTTATCATATATCAGTTTACCATGGTAGTAACATGGTATTCTTTGATGTACTTTGAAGCACCATGCAAATACAGACTGGTACATAAATATGGTATTGTATATCAAAGTACCATTATTACCATCTGATATCATCATAAATCACTTTGTTATTGCACAGATGTGCACACACACACACACACACACACACACAAACACACACACAAGAAATGTGGCCTCTGATATCTGATTGAACACATGGGTTTGTATAAGTAGCATGTCTATATATGAAATTACATGTTTTTTTTTTGTTTTTTTTTTATGTGCACATACCGTATTGCACCATACTGTATACTGTATACTGTATAGCACTTAACTGTAATATACTGTAACAAGGCTTTGATAAACATCCTGTGAATAAATATTTTAGATGCTTTTTCTATGACGGTATGCTCCATTCATCTATGGAAAAGTTTGCAAACTACTTTTAGCGTGTAGCTTGTAGTGTAACCTGCTACTTTCTCTGAAGTGTAGCTTTTAGCTTAGCTTAACTAATTTTTCTGTTGAGTAGTTTGTAGCTTAGCTTGCTAATTTTTTTGAGAAGCTTGCCCAACACTGAAAATAGCCATTCACCAGTTCACCAGTAAATGAATTCTCTCATTTCACCAGTAGCCTAACACAAATTGAAAGGTTTCACAAACAAGAATCACACAGATAAAGCCTCTGTATATTTTATTTAATAATACAGATCTTAAGATTGTTCACCCAAAAAGGCAAAATTATCTCATCATTTTCTCACCCTCATGCCATCCCAGACATGTGACTTATTTACTTCTACAAAACACAAATAAAGATTTTTAGAATAATATGTCAGCTCTGTAGGTCCATAAGATGCAATGGTGGCCAAAACTTTGAAGCTCCAAAAAGCACATAAAGGCAGCATAAAAGTAATTAATATGACTTCAGTGGTTTAATTCATGTCTTGTGGGTGAGAAGCAGATCAATATTTAAGTCCTTTTTTACCATAAATCTCCAGCTTTGACCCTGACCAGAAGGTAGCAATATGCACAAATAATGTGAATTCCAAGAAGAATGTGGTAATGAAAGCTGAGAATTTATAGTTAAAAAGGGCTTAAACATTGATCTTTGATTTTCTCAACCACACCTATAATATTGCTTCTGAAGATATGGATTTAACTACTGGAGTCATAAGCTTTACTTTTATTCTGCCATTATATGCTTTTTAGGGCTTGACATATACTTCTAAAACGTCTTCGTTTGTGTTCTACAGGAGAAAGAAAGTAATCTGAGATGGCTTGAGGGTGAGTAAATAATTAGGTAATTTTCATTTTTGGGTGAACAATTTCTTTAACGGTCTACAAGTAACAAAAAACGAAAGGGGTGGTGTTGCTTTGCTGACAGATTGCTTGGTGACCAATCAGAGCGCAGACTCTGATGCGCACGCGTGAGCACCGGAAGAGCGCCGCCGCCGCAGCAGCAACAACAACATTCGGGAGCGAAATGGCGTAGCGCGACATCCACCGTCACAGCGCAACGGGGCCAGGCTCATCGAGTCTCCGAGCCTGGCCCGCCGTTCTCCCGTCAATAAGAAAGCTGATAATGCCTTTGGGACACCGTTACAGTTTTCTTTCTTCCAGGCCCGCACCAGATGAGGAGAAACGGTAGATGCATAACCAGTGTTGACTTGTACAGCTGTTGTGCCTGTCTTTGTCTAATCTTTGTGTGGCAGTTTCGCATTCCAGCAGTTGCGTCACGTCATCACTGCGGTGCACATTATTTAATTATGCATTATTGTTATTTCAAGCTACTTACAGTCTACAATGTTGTGCAGTGGCAGTTAATAAACCTCTGTGCTAGAACTTTTGGCTAATATCAGAATGCAGACCTTAATGAACTTGCAGTGATATGTTTTATCTTATTTACACAGTACCCCTCTTATTCCATATCAAGAAGTGAAAGAGTCACAACATGTTTAATCTGAACATAAGAACATGACGAACTCATGACCAGGTAGGTCAGTTTGTGCATTGGAAATAACACAAGATACTTCCTTGCTTTATCTGATTTGTTTCAAATGTCCTTTCTGTGCAGATAAGAGACCATGCTGTCGTGGTTCTTAAAACTACCTTCTATCCATCCTGATTCTCTGCCCCTCCTTCAGCATTATGTCAGGGAAGTGTTCAGTCAACACACCAAATGTCATCGGTCTATGAATATATAATCTCTACACTTTGAAGAATACTGATATTAACGAGAGAATCTAAAGAAAATATATGTGTCCAAACAAGTCCATAATTGTGCCACAGTCTGCCCCAGAGGAATTATCTGGTCATTTTTGGTATTTAACGAATCCATTTTAATCCAATAAAGTATTTATATGGTTGCAGGTTGTATTAGCTGGAAGTGAAAATGGAGTTAGGGACAGAGAATATATAGAGAGCACTTGCTTTGCAGGTACAATGTTTGTATGTTAAAAAGCCAAATCATGGACGCAACCTGCATTTGAGCTGAAGTAGCTTCACCCAACTGGTTTAATACCTGCAGATTAAGTGCCTAGACATTGTTGTGTCTCGAGAGTCTATTGCTCTGTCTTTGCACTAACCCCTACAGTAAGCACTGCTTGGTCATTTTGTCTTTGAAATCGACAGTAAACTGTAGACAAATAGCTGTTCTCCTAATTCAGAACTCATAATGGTGCTTCAGCAAAATCATGAACCATAGTTTCATGTATTTTATGAACTTTTCATGTACTGACAAACCAAGACAGACAGGCTCGCTGACATAACACAAGCATACTTAATAAAATCCACCATTTACCTTTCTATTGGGGGTGAGATGCTAATAAGATGCAAGAGATGATGAAATAAAGATATTTAACTACCTCAGATGAGTAAAGTTACCACAGCTCAGATCCACACAGTAAGCAATCTAATATTCAGAAAGTTCACATGTTTTTCTAGCTGTATTACATAAAAATACCAGTTCTTGTCTGTCAAATGGTTTGGTAATCTGATGCCCATAGACCTTATTCACGCTAGCTCCATCTTGGATTTTTAATGGGTATGACAACTAGGCCGTAAGAGATAGACTCACTGTCTTCAATGGCACGAATGGTATAAAGCTGCTTAAAGCTCCTAGATCAGATTTTCCACAACTCATGTTGTCTGGAGTTCTTTGTATACTGAATGTTCTTGGACAGATATTTATAGTCCAAAAACACTTTAAACTGCAGTACATCCCATTGAAGAGACTGTAAGTCTATCCCGCACAGCTTCCTTGTCATTCCCATTAAAAATTAAAGATGGTGATAGCGTGAATAAGGTCTTTTTGTGTGAGGTTTTTAATTTTTTTATTTGTAATTTATTTTTTGTGTGAATGGTTGTGGCAATACATAATCACACTAACAGCTTAGATACCTTATTGATCACTGGTTGAATATTTGTCCTGGGTTACAGTGTAAGCACTGCAAAACACACATGTTTCCCATTTTCATCCAAAAGGTAACATGCGTGAGTTTATCATCCTCAGCGAATAGCATAAGGCCTGATGAAAGGCAGTTGAACAGTTAGATTATAGTCACAATGTGTTACAATAAAGATGCACGTCTTGAATCAGACACCTTCAAAATAATAAGGTTCAAACTGATTATGCTGTTTTAATAGTTTTTCTGTGTAAAACAAAGAAGGATGGCTGTGACAGGAGTGCCATGTTTTTAGATGCCATTACAAGTCAAAAAGAACTTCAACTTTTGTCTCGGGACACCTAAGTGCTGTCCTATTTGTTGCATTGCATGCAAAAAGCCCCTAAAATGGTATTTGACACAGATTAGATTGTGCCTGGGCTACAGTGCACTGTCAAACATAATTCTGCACTGAAAGACATTTAAGCCCAGGACATGATGTGATCTGTGCTGTAAAAATGCACCCAAATGTTTTCCTAGTTAAGATTTAGTTGTACAGTTGCTTCTATCAATGGAATGATTGGACTGCTAGTGTTACGTACCCCATTATATGAGATGACTCTGAGGGCAATACTTCATAGGCAAAAGAGTAGTCAGGCCTCTGTGTGGGAATTGTGCAATATTCGTTTATTTCCTTCTTGTTTTGAGATGAATATGTATATTGTACAAACAAGTGACAAGTTGTTCGCAAAAACAACAAAATCACCAATGTCTTCCATTAAATGATGTATAGTTTCATCTGCTTGCTTTAGGATGGCGGGATTTGTAGTGCCAGCATTAAACATGGCCATGCATGTACGGTAGCGATGCTTGCTGAATTTAATAGTCGTAGTGACATTCAATATATGCTATAAAGCTGTTTAGAAAACAAATAAGACAAAGATTTAGTTAGCATCCACCACAGATGCAGCATCCATACCTGATCGATTTGAGAGGTCAAGGTTTGTTCGAGGGAAGTTCTTTTATTTTCTGTTTAGCGAAGACAGTTGTATTCTTTGGTAATCACCATTAGTTAATAATAACATCATGTAGCATCGTGAGGATTCGAAAAATTGTGGTTGGTATTAACGTGCAGCTAGCCATGCAGAAGCACATTTTTATGTTTTTTTATGTCTCAAGCACTGTGAGTTTGTCCAAATCTGAACTGTGCAAAATTAAGTTCTGGGCCTAAAATAGTAGACTCAACTCAAAACGATTGTTCACCCAAAAATAATAATTCTGTCATCATTAACTCACCCTCATGTTGTTCCATACTTGTATGACTTTATATCTTCAGTGGAGCACAAAGGAGATGAATGTTAGCCTCAGTCAGCATTCACTTTAATTGCATTTTTTCCCTTACAATGAAAGTGAATAGTGGCTCAAACTAACATTCGGCCTACAACAGTCATAAAGGTTGGGAACAATAATTAGGGCGAATAAATTATTTGTTAATCTTTTTTTTTTAGATAAAAACTGTTCCCAGTAGAAAATATTACAGTTATAGTATAGAAACTCTACCTATTTCAATGGTAATTCTTTTTTATGGAAACTAAGTTTTAACTTTTTACAATCTTTTGCTAAAACAGGACACAGAGGTGAATACAGTACTCCCTTCCTGATGAGAAAGATAACTAAGAACTGTGTTTGTAGAACTTATCTCATACCTCTAATGTGGAATTCTCCATCATCGGGTAATGTTGTGTCAAACTAGAGCTGTAGGTAGAATATGCAAAGTAGCAGAAACTCTAGATTTTAAAATAAAATGTAGAATAGTAAATGGCATAATGCAATTATCAAAGCATTGTAATGTAGATAAATACCTCAATGACTGGAATGCAAACTATATTTTAAATATACTCTGAGATATGCAAGCCATAATGTGTATTAAGTTCATCATTTAGGAGCAATAATCATTTTATGCATGAATTATAGTGTCGGAATAGTTCAGTGGTGTTTGTGAAATAGATATATGTGGCATATTTGTGACTGTGGTATGTGTTTGATCCAGAACATCACATTGCTCATACTGAACTATTTACAGTACACGTCTGAGTTGAGAAGAAGTGAACTGGCTGTTTACAGCCCCATTTCATTAATCACTGACACCAAATTAATTTTCAAAAGTAGTACTAAAGGTCTTCGAATATACATTTTTAAAAATACCTTTTTATTTTGAACTGGTGAGAAAATAAATGTAAAATATATTTATATGCAAGGCCCATGCCCTTTTATTGACTTTGGATGGCAACATACAAACCATTGTGGAATGCACATAAACTGTAAGATTATTTGCAGTTTATTTTCATTAAAAGCAATATAAGCGGCGAGGCTGTTTTTCTCCATGAGTCCTATTTAAACAGGACACCGCAACACATTTACAAAATTGAGAGGATTGTGGTGGAAAACATTGTGAAACTGAGTATTTTTCATAGGAGTGCAAAAACATTTGCTAATTTATGGTAGATGTGGATGAGAAATGTTTTGTGCTGCATGCAATAATTATGCTTTGCTTAAACATATTTCTGCAGAAATGTGATGAACAAAAATCCCTGAGTGGGCCATTGTTGTGATTTGATTTTCAAATGCATGAAATCCCAAAGGTTAAGTTTTGCTGTAAATTATTTACAGATAAATATATTGCTTAATTACTTCTTATATGGTTTTGAATATTGTATGATGAAAATTCAATTGTATTGACTATGAAGAGGCAAAGTCAGATTCAGAAATTTTAGCAAAGCCTGATATAAGTGGAACTGTGATTGTTTTAACTGAAAAATATAGAAATATAATTTGGGTAGTTCTGATTCATGTTCACTACAAATGATGCAAAAAAAAACAAAACAAAGGTTTTACAGTATATGCTTTACGGGCCTGTTGTGATTTGTGTTGCCGATTTTGCCTCTGAATGTTAAACTCTATTCATGGTCTGATCTATGCACTACAAATGCATCCTGCATGATTTTGTACAATACAAATATCTGTATCAAAGTTTTAGCAATAAAAAAGCAGCATGGTGCCAATCATAAAAGTGTTGTTTTCTTTCTGCTACGATCCTGGAGTAAAGGATTCACTTTTTTCGAAATATTTAAAGTATTTCAAAGTTATCTAGTCTTTAGTTATGGATATTTTATAAATATGTATATACACCTCTCTGTTGCCATATTTACACATTTCTCATGAGCAAAATCTTCCAGCTCGTTGGAATTCTTTGGTTTCTGTGCTGCCACTGCTTCCATGAAATCCCAACAAAGATTGTCACTGGGATTTTTATTATGGACTGAAAGGGCCATTCAAGGATGTTTCACGACTCATCCTTGAACCTGATTTTAGACAACTCGGATGTATCGTTGGTGTTATTGTCTTGCTGGAAATGCCAGTGATCACAGAGCTTCAGTTGACACACTGAATTAATTACATTTTTGCCAAAATGGCCTGATATCTGATAGAATCCATGCCAGTCACATAGTCAGGATAACCATTGCCTGCAGCTGCAAAACACCCCCATATACATGCCTTTCTTACTCAAGATGTACTGCTGACATATTGGTCTAAAATTCATTTTTAGTTTAGTGTTTTATATATATATATATATATATATATATATATATATATATATATATATTAAATGAGATGGGACATCAAACCTTGAATTTGTACTAATTTCTTTTCAAAAATTCAGAATCTGAAGTACACAATGTATCTAAATTAATTTATAATATTTCTAAGCAAATCCCACTTATGTTCACATTCCAGACTTGTGTTATTTATAATAATGTTATTTTCTCCATGTGGTATATTTCAAAAATCTTTTCTCTTCATCTTTGAAATGGTGGGGGTTCTGGTTTTAGCCAGTGTTTTGTAATCTGTTTCAAAGCTGCTATTCTGATTACCCTAAATATGTTTTGTTCAGTTTTATTTCTTAAAGACAATGACATTTTACCCAAAATGAGGTTTTCTGGATGTATTTCTATTGTGCAGTTAAATAGTAAATTAACCTGTCTAATTCCAATATGTTGTCAATTTAGAGCACTCATTTAGAATTTGACTACTACAACAATAATGTTTTACCATGCTATTGCATTTACTTTGAATAACAGGTGTAATTATATATATATATATATATATATATATATATATAATCTTCCAAGCATATTCCATCCAAACACTTTAGTATGGATTGTATTATATGATATTTCTTCCCAGTCTTGCTGATTAATTTGTATTTTTAATTCATCTCCCCACCTACATATAATTTGATTCAGAGTAAGTCTTTTTCAAGTGTACTCTTTAAAATTCCTTACATTTTTATTGGATTAGTTGTACTGTATCAATTATATAATTTATTAGTGGATGCATTTCCTTTATTTCTTTTACTTCCTGTAAATGTTTGGGTAGAAACAGGGATATACTGTTCACCCATTTGATACACTTCCATCTTTCCTCATTTCACTTTAGATTCTTCATTCATCCAAATCAATATAGGTTGAATTTGGGCAGTTTTATATTAATTTATACAATTTGGGATTTCTTGTCCATAAGAATTTTAAGACTTTTTAAGGTTTCCTATTATCCCATAATATTTACAAAGTAGCTTATTCCATTGTCTAAAACACTTTTGATATAAAGAGTTTGAAAAAGGAAAATAAACTTGGGGAGAATATTCATCTTTATACTCTCTATTCGTTTTGTAATCAATAGCCAATATTTATTTGTAATAGTTTTGAATGAAATATAAAGTTTTAAATTCAAAGAAATATAAAATATTTTATATTTTAAAAACATTTAAGCTTTTAAAATTAATAAGCCTGTGTGTTGTTGTTGTGGGCCTACATGAATTCACTTACGCATGGATATGACAGCTGTTTTATATATTTTATCACATTAAGAATTTGTCTGCAGCAGTCCTCTATAGCTCTCATAGCAGCCACTGTTTCGTTGAGTAAGTCTTTAATTACTGAATCATTTTACAATTATCCCTTGTACTGTGTAAATCATGTTATAAGTCTATGATTTCTCTTGAGAAATCTCTCTTGAGCAGTGTAAAGCCATTTTATTTCATTTATATTGTTTTTTTTTTTAAACGATGTCTTTTGCACAGTTTAAATTAATTAAAATTCTCATTTTTATTATCATCCGCTTTAAGCAGCGAGTTCTCTCACGTGATTGGCTGTGCGCTGCAAACGTCACTCATTAATGTGCATGAGCGCGTGATCTAATCTTAAAGTCAGGATCGAAGCCTGAGTTGACAGAGAAAGTTGATGAGCTGCATCATGGTACAAAACCAATTAAGCCTGATTGGTTTGAATTTGTCAACCTGAAACCAATCCTGAAATCCTGAGTTCATTCAGCAACCTTCATGGTACAGGCTTCTGTCCTAGAGCCAGTTGTCATTTATCTTTAAAGACTGTAGTGTACACCTTTGTATGAAATCTTTTCAAGCATTGTATAGCCTTCATTCCTAAAAACAATGATTGACTGATGAGTTTCTAGAGAAAGCGGTTTCTTTTTTGCCATTTACCTAATGTTGACCTTAAGACATGCCAGTCTATTGCATACTGTGGCAACTCAAAAACAATACAAAGACAATGTTAAGCTTCCTTTAATGAACCAAATAGCTTTCAACTGTGTTTGATATAATGGCAAGTGATTTTCTTGTACCAAATTACTAATTTAGCATGATTACTCAAGAATAAGGTGTTGGAGTGATGGCTGCTGGAAACTACTTTTTAAAATAGTGATGGTGCTGTTGTTTTTTAAATCAGTAATGTCCTGACTATAATTTGTTATCAATTGAATGCCACTTTGGTGAATTAAAGAACCAATTTCCTTTCGAAACTGCAAAATCTGTATGTACATTATTACAAACATTTGGTCACCAGTGTGTGTGTGTGTGTGTGTGTGTGTATATATATATATATATATATATATATATATATATTGTTCTCTCAACATTACTACAATATATTTTAACAAGTTTTTTTATTTAACTTTTACAATACATTTGTCTAAACATAAACAGAGTAATCAAGCAAGTCAATATTACATACCTGTACATCGTTCCATTTTTAAAAAGAACCAAACTACTATTTCATACGAAAATATGTTTCCTTATTTCAACAATCACAACAAGAGAGCTGTATGGTACTACTTTAATTTACGTTGTGTGTGTGCACAATTTTTTCATCATTGCCTCCAAAATCGTCACCTGCTTCAGCTGAGCATCTAAATCCTGTTTTAACTGAAAACACAAGAGAAAATTCATAATGATGTCTAATCCAGCTAAAATGAGAAGCTGTAATAGCAATTCTTCAGAATAGTAAAAATATTCTTAAAATTTCTATCCATATAATCAATCTAATAGCATTGCTCTTCATCTATTCTGAACTGTAAAATAAGCAATAGCCCAAATGAGTGAGTGCATGAAGTCATCATTGTTACCTCCTTAATGTTTTTGTCCATAATTCTGTGTTTGAAGCTGATTTTTGAGGCTTTAATACATGTGCCACTTCTTAGCATGTAGCTAAAATATAAAACAAAACACATGTCATGTTACAAATCGACTGTTATAAAAAAAATTTATGCAACCAGTAAAATAGTGACATGAGAGTTATGATTTGCAATAGCTACAATTAAGAACAAAAATAGTTGAGTTATTCCCTTCTGTTATTGCTGACATTATTTTTCCAAGACAACATTTCTGATTGTTTCATTAAAACTAGAAAAACAAACTACCCCCACCAATTTATCAGCTCTTTTCGTAAAAGGAAGAGATTTCGTAAAGCAGACAGGTGCTCTGGGGTGGAGTGAAGAACCAGGCCAACACAACCACGGCAACCAGCACAGTGAAGGCCTTGGTAATGGCTACAGATTCAAACAACAAACAACAACAAAAAAACATACAAAATAGAGTCTGGTCAAAACACAAGATTATGGGACATCCAACATTCACTGAAAGGAATAGTTCACCCAAAATTAACAAAAATCTCTCAACATTTACTCACCCTTGTGCCATACAAGATGTGAAATACTTTCTATCTTCTGCAGAACACAAACGAAGATTTTAAGTAGAAAATATCAGCTCTGTGGGTCCATATGATGCAAATAAACTGTGAACAAATCTTTGAAGCTCCAAAAAACACAAAGGCAGCATAAAAATAATCCATACGAATCCAATGGTTTAATCTATGTCTTCAGAAGCAGTCTTATCAGTTTTGGGTGAGAAAAGACCAAAATGTAACTTCTTTTTCACAGTTCCATCTTGCCACTTCAGTCTCTAGTTACAATCATGATTTCAAGCTTGATTACACTTCCTAGTGCTTGACACATACGCAAAGCGCTAGTAGTGTAATTAAGATTGAAATCATGATCTCCAAGGGGACTGCTGGTGTCAAGATGTACAGTGAAAAAGGAGTTATATTTTGGTCTGTTTGTCACCCACACTTATCATATCGCTTCTGAAGACATGGATATAACCATTGGAGTCGTATGGATTATTTTTATGCTGCCATTGTGCTTTTTAGAGCTTCAAAAAGTTTTGTTCACCATTCACTTGCATTGTATGAACCTACAAAGCTAAGATATTCTTCTAAAAACTTCATTTGTGTTTAGCAGAAAGACATCAGAAGAAAGTTATGCACATCTGGGATGAGTAACTGAGGAGAATGTTCACTTGTTTTGGTTAATTATTCCACAGATGTGTAGAGATTCCAAAGGGGAAAACTTACGATGAAGCCAGCTGACCATCCAAGCTCATCTTCAGCTTTTTATTCACAATCACATCCTTGGTAACTTCTTCAAGAAGACAAAAACACATTTTGGTGAATTGAAAAGCTCCCGAATTAGGCGTGCATGTCTGCAACAGTGTGGAGACTTTTTTTTAAATTATTATTATCATTTTATTCGGAGAACAACTTACTCAAACAAATAATAAACTGGAGGTTCTGGGCTTCCCCACAGATAGCGAGAGAGTCTCCAAGCACTGTGTTGCATGTTATGCACTGGAGAACACTGCAATTCCTAAAGTCTACAATGAAGACTTCACTGTCTTTCACTGCTTTAAGCTGATCTGCAATTGAACTAGTTTGTGTTGAGTCACATGGACCAATATCATAGGATCTTTCCAGCAAACTTGCATTTCTGTTCGACATTTTTAAAGGAGCACGTTTAGCTTTATACTGTCAAGTTCAGAAGACGCGCCAACTGGCTTCGTTCGACGGTTTTGAGCAAGAGCTGCCGCCCTGAACGGCTCACTGAAAACTCCGCCTTTGTCAAAGCCTTCAGGCCAATCAACGCCAATAATAAGTCAACGCTACTTCTTATTGGTTATAGCATAGTGTCGTCATGGGCTTCTCAACCAATCATCTGCCGAAAAGAGCTGTTTTTGAAACACGGTATTTTTCAAACGGCAAATCCACCCAAACAAACCGAGCAGTAGCTCAGTAGAAATTGCAAAATTGAACCAGTCAATATTACAGTTGTATTTCTACAACTTTAATTGTGCTTATTTACAATATGGATTTGGATTCCCTAAAATATGCGGAATTGCAGCACCTCGCGAAGACGGTTGGACTTAAAGCGAATATGAAGGTAAATTTTAACAAGAGCTCGGGTGTCATTAATGCGCTGTGCTATTTACATCCTACACACACGTGCACTATAAGCTCGTGTAAATATAAGTACATGTTTAAAAATACATTCAAAACGCATTTTATTTCTACAAACGAGCTACTAACTGAAATATATTAACTTGCTTGGTTATATCCGTTAGGATTTGGCTAGGGGAAATTACTTTCATTGTTGTCTAATTGTACTTGATCAAATAATTGCGTCTTTGTGCCTGTTTACTTTTTTTTTTTTTTATTATTATTTTTTTTAAACGATCGGTTTTATTTGCTTTTAGGCTGATAAGCTGTTGCAGGCTTTAAAGCATCACTTTTCACAACAACAGCAGACATCTGAGAATGTAAGTATTAGAAACAATCTTGGTTTACAACTGGAATTATTTGGCAACAGTTTGTGCACTATCATTCACAATTCATCGAAAGACTTATGATTTGCAAGCACAGCAGTAACAGAAACGATACTGCTTTATTTGCAGGGAAATGACGCAGCCTCTGTGGACGCGCAGGATGCTCACGCTGCAAACTTTGTGACAGATCGCCGAAGAAAAGGCCGCACTGCCAAGAGAAAGCTCAGTGATTCCGCACCAGTCACTACTCAGGTATATATAAGCACATGCAGATTTTCTTATTATATTGAAATGACAGCAGACTGTATCATCTAATTAACTCACTGCATAAGAATGCACCCCTGTCAAATTATGTCCTTATAAAAATATATAATTATATATATAATGGTATTTAGATTGAGGTGAAGCCAGCACAGTCAGATGAAAGCCGAAGGGGCTCCAAAAGGAGGAAGGTGTCCTCAACCAAGAACACACAGACACCAGTTCCACCTGAAATTCCTATTGAAGAGGATACTTTGGACAAATGTATAGAATCTGGGGAAACCAATACAGACTCTAAAGATGCTCATGTAGAGCCAAGTGAGAAAGGTGAGGCTTTGATCCTGCCCAGCCAACAAGAATGTCCAATACACAATCTGGATTTCTAGGGGAAAGTTTTTCTCATGGAGAATAGTAAATATCAATTAAACTTTGAATTATAATCTAATAAATGTGTCAAAACCTAAAGTCTTAAAGGAGATGAGGCAATAATTTTGTGATTTGTGCCTGCACATTTTTTTGTGAGGTCAAATATTAAAATTGTATTTAAATGTATATCCTACAGTTACTGGGAGAAGGACAGGTGGTAAAATTCCCCGCCATGAGGGTTTGATGAAGAGGAAACCTGCTCTGCGACCGACAACTCCAAGTAATTAGATCCTTCTATTCTTCCAACCTACACTAAAGCAAGTCAGGCATTGTCCAGCTTTTGTAATTATCGAGAAAGACAGATTCTTGTGAGACTGAATTTTAGTGGTTGAATAGTCCAGAGGTAAAGGAACATTCCGGGTTTAATACAATTTAAGGTCAATCGCGAGCATTTGTAACAGACGGTTGATTACAATTATATATAATTTTACAACTTCGTCGATCTGTTTCTCACCTACATCTTACATATCACTTCTGAAGACATGGATTTGACCACTGGAGTCATATGGATTACTTTCATGTGCTTTTTTGAGCTTCAAAGTTCTGGCCACTATTCATTTGCATTGTATGGACCAACAGAGATGAGAAAATGTTCTAAAAACCACAGTTTGTGTTCTGCAGAAGAAAGTCATACACATCTATGATGCATGAGGGACTGTAAATGATGTGAGAATTGTAATTTTGGGGTAAAATATTTCTTTAAACCCTCTTACAATTGGCCTCATTCACTTGCATAATAAGTGCCTCACTGTAACCTTGATTTTTGATTATTATTTTTTTATATAAAGTAGGGACAAGTCCAAATTATTTTGTGGTAATCAACAATGTTTCACAAATGTTGTCGATTAAGCATAACTTGTATTTATCTCGGAGTATTCCTTTAAGCGTGACATGCTCTTTGAAAGCGCACACGGGCAGTGTCTTGAGTTACATTTCTGCTATTTAAGCCCAGTCTTTGTTCTGCTCCTGAGTAATGTATTTGCCAATTACTTTCCCCCAGACTTCAAAAAACTCCATGAGGCTCACTTCAAAAAGATGGAGTCCATAGATTCTTATGTCCAAAGGAAGAACAAGCAAATGGAGGTGATCAGGAATTCTGTCAAGGAACTGAAGGTAATGAAGATAGTGAAACGCTGGACTGTCGAATAGTTATTTGAACATTTTGAAAGAGTGTGTGTCTGAGGGTTTATTTAGGATTTCTCACTGTAATTCGAGTTTCAAGTGTTGTGGTTTAATTTATTTATTTTTTAATTTCAGACACTGTCAGATAAGACACTGATGAAATCAGTTGAGACAAAGACTCAAGCTGTAAGTCCCCAAACACCACACAAGTCAACTATAATACCAATATGTGAGTCAGAGTTCACCATTTAACATTCAGCCTGATCTGAGCTTCCTGTAAGGATATTCTATCAAATATAAAAAATATGGCATATAGTGGCATCTTTTAAAAAAAAAATTTGAAAAAAATTCTGACATTTATAAATGTGAACTGAATTCTCTGAAAGAATCAGACATGCATAATCTTTCGTCTGGAAGAGGTTGATCCAAAGAATAAGCAAGCAATATTGTCTCCTATTAGAAAGTGGCCGCAAACCGAACATCACTTTTCAGTCCTGGGGTGCAGGAGAAGAGACCAGTCCCTGAAAGACGCAGGCTCACACAGCAGTCTGCCAAGAAGCCTGCTTTGAAGGACGGCTCCACCTTCAGGCCAAGCGTCCTCACCACTAATAAAATCAATGTCCGGTAAATGCATCAGTATTTCATTACAATGCTTTTAGTAGTGTGTTGTGAAGTAGCCAAATGTGCAAGTGCTAATGAACTAGAAATGCTAAGTAAAGCATTAAAACAGAAGCATTAGGACTGCAAATTTCTACTCCTTTCTACTCCCTTAAAGTTGTAGTTTACCCAGAAATGAAAATTCACTCATCATTTACTCACCCTCATGCCACCCAGACGTGTGTGACTTTCTTCTTCTGCAGAACACAAACGATTTTTCAGAAGAATTTCTCAGTTCTGTAGGTCCATACAATGCAAGTGAATGTAGACCAAAACTTTGAAGCTCCACAAACCACATAAAGGCAGCATAAAAGTAATCCATAACACTCCAGTGGTTTAATGCATGCCTTCAGAAGTGATATGATAGGTGTGGGTGAGAAACAGATCAATCATTAAGGCCTTTTTTACTATAAATATCCAATTTCGTACAGCCCTTCTTTGTGCGTTCACGAGAGGACCAAGTTATTTTGTTTATTGTCGAATTTGCATTTTTCGTGCATATCGCCACCATGAGGGTGAGAGAATTTTTATTTTGGGTGGACTATTCCTTTAACTGCTTTTTTCTCTCTCTTTAGATTCTCGCATGCCACTGAGGATAATGAATACAAGCGTTCCCTAGTGAAGACTCCAGCTCGTATGTCTCCTCACCTCCCCCTCACTTCCACTCCTGGGAGAAAATCTGACATTCACAACAAACTGGAGCTTAATAAATCTATCAGCACAGTCAATAAAACACCTGGTAAGGGTAATGTCATTTAGTCGCATTTACAATTTTCCGTAACAGAATATCTGATGCGTTGATTTTGTATTTTTTGTTTTTTGATTATAATTATTATTTGCAGGAGTTACTCCATTTGTTTTCAGTGGGAACAACAGCATGTCAGTCACACCTGGTAACGCCAAGAACACATTTGATTTGAAAGCCAGTCTCTCTCGCCCATTGAACTACAAACCGCATAAGGGTATGTCTACACGCTACTAAAATATGAATACGTGAAGCCCAGGATTAACATTTCAGCCAGTGCTGCTTTGTGAAAAGGCAAAGAAAACAAATGGAATTCTCTCTGTCTGCTGTTCATTGCTGTGCATGTTTCTTTCATCCCCACAGGAAAACTGAAGCCTTTTGGAGCGGCACAGGAGAACACAGCACTTAATATATCTCAGACAATTCCTTCTCACCAGAAAAATTTCAAACAGCACCAAGTTCAAACAAGGTGAGATGCCTTTGCCAGTTGTGGGTGTAAATTTATTTTTTACTCTCATCAGATTGTTGTCTCCTAAGACTATTCAGTCATAAGTGTCTTTTTCCTGGACTTCTAAAATGAAACTCACATTTAACATACTGTTTCTTTATGAACCTTCATTAAAGAGAGGAACGGCGTGCCAAACATACAGAGAACCGAAAACAGAAGAAGGAGAATATGTTGGGTGCCAGACGAGGCCTGGCCGTGGCTTAACACTTGTTTCATTTCTGTCTCATTATTATTGGCTTAGACATTCTATTTAAGTGTTTAGCTTTCTTATTTGTCTGTTAAATTTCAAACTTTTGTACATTTAATTTTCAACTCTTCTGTAAACACCTGCTTTTTTTGTTGCTAGGGTAATATGCTTAATGTTAAGTGAGACAAAACACAAAAGTGTCTTTCTTAATTTTTGTAATTTTTTTTTTTTAAATAAATTTTTAAGCATAGTTCATGATTTTTGTGTAAAGAAGAGCAAGTATGTCCACTGATTACTAATATTTGGTACATTTGACTAGATTTGTACTAATGCAAAGTAAAAACAGTAAAGCCACACTTTGGAACAGTTACACAAAATGTTTATTACAGCAATATTCATAAATTATCATTTTGTACTTCTTTGTCTGTTATATGGCTATTTTGTGTGTGTGAGTGAATGGGTCTCTGTCCATGTTTAAATGTTTGTATAAAATAAAGCAGTAGATTTTCCTTTCCCATCTGTGTTTCCTGAGTCCAGTTTAGTCCAGTCAGACTTCTGGATTTCTCTTGTAAAGCTCATATGCAAACTCTTCTGTGTGGGCGCAGTCGTTATAAAGCGCGATGAAGTCAATCTCTAGCTGAAATGCGCCGTCTGCTTTGTCCCCCAACGTAAAACCAATACTCTTAACCTAAAAAAATTCACAAATTTTGATTTAATACTTTGAGGAACATTATAACTAATTATGTCCGCAATGCTCACATACAAATCAGCATAGAAATCAGGTCAAAGATAGACATTCATCAATTACTACAAGCACAGGGTAAAAAGTAAATCGTGCAGACCTTGTCTAACCAGAGGACATGCTGATCATCTTGTATTCTTCCCCGACTGGAAAGGAAAAACTTGGAGAATGGAATCTGTGAAATAGATGGTTTTACAGATAAGATATTTGTACCTGCTGAAACGGCCTCATATTGAGGCCGTTTCACATTCCGATGAACTGCAAAAGTATATTACACATCATAATGGATGCAAATGTTTTAAGACATGCCTTGACATCCTGCCAGAAAGGTCCACCTCTGGTGTACAGAAAGTAACTGTAAATGTCATCTCTCTGATGAGAAAAGTAGGTCTCGGCTGAAATGTTTACCATCCATGGTCTCCCATCTCCACGGATACGCATGTGTAGAGTGTTGAAGTTTGACCAGTCATAGTGCATTTTTCTGTCAAATGATGCCTGTAACAGAAAGAAATGTTTCAGTGGTCAAATTAAAAACATTTTCCTCTCTACTGCTTATGTAAATGTGTGCAAATAAAAGCTCCTCTTGTCTAAAGCTGTGCTTTTCAATTCTGCTCACTTGTGATATAACATTCTCTATGGAAAATCACAAAAATTCTTATATTAAAGTGTTCCTATGTACATTACAAACTGAAAACCCGTGTGAATCCCAGGTTCTGTGTTAATCCTGTCCTAATGCCTGCTTTTCATGTCTTTTTTTTGTTGTTGTTTCAAATCAAAGGGAGCTTATTATGAAAAGAAAACGTAATTCAAAACATTTGAACTGCCTTGACACGCTCCCATTATATTCCTAAATCTGCTCTTTATACCAGCAGCATATTAGATTGGAGGCTATCATAACTGGAATCTCTACACTGACCAGCGGTTGTTTGGAGCGCAGAGAGCAGTATCCACTGTATCGAGTCTCTCCATCACGGGGAGGCGTGGAGCACAATGTCCCATACAGCAAACAAGTGGAATCGTTTTTGCTCAGTTTAAGGTATGCCACGCTGCAGCCCCCAATCTCCTGATCAGATGACACGATCCACTGATTTAGACTCTCGGGTCCACGGAACTCCCACTGGACCCGGGTTTGCTCCAGAATGTGCTCTATTAATGGCTTTCCCTTTGGCCCCGTCCAGCGCTGGACAAATTCATCCTGCAACAGCCAAAGCTGTTTCTTAATACCATCCACACCTTTAGAAAAATCAAAGCGTATTTTTTGCCAGGGCCAGCGGGTGTCCGGTGGCTGGCCTGGTCTGCGGTAATCTCGTTCATAGACGCTCCTGGTGTTCAGTATAGAGCAGGAAATGGGTGGAAATAACTGTCTGTTAATGACATTATGAACTCCAAACAGAGTTTTGAATGTTGTTCTTGACACAGCCATTTGAGTTCCTCTTGTGATCAGTTCAGAAATCCACTGGTGCGCTGGTAAAAAAAATAAAAAAATAAATGAAATCTCTGGGTTTATTATATATATATATAATATATTAGGGTAATTACATGATGCTCATTGTTTTCTTCAGATCTATGAAGTTATTCAAAAACACACACATCAATTAAATACATCTCTTCTGTGATGAACATGTTTTTTTAATTACTGAGTTTTAAGTAATTTTTATGTTTTTTTGTTTTTTTTCCTGAGGCTTAAAGTAAAAAAAAAAAAAAAAGTAATGTGATGTAACCAGAAAAATAAATTTAAAAAAAGTATAATTTAAAGCATATATTAAATTTGCATTTATGCATTTGGCAGACGCTTTTAATCCAAAGCAATTTACAAATTATAAATTCTTTATATATATGTTATTAATATTTTAAAAACTTTTGTCCACCAAATAAAAACTTGCTGACCAACATGTAGGTTTCCATTTTGTTGTCGCAACAAAAATAAAAAACAGAAAGGACCACTATAGACCCTCAAGATATGAGATATTTTGACATTTTTATGAAAAGGCAAATTTTGTTCAGCTTGGATATATTAACTTGAAAACTATGAGTTTTGTACACGTTTTTGAGGAGCATAAAAGTAATCCATTTGAATCCAGTGGTTTAATCCATGTCTTCAGAAGTAATATGATAGGTGTCAGTGAGAAACATCAATATTAAAGTGCATTATTTTCTATAAATCTCAACTTTCACATCTTCTTTTGTTTTTTACAATGCACATTATTTAGAGCAGATCTCCACCTACTGGCAGTGAGCAGAATTTATAGTAAAAAAGGACTTAAATATTAATGCTTTCTAACCCACAACTATCATATCGATTCAGAAGACATGAATTTAACCACGGGAGTCGTATGTATTACTATTATTCCTGTTTTTTTTTTTTGGAGCTCTGGCCACAATTGCATTAAAGTACGGACCAACAGAGCTGTGTTCTGCTGAAGAGAGTAAGTCACACACAACTGGGATGGCATGAGGGTGAGTAAATTATGAGAAAAATTGCATTTTTGGATGTTCCCTTTAAATCACTTTCTTTATGCAGAAAATGCTAGAAATGTTTATTATGTAATAAACCAAAACGGACACGAATATTACAAATTTACGAACTTTACCCATGTGTTTTAAACTAGGTTTTATAAAAAGACTTCTGATTTTAGCCTCCTCAGTTAACTTTATTTGTCAATGACCCATTAACAATTATTATACAACATATTCCTTCACTAATTCAAACTGAAATGTCAACAATCTAAAGAGTACCACAGCAATACAATTAAACATTTCAACAGCCACTGATTACACGTTATTGTAATGAGAAATAAAAATAAACATCAATTGACTTTATATGACTTTCACGAGTCATATAAAAGCGGAGTTACAAGTGTAACTGTGTGATTAAATGTATTAAGCACAGATGGATGTTAACTCACATTTAAGATACAAACACCGAGGGTCATCACACTGGTCGTATTATAAACACATCAAAGTACGTTAGTCTTACAAAGCAATTATTTGTGACCCTCAATTACTGAGAGGCTACATGCGCCATTACGGTGCGTCATATATTTTTCCTTATAGAAACAAGCAGTCGCCGTGGTAACGTTCCTACCAACAACAGAAATCTCTCACAGTTGTTTCCAGCACGCACTACACTAAAAAAACATTATATTTTCAGCTAATCGGCAGGGGAATATTCCGAATAATCATTTGATTATTTGAAGATCGTGTTTCCCCTAGCAAGCGCCATTGTTGTTTTCCAGAGTGAAGTGTGCAGCTATAGCGCCTTCGTGTGTTGGAGTGCGGGGTTGCTGTTCTCACACACAAACACACACAGGGGAGCCAGGCAGCTAAAGATGGTGAATGTAAAGAAACGGAAAGGTCGGGTCGTGATTGACTCCGACTCGGAGGATAGTGCTAGCGATGATAATTTGGATCAGGTAGGAAAATAATTTATGTGAATCCGATCCCAAAATGTGTCATAATGGAATGTGTGTTTTTAAGTCCCATGCTAAGTGATGTGGGAGAGCTAGCTTGTTAGCAGGGGCCTGTGTGGTCACGTCACGTTGGTTTTGGGACCGTTCCACATGAAAATTGTTTATATTTTATGTGCTTTTTGTTGTCACTGGCATTTCAGGTTTATTAATTTGCCCGGGTGAGTTTAGAACATTTTCTGTTAAATGACGTCAGATTGCCGCGGCTAAAGTTCTATTTCGGTTGTTTCTGTAGAAATAAGACGAGAACCTAGAGCGGACAGGCGCTTCGGAAACGCCGCTCTTCAGCCTGCCGAGAGAGTGGCGTTCTGATTGGGTCGTTGCAAGTCACGTGATAATGCGATCAAATATTTTGGAGACACTTTAAAGCAATAAAGTGTACTATTTTATCGAGATTTTCTCAGCATAAATTATAATTGCCTTGATATTGGCTTCTGTTTATAGCATGCATTTGTGAATACTGTAACAACGCAATAAGCATAATATATTTATCTTAAAAATACAGGTATAGCTTAAATTTGTAATTTGTAATATTATGAAGACAGCATACTTTTTGTAATCTAAAAACAAAAGGAAGTCAATTTCAATCGCTGGTATTAGTAAAAAAAATTAGATATAAATGTATATTGTTTGGGCCATTGGGCGCCCCTATTGGTGGTCCATTTCTATCACACGGCTTTAACAAATTGTAACTTCTAGTTGTTTTCACTTCGTTGGTGTTGACAAATTACAGCTAGTGCTACACAACTAACATCCAAGCAGGACACAACACAAACATTCACAGCAGTGTGAATACTGACAACAATACAGCTGCACAATTTCTGTTGTCTCTTGTTTTGAATTAGGCCAATTAAGAATGTGTAAGAAGTTTAAAAGCAAAAAACTGATATTAAAATGAATAAAGTAAAGAATCACACACTGAAACCCATGTCACAGTATGGCTTGGCAATTTTTGTATACCTCAGTGTGGTTTGGCATCTCTCTGTGCTGTGAGATGAACAGAAAATGTTTAATCGGATAGTGGATGTCCGAGCATTGAGACAGTTGAGTTAAAGCTATGCTAAATCCCTCTGTGTTATGGGCTAATTTTATCCTATAGTACTAGATCACAAGCGGTCACCCTGACAGACACAGAGACACAGTTATGCTGGTTAAATTAAAATGACTTACTGTTGAGAGAAAGGAAAATCTGTGTCTGTGACTGCAAGTGTCTTAGGTTCTTAATATTAATAACAACAAACTTATTAGTGTTTATGCTGCCACTTTGTCCCTGCAGGAAGAGCGTTGAGTTTGAAATGTAAAACAGTTTAGTAAAGAGAAGAGATGATATGATAAGAAACCAGTTGGCCTGTGTGTACATTTTCATTTTGTTTATCAATATTAGTTAGTGGCCTTGTGAATCACAATTTATGAGGTATTACTGTTTATGATGCATTTAAAAATTGTTTTTACGAGACACTCAAAGAAATAACTCTTTGGCCGAACTTGATACAGTCATGAAAAATAGTTCCACATAAATGGTCCTTAAATTAAAATAACCATGTCATTTCAACATAAATACTTAAGGAGAGGGAACCTAATTAAATCAAGTAAACCCAACAAAATGTCACGTAAAAAATAATTCAAAATATACTCTCTTAGTGACATGAAATGCTAGCATGCTAAATACATGCTGGTGGGAAGCATTATTGAGTGAAACTTTGTCACTATGCTATTTGCACAACAATAGCTCAATGGATAAAGCAATATATAGACTATTCAAAATGTATTTGTCCTTAACCTAGGTTCAAGCTCCACTCTTCACCATGATTGTAACACGACAAACTACAATTTAACAGATTCTGAATCTCAACACGACAAAACATTAGACACAAAGTCTCCCCCTTTATATTCATTTTGCAAAAAGAAACATAAAATAACCCTTAATTTGAACATTTACATGTACAAGCAAAGCATGCTGGGCACTAGAAATCCTCTGCACAGTTTCAGTTAACTAAACAAAAAATATACATGTTGTCCCAAAGCACATGGATTAAGTAAAGCTGACAAGACACTTTTTAAAAATTGAATCAACTCAGTTAATTTAAGTTCCCTTGGTTACATGAACATTTTGAGTAAGATGAACATGGAAGGATTGAGTAAAACTGATGAGAGTGAAAGTTCTTTTTTTTTTGTGCAGAATATAGGCTAATGGGATACGTCATGGATTAGAGTGTACCGTTTGAATTAATATTTGATAATGACACAGTAACCTGTGTAAATAGCATAATTGTTAGTCTAATATTCACCTGTGCTCATTGCCTCCAGGAGCTGCTGTCTCTTGCAAAGAGAAAGCGTGTGGATTCTGATGAACAGGAAGAGCCTGTTAGTAAACCTGCTGCCTCCACAGACTCCGAGACATCAGACAGTGATGATGAGGTAAGCAGCTTTTTTTCATTATTGCAAGTTGGTCCTGACTTTTAAAGCACTGTCTATTGATATATATACTCAAGAAATTTGATTGAACCATCTTCAAACTTGTTGTTGAATTAAATATCATCTGGATGTGTCCTTTTGATCTGTTAGTGGACTGTTGGAGGTACTAAAACCAAAAAGAAGGGGAAGCCAAGCAAAGGGCTGGAGAAGAAGAACACAGTGAAGAAAAAAAAGGGCAAGGCTGCTTTTTCCGGCAGCTCAAATGGAGACAGTTCAGCAGAGAGTTCAGCTCCAGAGGAGGGTAAGGCAGCTGTCTTAGTTAATTCTAGTCTCTTTTTTAGTTTCTGTGGTTTTTAAACTTGGACATTTTCACACAGGCTAGCAATGTGCTTACAAGCTGGGATTCGGCAACTACCTCATTATATAATACACGGATATATCACAATTCAGTAAATCATGATATCATAGTTTTATTGTGAATGAAATTGTGCTAAGCCACAGATCCAGTGTCTACAAGAGAGTGTGAATCTGGGACATCAGTTTCAATGTCTCTTGCGCAATTGTTTTTTTCTTCACTTTTGTCCAGTTTTTTTGTTTAGTACTTGTCCAGATTCATAGAAGCAGCACTGACCACAATGAGATGGTTTCTTCTTCATTAATTAAACTGTAGTAAATAATATAAATGCACACATAAATAAAAAAAGCAATACTTGGATCTAAAGTGTTGATACAATATTGTGTGAAAAATAATGGTGGTATATACAGATGAAGTCAGAAGTTTACATACTTTTACGTTGAAGTCATTAAAAATGATTTTTTTAAGCACTCCACAGATTTCTTATTAGCAAGCTGTAGTTTTGGCAAGTAGTTTAGGACATCTACTTTGTGCAAGATACAAGTAATTTTTCCAACAATTGTTTACAGACAGATTGTTTAACGTTTAATTGACTATATCACTATTTCAGTGGGTCAGAAGTTTACATACACTAAGTTGACTGTGCCTTTAAGCAGCTTGGAAAATCCAGAAAATTATGTCAAGCCTTTAGGCAAATAGCCAAGGCTAATTGGAGTCAATTGGAGGTGTACCTGTGGATGTATTTTAAGCCCTACCTTCAAACACAGTGCCTCTTTGCTTGACATCTTGGGAAAATCCAAATAAATCACCCAAGGACTCATAATTGTGGACCTCCACAAATCAGGTTCATCCTTGGGAGAAATTTCCAAACACCTAAAGGTACCACGTTCATCTGTACAAACAATAGTACGCAAGTATAAACACCATGGGACCACGCAGCCATCATACCACTCAGGAAGGAGACGCATTCAGTCTCCTAGAGATGAATGTAGTTTGGTGCGAAAAGTGCAAATCAATCCCAGAACAACAACAAAGGACCTTGTGAAGATGCTGGAGGAAACAGGTAGACAAGTATCTATATCCACAGTAAAACAAATCCTATATCGACATAACCTTAAAGGCTGCTCAGCAAGGAAGAAGCCACTGCTCCAAAACCACAATAAAAAAAAGCAAGAATACAGATTGCAAGTGAACATGGGGGACAAAGATGATCTCTGGTCTGATGAAACAAAAATTTTATTGTTTGGCCATAATGACCATCGTTTTGTTTGGAGGAAAAAGGGTGAGGCTTGCAACCCAAAGAACAGCATCCCAACCATGAAGCATTGGGGTGGCAGCATCATGTTGTGGGGGTGCAGGAGGGACTGGTGCACTTCACAAAATAGATGGCATCATGAGCTCAAGACATCAGCCAGGGTCTTCCAAATGGACAATGACCCAAGCATGCCAAGTTGTGGCAAAATGGCTTAAGGACAACAAAGTTAAGGTATTGGAGTGGCCATCACAAATTCCTGACCTCAATCCAATAGAACTGAAAAAGCATGTATGAGTAAGGAGGCCCATATACCTGACTTACATCAGTTCTGTCTGGAGGAATGGGCCAAAATTCCAGCAACTTATTGTGCGAAGCTTGTGGAAGGCTACCCAAAATGTTTGACCCAAGTTAAACGATTTAAAGGCAATGCTATCAAATACTAACAAAGTGTATGTAAACTTCTGACCAACTGGAAATGTGATATCATGTGAGAAATGAAAGCTTAAATAAATAATTTTCTCTACTATTTTTGTGACATTTCACATTCTTAAAATAAAGTAGTGATCCTAACTGACCAAAGACAGCGAATGCTTTCTACAAGCAAATGTCTGGAATTGTGAAAAACTGAGTTAAAATGCATTTGGCTAAGGTGTATGTAAACTTTTGACTTCATTTGTAGCGGTATCTCAATCTGCTCCCTAGTACAATAGTCAGGGCACTTGTCAGGGAGTCGGCCATTTCTGCAATGAAATTTTCGCTACTAAAAAATTCCCAGAATTCTTGGTAAAAACCAGGGAGCATTACTGCCCACTTTATTCGCTTACCAGAAGCGCTGTCAGGTCTTCTGAAGTTGTTAAGAGGACAAACGCAAGCATAAATAAACAATGTCAAACCCTTGTTACTTCTTTAAATTAAAATTCTTTCATCCATAATTTTAATGAATGTGAAATAATCTTTTAAACATTAGAGTTGTTAGAAAGATTTAAAATACACTTTTGTCATTTATATTTCATAATAACACTGTACATTTTAATATCCATCTACACTGAAAACACACAACAGTGTCATTTGTATAGTGAATTTAATTAATACCAGCTGCGTTTAAAAGTGCGACCTTGTAATTCAGTCATAAGTGTCCCAATACTCAGTGGATCAGTACCCTTGCCAGTGCCCAAATCATGTTCAAGTCACAATATACTGATTCACAACATATGGAGCTAGGGAGCTGATTGAGATGGACCCATGGATATATTCCATTGGCACAGGCCAAGTTTAAAGTACACACACAGTTTGTCTTCCTCTCGTTTTTTCATTTCAACATTTAAATAAACACTGGAATAATAAACAATAGATGAAATGATTCCAAATTAATAATTGAAACTGTTCCTCCCTCCTTTACGATTCCGAAGGTGAGGTGTCAGACTCAGAAAGTAACAGCTCATCCTCCAGCTCGGATTCTGACTCGTCGTCAGAGGATGAGGTTTTCCGGGATGGATACGGAGACGATCTGATGGGAGATGAGGAGGACAGAGCCCGTTTGGAGCAGATGACAGAGAAAGAAAGAGAACAGGAGCTCTTCAACCGTATAGAGAAGAGAGAAGTCCTAAAGAGGAGGTGAGAGGGGTTTCTGATTTTGAATCTGGCATAATTGAAGTTCCAGTTATGTGAAATTATTGTAATCTTATAGAAATCCGTTGGGGGGGCTAGACATTGCTTCAATCAGCATTATAAGAAAGGACCATACTGTACACATGTGCAGGGATTTTCAGTATGAAACTGAAGCTTTCAGAGATCTTGTGTGGAAATACACTGATTCATTCTGCATCCTAGGACAGCACGTACAGATGTCATGCAGTTTTATTTTTCTGCATTGTTTTCTCAAGATCACAATTTTTTCTGTTTTGAAATTGACATGACAACAGTTATCTCGACAAAACAAATGATCTTTCTCGAGATTTTATTTTTGGCAAAGAGACAGAAAAGTAACTGTAGGAATGTATTGCCTCCAGATTGCAATATGTGTGATTTTATGTACTGTATCAAATAAGACACCCTCAAATAGTGGCTCTACCAAAATGTGATAAATAGCCTAGTAAAGAAATGAACTGTTCTGAAATTGAACAGAAATTCTTTGAAGTCAATGGTTCAGTGAACATTGCATGGGTTGATATTTGGGGTGTTTTGCTACTTTTATTCTTCTGAAAGGAAATAGGTTTTCCTTAGCAAGAACAAAAATTAGAGGGAGCATTGTGCTTAAAATTAAACAATTTTTCAAGAAAAGATGTTCTTTACTAAATATCTCCATACAATGTTTTTGTCCCACTAAGGTTTGAAATAAAGCAAAAACTGAAGACGGCAAAGAAGAAGGAAAAGGAAGAGAAGAAGAAGAAGCAGGAAGAGGAGCAGGAGAGGAGAAAACTGTCTCAGGTCCCTGACACTCAGGTGGTGAGTAAACCCTCCAGCCAACAGGCCCATCCTTTAAAAGAAACACAAATATGCTCTTACACACATGTGGTTTTACTGTCTTTTCATGCAGGTGATGTCCCATAACAAAGAGAGACGGATCAAGAGAGACGAGAAACTGGACAAGAAGTCACAGGCCATGGAAGAGCTGAAAGCAGAAAGAGAGAAGAGGAAAAACAGAACCGGTTTGAAATTCCACTTTACAATCAAAAAGACAAAATTGGAACAATGTTACAAGCAATCGCTGAACTGTAACATTTGACCTTTCAGCTGAGCTCATAGCCAAAAGGCAGCCACTGAAGACGAGTGAGGTCTACTCGGATGATGAAGAGGAGGAGGAAGATGATGACGACGACGACGACAAGTCTTCAGTAAAGAGTGACCGCAGCTCAAGATCTTCTTCTTTTGATGAAGATGATGAGTAAGTATTAGCAGATAACATCGATCTCCTTGATTCTAAACATATTAATTACTGCCGTTATGACAGCTGAAATTATGCAGTTAGATGCCAACTTTAGAGACTAGACTGTATTTTATATTTTAAATAGTCAGTCATGTTGACAGTTATTTAAAAATCCATATTTGTATGGATGATAATGTGTCAATTTCTCCCACCTGTTATAAACATGTTTATTAACTGTGTACTTGTGCTTCAGGAAAGAGGATGCTCCACCCAAGTCCCAGCCGGTGACATTACCAGATGAGCTGAATCGGATCCGGTTGTCCCGGCACAAATTGGAGCGCTGGTGTCACATGCCGTTCTTTGCTAAAACCGTTACTGGATGTTTTGTTCGGATTGGCATTGGAAACAGCAGCAGCAAACCTGTTTATAGGGTCAGTGAAAAATTAAACTCTGTTTCTGTTTTAATTATTAACATTCTTTACATTCTAAAATGGTAATTGATTTGTGATTGCATTTATGAAATGAAATCCCTCAGGTGGCTGAAATCATTGACGTGGTGGAAACAGCTAAAATTTATCAGCTCGGGTCCACACGGACAAATAAAGGCCTTCAGCTCCGGTAAGCTAGTGAAGGAAAAGAGATTTTCCGTGCATTCTCTTCTGTTTGTGGTCTATTAATTATGTGTTTTTATGTTTATATTTGCAGACATGGAAACGACACACGAGTGTTCAGACTTGAGTTTGTGTCCAATCAAGAGTTCACTGAAAGCGAGTTTATGAAATGGAAAGAGGCGGTGAGTTTGAAATGTGTATTTTGTGTTTAACCAATAGCAAATTAAACCTAGTATTATGTACTACTCGCGCTCTATTAATGAGTAAACAAATATACATTTATAATACCAACTAAGTTCATTTTATTCAGCAAAATTATATTATGGGCTGAATTTTTTTTCCCTTGAATTGTTGAAAGGTTTTGGTTTAATTTAGAACCACTGTCATACTGGAACATTTTGGGATGTGCATGTCTAGTAGTAACCTTGGTAACTGTTGCACCATAGATGATTTTAGCAGGAATGCAGCTTCCTGCTCTGGATGAGATCACCAAAAAAGAGCAGTCCATCAAGGAGGCAGTCAACTATAAATTCAACGACAAAGACATTGAGGATGTGAGTTCCACTTATGTCATTTCTTGATGCCTGTAATACAAGGAATTGTGATGGTTATCAGTTTTAATTAAATATTAATAATGTGAGGTTTTGGGGAACCTGGGTAGCTCAGCTAGTAAAGACGTTGACTACCACCCCTGGGGTCGTAAGTTCAAATCCAGGGTGTGCTGAGTGACTCCAGCCTGGTCTCCCAAGCAACCAAATTGGCCTGGTTGCTAGGGAGGGTAGAGTCACATGGGGTAACCTCCTCGTGAGGCAACTGAGATTTGTCCTCTGCCACCCAGATTGAGGTGAGTCACTGCGCCACCACAAAGACTTAGAGCACATTGGGCATTTCAAATTGTGGAGAAAAGGGGAGAAAATAAAATAATGTGAGGTTTTCTGATTTGCCTTTTATATTTGTTTATTTCAGATCGTCAAAGAGAAAGACAGATTCCGAAAGGCACCACCAAACTACGCCATGAAGAAAACACAACTTTTTAAGGAGAAGGTTGTAATCATTTAGATACTGTCGAACACTTGGATTTGTCTGAATATGCCTGTTTATGTGCATACATGTTATCTTGAGCTAATTAGTGTGACTTGTGTGTACAGGCCATGGCTGAGGAGAGTGGTGATGGGGAGAAGGTGAAACTACTGCAGGATCAGTTGAATGAGCTGGAGGAGAGAGCAGAAGCACTTGACCGACAGAGAACCAAAAATATCTCTGCCATCAGGTCAGAAACACACAAATACATGAATTCTTACATGAATGCACATCTCTGTGCACTTACAAAAATCATCTCATCTCAAATAAAATCAAATAATAATAAGTAGTTCACATTTTTTGTAGTGCAAATATAGGGCTGTGAATTTATAAAAGATTTAGACTATTTAATCGCACTGTTTTCTGTGATTTATTTGTGATTAATTATGATACATGGTACATTTAGAACAAACGTTAAAATATAATAGTCATATAATAACCCAAATGATCCCTCTGCCCCCCAAGCCAAGGAATTAATTTAAATTCCCTTTTTTTTTTCTTAACTTTGGTCCGCATAATTTCCTTTTGTGATTTTTAAACCTCAGTTTAAAAGAACTGTTATTCTACATTGATAATGCATCAATGATAAATAAGAGTTACTTAGTTTTCTTAAAATTCTTGGTTAAATTCTTGTCCTTTATACATATATATATTTGGGTTTTTTTGGTCAGCTAACACAAACATAACTAAAGAGGAACAGGTCGCCATTCTCGTCAATAGCAGAAAAACGCAATAAAAATACAAATGACTTTGTAAATACTACTCCCAACTCAGTAAACTTTCAGCATGTAGTCTGTCTGTTATGCCCTGTGAGCTGTTCAGAATCGGAGCTGAAGATGTCCGATGCATTTGAAACACGTGTTTGAGTTTGTTCTTTTCAATGAATTATTGGAATGGGTTAGCAAAGGGCCTGAATTGGTTCGTTTGTGGTTCAATCATACAGCTGACTGACTCGCATTCTTCAGTGATTGTGACTGGATAAGGTAGAATTTTTACAGTTCCTTCAAACAACTGAAACCAATACCGCATCTTTTTGTTTGACAGAGAAGAAGAAAGTCTTATTTAAACTCAATTGCTGCACCTGCAGCTTTTGAAGAACAGTACACGAAAAGTAGCTTGATATTACCGTCTTGACATTACATGGTAATACTGTGGTATTCTTTGTTGTACCTTGGAGTACAATGAAAATATAGTATATGAATATATACTGTATTATAATAATTAAGTAAGCTAATATTTCAGTACCAAAGTATTTATCAAAGTACCATGACATTACCATCCGATAACACCACATTGTAGCCTACCTCTTTTTGAGATGTTTTCAAATAAATTCACATAAAATGAAACTGCAGCTGATTTTATTTTTTGTTGTTTTGTATTTCATATTTAAATAATATGAAGTAGCTTATATGACGCAAGTAACTAGTCATGTAGCTTGTAGTGGATTTAGCTCTCTGTAGTAGCTTACGGCTTGTCAGTTTTGGGTTAGCTTTGCTGTTTTTTCCTGAAGTAGAGTACTTGGTACCTTAGCTACATTTCTGAAGAGCTTGCTCAACACTGAATAGATCCTAGTAGGCCCTATTTTCTTTGATCTGCAAAATCTAAAACACAACTGGTTAGTGTACCCTGAAGTGATGAGCTAAGACGGCCAGTTATTAGTTAAGGTGGGAGCACACTGTACGATTTATAATAGTCCTTTACGATTGTTGCTTGTCAGACTGTACGATATGAACACATTGATATCGCCATGGCACACTGTGCAACGATATGTCAAACTGCACGATACACATCGTAGCCGACTGTGGTCCCAATCGTCCCGATCAGTGAACGTGACTCACATTACAGGAGTGTTGCGGAATAGAAGTGAAACTTCGAAATTTACCCACCATGTAGGAGCATTTTTCCTCTCTCTGGAAGTCGGGACATCAGCATTTCCATTGCTTCAATACCACTCCACCACGAGCATAGCTAACATTTACAAGAAAGATGGATTTTGTCAAATACGCCTATAATAAGACAGCTTGATCACACATACAGATAATTACAGATGTTGAGAATGAACGTGACTGCCGGAGGTAGCCTACAGGAATAATGAGCTACCACATGCAAATGTTCATTGTGGATAATAAATAAAAAGACTTGTGGCCCGAAAATTACAAACTTCTCCATTCACGTTGGAGAAAACAAAAAGGTGGGTTATCGTCTTTCTCCTCTTTTTGATTAGTAACCTATCGGCCACACAAAATTTCGGAAATTCATAAAGGCTGATAATATATCACGCATGCTAATTCCCTTTGGATGATGCAGAAACATGTCATAGATTTCTATAATTGTATTCAACTGTATTTGCTGATTTGGATTAAAACGTCCCATAAATACTTACTAGTATAAATTGTTCAAATTTTGTAGCCTAAGCTCTGTATTTATTTAATTCAGAGAATAATGCTCTGTTTATTTATTTATTCAAATGTTTTATATTAAATGAAAAGAAGAAAAATCATTTAAAGTGCTTGAGTAGAGTGATAACTGGGCACAAATGTTGCAATGGTGCAAACGATGCTAAATATCAGACACTGCCCAAACTTTGTCGGAGTCTGAAGATCATGGCAAAGGCTATTAATCGGCCATCTGTGAACATGTCACACTGAACATTGTAAGATTGCCCTGCAACAAGAGAAATCCGGATTCCCGAAATTTGTCTCGGATGGCAGAATCGTGGCCAAAATCGAACAGTGTGCACCCGCCTTTAGTTAGACAAGACCGTTATACTTTACATTTTAATTGTCATGATTCTATATGGTTTCATTTCAGGGGTCTCTGCCCCCCTATTCTTAACAGTCTTAGTCTTAAATTTCCAAGCCCTAGTGAACATATTCTAGTTATGTTCATCTCCGAACTATTTTGTCGGCTAAAAATTGCTCTTTGTGAGTGCAATCTCTATTTAAAAAAATAATAATAAAAATGTTTTTTATCCTTATCCAGTAATCTGAAACAATAAAAAAAAATTAAGGAAATTTCCCTGGTCAAAAGGAGTCAGAACCCAGAATACGGGTTTTTTTTTTTCTCCCCAGTTATATCAACCAGAGAAATCGGAGTTGGAACATTGTGGAATCTGAGAAGGCTCTGGTGGTAGGTGTTTCTTGTTAGGCTTTTTTTGAGCTGTTCGTCTCTTTAAGGATTTTACACATGAAAGATCTTAAACATTCTGGAATCTGAAATGTTTTGTTTGTCTGTCAGGCTGAGGGACAGAACTCCAAGAACCAGCAGATGGATCCATTCACCAGAAGGCAATGTAAACCAACCATGGTGTCCAATGTAAGGCTAGCTTCTACTCTTTATGCCATAACTTCAAACACACACATATCCTGTCTTCCTAAAATTTGGATAGGTTAGGAGTAGACTGCGAGGCAGCTCAGTAAGTTTTTGAACATAGCTATGGTAACTTCTCATGCTCACACATCCACACTTGTACATAGTTTGCCTCTCTTCATTCCTCACAAATGGACATCATATCTTGTAAGGCCTCAGTTGGCAATCCAATGTGCTGCTTCACTCCTACACTCATTAGCCTATCTTTTTTGTTTCTTAAAAACAGCATTCTCTCTTTCTTTCTCAGGCAAGAGATCCCTCAGTCCATGCCGCTATTCTGGCTCATCTTAACCAGAAATATGGTTCAGGCTCGGGCCAAGACAACAGCCAGCTGGCTAACAAACAGGTAACGCAGACACAAACAAGCCCAAAGCAAGCAACACAAGCCTGCTCTGACCCAGAATTCACCTGTTTAAACTGTTTATTATGCAGGGCCCGGCTAGCCAGAAAGACAAAGATGTTTCCAAGCCAACCAGCGACCTCTCCGAGGACCTTTTCAAAGTACACGACTTTGATGTCAAAATTGACTTACAGGTTCCTAATGCTGGTAAGTGTTCCTCAAATGTGGAGAGGACAACAATTTAGAGAATTGTTCACTGTGATCAAGTGCAATAATAAATCATAAATCTTTTGTTTGCAGAAGTTTGGGCTGTGCCAAGCTTTCGGGTCTATAAATTGTGTTTGTATCAAACTTCAGGTTAAAGCACTATGGACCAGGATAACAGAATTAAAGTTATAGTTTTCCCCAAAATGTAAATTCTCTCATCATTTACTCACCCTCATGCCATCCTAGATGCATATGACTTTCTTCTGCTGAATACAAAGATTTTAAGAAGAATATCTCAGGTCCATACAGTGCGACAGGGTCAAAACTTTGAATCTCAAAATGCACAAAGGCAGGATATAAGTAATCCAAACAATTCCAGTGGATAAATTCATGTCTTCAGAGGCAATATGATCAGTGTGGTTGAGAATCAGATTTTTTTTTTTTTTTTTTACTATATACCTCCACTTCCTTAGAGCCCTCCTAAGCACACTTCTCTCAAAAGTTCTTGTTTTTGCCGATTCACTTTCTTTGTGTATATCGCCCCCTACTGGGCAGGGAGGAGAATATATTGTACAAAAGGACTTAAATATTGATCTGTTTAATGCTTCTGAAGACATGGAATTAACCAATGGGTTGGCTTGAGGGTGTGTATAGGATGAGAGAATTTAAATTGTTGGGTGAACTCGTCCTTTGAACAGTGCATGAATTAAATGGATTTATGAATTTGATCCTCAAAGGCGTGTCTAATATTTGGTATATGACTCTGTAGGACTTGATTGGACTTTTTGAAATTTCCTTTCTATATCCTCCACAGAAGCAAAATCTTTGGCAGTGAGTTCGAACTCATTGCCTGTTAAAGATGGAGCACCACGTCGATCTCTCAACCTGGAGGACTACAAGAAGAGACGAGGACTTATCTGATCTCTGACTCTACCTGCATTTTTATTCTCCCCTACATGACCTGTGCTGGGGTTCTCAGGCTGTGGCCACCCCCTGTGTGTGTGAGTGTGTTTGGGTATATGTGGAAGTGTATGTGATACAGAGAAAGAATAAAGTGTGTGTGTGTGTGTGCCTGAAGTGTGAGACTTTGAGAACTCGTATGTGAGATGAAATATCCATGAATAATGATAACTTTCAGGACTTTTCCTGCAAAGGGTCGCATTTTGAAAGGTGAAAAGTTGACATTATTTACAGTGTGTGCAGAAATGAGAACAGAATTGCATTACCTCCTCTTCTCCCTTTCACAACGGTGTGTGCAGCACTCTCTCTCCCTTTCAGACCCTCACAGAAATGACCTTGTTTTTATCCAAACTTGTAAATGACTATCTCAAAGGACACTATTATAAAAAGACGACACACATCTTGGGGGGAGTTGTTATTAGTTTTGAATAATGTGATTCTGTCTGCCCCACTCCCTCGTCCTCAAAATGCTATACATTTTTGTAATACTTTTTTCTTGTTTTTTCCCCCAACTAATGTTTAATGGGTTGCTATTACAACCTTAACTCTGCTTGCTGGCTTAGAGCCAGAGGGGCTGACCAATCAGAGGGGGAGGCTGACAATGACATCACACTCCCTAAAGAAAAGCATTGTTTAATTTATTTATTACAAATAAACATCTGCCATGGACAAAAACAAAAACAATGAGATTTGATGTATCTTTTTTTTCTTCCACATCCCTCTGTCTCCTTCAGAGCTGATGTAAGTGTTATTGATCATTAATTATTGATGATGTCTTATAGTCAGTTGGTTCTCGTATCGATGTGGCATGCCTTGTAAAAAAGCGATCTCGAGTGAGTGCGGCTGAATAAAGGAGGAACTGTTTCATACCGCAAGTGTTTGTGTGTAATTACTTTTTTCAACCAGCTCTTGATTTGTGCTTTAAGTGTACATTCAGTAATTTATAGATGTTCAGATACCAATGTCGTCTTCGGACGGAACCGTGGAAGACAGAACACCATTGAAACGGGGCAGCCACATTCAAATTGGATCGTATAACCAGGGGTGGAAAGAGTACCTCAAGTAGAAGTACTGTTACTTTCCAAATAATTTAGTGTGAGTACAGTAAAAATAGCTGTCCTAAAAACTTCTCAAGTAAGAGTTAAAAGAGTAGCTCATGAGTAGTGAGTATTGAGCAATGAGTTGAAAAACCTATGTCCCATTATAATGAACACTATGCCAAATTTTAAAATACATCACATATCTATGATAAACACTACATACATGTATCTAATTAAAAAAAAAAAAAAAAAAAAAACGGGAGACATGATAACTAATGAAATTTTAAAGTTTATTTTCAATACACTGTTCACCATTTTAAATCATAATGTATGAAACACTTACTTATTCAATTTATGTGTAGGGTCTAAATTTCCCTTAATACCGACAGAGCGTTATTGTTGTGCATAAAACATGTTCAAGGAATGCAAAAAAAATGCTAAATAATCAGGATCACTTGGCACGTCATTTCCTGCACAATAGAGGAGGTAGAGCAGGCATGGGAAAAGTTGTTTGGAACAGGGGCTACATCTTGCAAATACAAAAACAGCAGCAAGACATCGAAAATAATAATTAAAAAAATTTAAGTCAAAAATAATTATACACATACGTACATACATACACATATGTAGTGCAAATCTAATACAAATCTGTTATGTACAGTGCAAATTATTATTTTTCTTTCCAGAGGAATTAAATGGCAGAAGAGTTTGGATGTGTTGGATAAATATGAAAAAGACTGAACTGTATATTGTACATAGTTATTTCTCAATGGGTCAGTTTTAACTTCATGAGATGGATAGCCTGAAGGAAAGAAACGTTCCTGTGTCTGATGGTTCTGGTTCTCAGTGCTCTGTAGCGTCGGCCAGAAGGCAACATTTCAAAAAGGTAATGGGCAGAGTGAAAGTGGGTCTAGGGGTCTACTGTAGAGTGAGGCGGCTGCCTTCATTTGGGCCACGGCTTGCATGGCTTTACCAGCATATCTTGAGACTCATGCCCTCGCAGTGAGGGCAGTCTGTCTCCATGAGTGCTGACTCTGCATGGGTGCGGCATCACAGAGAATGCAGCTCTCATGCTGATCTGATGGCAGGATGTGCCTCTCGCAAAAGGAACACTTATGGAATGACATCTTTAAAAAAGATGCAAATGAATCACTGTCTTGAAGGAAGAAAATTCTGAGGAATGGTGTTTGTGCACCTGCTTATAGCTCACAGCTTCGCACCTAAAAAAGGCAGGGCTCAAACACCATAGCCAATATTAGAATATTGCCATTGTAGAGAGGTTTCAACTAGATCGTGTGGAAGGACACTCCCATATGTGTTAGCAAAAGCAATGTCAAGTGTACTGAGTCGTAAGGGAACGTCATTGCAGTAAGGAACATGTTAAATTTGTAAAATGTTATATTTGGAGTTCCCATGGTGGGAACATCATGAAATTAGAAAGTTGTGATCTCCAGGCCTGAAAAAGTCATGAAAATGAACAGAAATCTTAAAATGTCATTGAAATTGCTATAGTGATTGAACGTTTTTCTAGTTCAGCTCTACAATATTTAATCGCTAGAATTTCTCTTTGTGAGTGTAAATCTATTATCATTAGAATTCACTGAGAAGGTCTTGGAAAATTAATTGGCCAAAAGGAGTGGGAACCCCGGAATTTTAAAGACTTGAGAATTTAAAATACAGACGTGGGCTCATGAAAGCAGTTGCAAAGCATTGGTGCCTTCAGTGAGCATTTACAATCAGGCAGCGCGCAGGACGCACTGTTGTGGGTCCTTCGTGTAGTTCCTGGTCCACGTCGGACTGGATCAGAATGAGAAGCAGGATCAATACATTCCCCGATAACGGATCTACTCACCCGTAGACATCATCCGCCCAATTTTCTCTTAAAATGTCGCAGCAGGATCTATTGACATCTTTCTGAGAGACTGGAGCTCCTTTAGGTACTAAGACAATCTGACCTTAAATGCAATTATTGACCAGAAGACATAAACTGACCAATTTAATGTCATCATGTTAGAAGAATTATTCTATACATTTGTTTTGTTATTTATTCGATAACTAAGCGAATTGTAGTGGATTCCGAAATAACTGACAGCAGGCAGGAGTTTTAGCGTTTTATGTAATGACAACACCGTGTCAAGTGGTGTTGGGACGTGTATTGTAATGCGAAATGTGAACGAATCTTTTTCAGTAAGGAATTATAAGAGTTTAAGGGAAATGTCAAAAAAACCCGATAGGCGTAAAATCATATACATAAGAAAAAACCATGAAAGATTATCTCATGATTTATATAATTGATAGACCGTGTAATAAAATGACATTTGTTTTCGTGCTAGAGACCATTAGCATTGATTTAAATGAGAACGAATATTTTAAACGCTCTGTGGATGGATCCAGAGTATACATTAAAGGGATAGGTGGTGATGCAAGCTCATATTTGCTTTGAAGAAGTTAAACAAACATTCAGACATTTCCCTATCATTACAGATGTGATTCGTCAAATGCTTCATGTTATAGGCGAGCACTTAGATTTGTCTCTGGCATTCAAAAATTATTATTATTTTTTTTCACATAGAGATATAATTTGTGTAATTGTTTAAAAACAAGCATCCCTTCATGCTGCACAATTCAGCAACACTGGAAACTAGGGTGACAAATGAGTCATGTTAAGCATTACAGACACATTTTTGATTGTAGTGTCATTGCTTTGAAATCTTTGCATGTTTATTTTATTCCAGAGGATATCAGGATGTCTTGGATTGTTGATCTTGCTGGAAAAGCAGAGGTCTTACTGAATAAAGTGGACCAGGGTGCTGCCACTGCTTTGACAAAACATTCAGCTCAGAAGTCCTCGCTGCTGTACAACAGCCCTGACACCACAGATTCAATCCGGTACAACTCTGCAGCTTACAGCTCCACCCATGACCAGCATCACAGAGACTCCCTCTCCACCTCATCCCATGAAGCTTCAGCTTTCATCTCCACAGCTGCTGGGAACATCAAGAAATCCAAAGCCACCATTTTGGCTTGTACAACTAATATCTCCAGCACCATGCCATTGGGTTCCAGCAGCAAGGTATCAACCAACTTTGTGCGGCCCATAAAGCCGGAAGTGAACGATGATTTGCTCTTTGACTTCCTGAACAGTTCAGACCCACCGCAGAGTGAAAGAAAGGAGGTCAGGAGAGAAACTGTGTCTAAAGTGTTGGGCCCTGCAGTGGGGTCAACTCAGACCCAGGTGCCCCCCACTTTTGTGGCCAGCGACCTCCAGATGGGCCCCTCTGTCACTGCAGCCTCGTCCTCCACACAGGGCCTATCCAGAAATTCTAGCCTTGGCTCTCTCTCCAACAGCTCACACAGTGTTAAAACAGAGGATGGCTCCACTCGAGACCAAACCCACGGTACAAAAGAAACATCATACACTATACATTATGCAATGTGTTTTTTCTTGTTATTGTTTTTTTTCAAGGGGTCTGAGACCACGTCTCCACCCGATAAGATGCGTTTTTAGGTGATCCGATCACAAGTGGTCAGCACTAATTATGGGGTCTAAAACATTTTGTGATCAGAAACCACATATGGAGGTAGTACGCATGTGAACACATCGCATTTGAGGTGTGAAACTCTTATCCATCCTGAATGCATCCCGGACAGCAGCATAGCACCAATCAATCTGTTAACCACTGCACTAAAATAAGATTTTTTAACTTTGCCAGTTATGTGCGGCTTTAAAAGGAAATAACCATCAGATGTGAAAAAAAACAACTTTTTTTAGTGTATCTGATATCAACATGCAGAAACATAGATAACAAGCTGACACATTTGAAGCTCAGGTTAATGGAATAGTTCACCCAATAATGAAAATTCTCTCATCATTTACTCATTCTTATGACATCCCGGACATGTATGTCCTTCTTTTTTCTGCTGAAATGAAGATTTTCAGAAGAACTTTTCAGCTCTTTTGGTTCACATACAGTGCAAGTGAATAGGTGCCAAAATTAAGCACCAAAAATCACATAAGTCAGCATTATAGTAATCCATAAGACCCCAGTGTTTAAATAAATATTTTCTGAAGCAATATGATAGGTGAGAGTGAGAAACAGATCGATATTTAAGTCCTTTTTTACTGTAATTTCTCCTCCCTGCTCAGTCAATCTCCACTTACATATTCTTCTTCTCCTCGTGTTTTTGTTGATTCATATTCTTCATGCATATCGCCCCCAACTGGGCAGGGAGAATAATGTTTAGCAAAATAGGACTTAAATGTTGATCTGTTTCTCACCCACACATATCATATCACTTTTGAATATACGGATTGAAACACTGGAGTCATATGAATAACTTTTAGTATGTCTTTGTGTTTTTTTTTCGTCAGAATTTTAGCACCCATTCACTTGCATTGTATGGAACTGCAGAGCTGAAATATTTGTCTAAAAATCATACTTTGTGTTCTGCAGAAGAAAGAAAGTCATACACACCTGCGATGGCATGAGGGTGAGGGATAGTTGGGTGACCTATCCCTACAGGTACTCCACTAACATAACGGAGAAATCTGTTCGAAATGTTTGTGCTTAGATTTAATTTAAGTGGTATCTGGGAGAAAGAATGACTGTGGTTTATTATCATGCAGTAGCACATAGGGATTGTTGTATGCCATCTTGAAATTTCGAGGGAGTCCCTTCCCTCGAAATTTTGAACAGGAGATGCATTTAAGACGCATTATAATATATGACTTATGTTTTGAATGACTATTGTGTAATAATATCCTACTTTATAATTGAACAATAATAATAAGATAAGTTAATATTATAATTCATGTAATAATCAAGTGGCCCAGGTTTCATAAAACAACTGTGTGAATGAAAAGTGATTAAGACCTTGTCAAATGACATTTGTGAACAGGGTTCTTTTACACTTGGTTCACATTTTGTCCAATTAAAGTGGTCTGAGTTTGGTTCTTTAAAATTGGATTTGAGTGTGATAACACTAATTTAGGGAAAATGTTTTTTGGGTTACTAACTTAAGTTGCATGTTCACAGCTCAGTAGGAATGACCCATGACTGTTTGATAAAGAGAATCCACATCATTACTTCTCTTTTATGCTCTCTTCTTTGAACCTCTTCATTCCTTGTCTCCTTTCCAGCTGGTGCTCCAGAGAGTTTAAACTCGGGACTGGATGAACCTGCAGAGCCCCAGGAAGCACTGGAGATCCCACCTCAAGAGCTGCAACAGCAGCAGCAGGGCCAAGAGCAGGTCATTTCCAATCTTTGTCTCGAGAATCAGCTGTTGCGCAATGAAGTGTCTTCTCTCAACCAAGAGATGGCCTCTCTAATCCAGAGAGCCAAAGACATGCAGGAGGGTGAGACAGACAGATTCCTGATGTGTATGTTGACCTGTATGTAGACTTGAATTCTGTGTTTGTAATTCTAAGACCTTGTATACTATGATTAACACTAGAAGTGAGCACAGAAGCTTAGACAGACTTCAAATGTGTGTTCTCTCCACGCTTGTAGAGGTGAACCTCGCCAGAGCTCGTGCTGACAAGTGGAATTCGAACCAGTCTCGCGTTGATCGCACAGTTCGAGAGCTGAGTGCACAGGTCGATGACCTCACAGAAGCTCTTTCAGCTAAAGACGGTCAGTTGGCGGTCCTGAAGGTGCGGCTGGATGAGGCAGATCAGCTACTGAAGGCCAGAAGTGCTGCACTTGAGGAAGCGCAAAATGAAAGGAGCAGGTGGGTCTCCATGACAACTCGGGGAACCAGAAAATCACTTATGGTTTAGATGGGGACCGACTTGGTTTGTTGATCTCCGTACAATTATGATGCCATATAAGTTTTTGTGAACTTTTCATATGCTACATGTCACATGGCTTCGGGCGATAAATTATGTCCACTTGGCTGATTGACAGAAGTGTTACTTCCCCCTTGTGTTAGTTCCTGTAGACACCCAGTATCTGTATCAGCCATTTAAAAAAAAACTATATCAGTCAACCACTGCTACAACTTTGCTCCCATACCTTCTCTTGTGAATAAAAAAGCCTGTATGATATATTTTGTGTTTCAGGATACTGCATGACCACAGTGAGGGCAGCAGTCTTCAGTCTCAGGCGTTACAGACACTACAGGACCGAGTGAGAGATGCAGATGCTGGTCTTAAGAGAGAACAGGAGAGCTACAGACAGATGCAGGTTAGTTAACACACATCATGGTTGATGTGAACATTAACTGAAGCTCCTGACCCGTATCTGCATGATTTTATGCACCGCACTGCTGCCACACGATTGGCTGATTAGATAACTGCCTGCATGATTGTTGGTGTCAGATGGACTGGTTTGAGTGTTTCTGTAACTGCTGATCTTCTGGGATTTTCACACACAAAACATTTTCTTGAATTTACTCAGAATGGTACCAAAAACAAAAAAACATCCAGTGAGCAGCAGTTCTGTGGACAGAAATGCCTTGTTGATGAGAGAGGTCAACAGAGAAGGTCAGACTGCTTCAAACTGAAAGTCTACAGTAACTCAGATAACCATTCTGTACAACTGTGGTGAGAAGAATATCATCTCAGAATGCTGTTTTTTGGCAGCACGAGGGGGACCTACACTATATTAGTCAGGTGGTTTAAATGTTGTGGCTGATCAGTGTAGTGCAATTATCAAACCACAAAAGCTGCGATTTAATTAAAGATTTAAATAGTCTCACGCTGCTTGCTTCGCATACTGTATGTGCGGAGCGCTGTTCTCTGTACCGTGTTTATGAATGAATGTTACATTTATATAGCTCTTTTTCTGACACTACACTCAAAGCGCCTTACACAGTGAACGGGGTACTCTTAGTGTGCAGTACACTCACCAGCTATTGGTGGAGAGTAGAGTTATAGAGCCAATTAATGGATGGGGATTATTAGGAGGACATAATTGAGAAGGAACTCTCCTCTACTCTTTTTACAAGAAGTGCCCTGGGATTGTTGATGACCACAGAGAGTCAGGACCTCAGTTTAACATCTCATCTGAAGTATGGTGCTTTTTTGCAGTATACTGTCCCATCACTATGCTGGGCCATTTGGACACACACAGACTGCAGGGTGAGCACCTTCTGCTGGCCTCTTTAATTCCTCTTCCAGCAGCAACCTTAGCTTATCCTCAGGAGGTCTCCATCCAGCTACTGGCCACGTTCAACCCTGCTTAGCTTCAGTGGGCTACCAGTCTTGAGCTACAGGGTGATATGGTTTGATTAGATAATTGCATGGATGATTGTATTTACACATACTCAAAACACTCAGGAGGCTAATGAGCTGAGCATATTACATTTACAACACTCTAGATTCACTAATTGAACATTTGTGTAATACCAAATATGCTTGGCCGCTAAAAGTTACTATCCAAATCTAATGTAACCTCACAACTCTGGGTTTTTGTGGATGGAAAAGTGATTGAGAGCTTTTCTCTGCAGAGTTGACAAAGGGCATTGTCAACTACTACAAACAGAAATATCGTCCTTCAGTGTTCCATCAAAATAAAGACATGCAATTTAAGGTAAATAATGTTATTATTTTTGTATTATTATTTTTTTAAATATTTTTCATAAATATTATACTGTTTTATCCATCCATCCATCCATCTTCTTCCGCTTATCCGGGGCCGGGTCGCGGGGGCAGCAGTCTAAGCAGAGATGCCCAGACTTCCCTCTCCCTAGACACTTCCTCCAGCTCTTCTGGGGGGACACCGAAGCGTTCCCAGGCCAGCCGGGAGACATAGTCTCTCCAACGTGTCCTAGGCCTCCTCCCAGTGGGACGTGCCCGGAACACCTCCCGGGGAAGGCGTCCAGGAGGCATTCGAAACAAATGCCCGAGCCACCTCAACTGACCCCTCTCGATGTGGAGGAGCAGCGGCTCTACTCTGAGCTCCTCCCGAGTGACCGAGCTTCTCACCCTATCTCTAAGGGATCGCCCAGCCACCCTGCGGAGAAAGCTCATTTCGGCCGCCTGTATCCGGGATCTTGTCCTTTCGGTCATGACCCAAAGCTCATGACCATAGGTGAGAGTAGGAACGTAGATTGACCGGTAAATAGAGAGCTTTGCCTTGCGGCTCAGCTCCTTCTTCACCACAACAGACCGGTACATCGACCGCATTACTGCAGAAGCTGCACCGATCCGTCTGTCAATCTCCCGTTCCATCCTTCCCTCACTCGTGAACAAAACCCCAAGATACTTAAACTCCTCCACTTGAGGAAGGATCTCCCCACCAACCTGAAGGGAGCAAGCCACCCTTTTCCGACTGTTATAAAAGTTTTATAAAATACTGTTTTATAAAAGTAATAATAATTGTAGTTGTTGTTAATATTCTACAAAAATATATTTACATTTTTATTTATTTACTTTATTTTGTATTTTCTGCCTAATTTGGAATTCCCAATGCGCTCTAAGTCTTTGTGGTGGCATAGTGACACCTCAATCAGGGTGGCGGAGGACGAATCTCAGTTGCCTCCGCGTTTGAGATCATCAACCCATGCAACTTATCACGTGGCATGTTGAGCGTGTTACCGCAGAGATCTAGTGCATGTGGAGGCTTCACTCTATTCTCCATGGCATCCACACACAACTCACCATGTGCCCCACTGAGAGCGAATCACATTATAGCGACCATGATGAGGTTACCCCTTGTGACTCTACCCTCCCTAGCAACAGGGCCAATTTTGTTGCTTGGGAGACCTGGCTGGAGTCAGTCAGCACACCCTGGATTCTTACCTGCGACTCATGGTGTGGTAGTCAGTGTCTTTACTTGCTGAGTGAGACCCTTCAAGTCAGTAGAGCATGTTTGCCTATTACTTAATTTTGGTCAAAATGAAACACTTTTTTTAATGCTAATAATCATATTGTAGTTCAAATCACAATATTTTTCATAATAATCGCAATCAGATTGTTTTGTTCTAATGGCTCAGCCACATACAACTTTTCTGACAAACAGATAGAGAACTAGGATTTCTCTCTAGGTTCTTTCTGTAAAGAATACCATAAAAGTAGTCCAGTCATGATAGACCTCATAATCATAACAATGGGTCATTATCTCCTAGAGTGAGTTTGCAGCACGGATGGCGAAGGTAGAGGCAGAGCGCCAGACTTTGGCAGAGACATTAACGAGCGCAGAGCGTCGCATGACAGAGGAGAAACAGAGAGCTGATGATCTTCACCAGCAGGTCAAAAGTGCTCGCTCCGCAGCAGAGTATGCCAAACAGGAACTACAGGACTACAGAAACAAAGCCTCACGCATATTACAGGTCTCATTCTCTACTAATTTCTTAAAACTTTATCCATGTCTAATAAGTATGTAAAGGTTAACAAGTGTGTGTTATTCCTCCAGTCAAAGGAGAAGCTGATCAGCAGTCTGAAGGAGGGCGCGGGTCTGGAGGTCCTAGAGGGGGCCGGGGCAGGAGTTGAACTCGAGGAGCTACGACATGAGAAAGAGTTGCAAAGAGATGAGATTCAAAAACTACAGGCCCAAATACAGATCTTACGAACAGACATACAGGTATTTCAGATGTACACACAAATAAAAACATTCACAAAGAAAGAAGTTCCAGTGCGTACAGATATCCTCTGTGCCCTGTAGGATCTGGAAACTCAGGCATTCACAGAGACCGAGAACTGGAGAGAACAAGTGGCAGAGGTACAGGAACAACATACCCAGCAGATCAGAGCCAAACAGGAAATAGAGGCAGAGCTGGAGAGGTCCAAACAGGTATGTGAGTGAGAGAGAAGACAGCTTTGCCGGATGTGGTGACATCCAGATTTTTTAGAGGGGAATTTTGCTGTGCACACAGTCATAGAAAACCTGAAAATATCTGGGAATTAAAAAATTGTGATGTCCACCCCTGAAAATGTCATAAAATGTTTGTGTCAATATGAATTTATCTATGTATGCTCACTATCAGCTGGAAATTACTCATGTGAGTGCCACTTCTAAAAAAAAGCTTAGCTAGTAATCATGAATGCTTGGAGCAGTCATGGAAATTCATTGGTAAAAAGGTTGGGAACACTGGCTATATTGTTCTTTTTTTTTTTTTAATAGGATGTTGTGAAATGAGTGAAAATCAATATATTTTTACTGCAGGAACTTCAGTACATTGAGGAAGAGCATCATCGCACTAAAATCACCCTGCAGGGTCGCGTCAAAGACAGAGAGGAGGAGATCCAGAAGCTTAGAAACCAGGTACCACAAACATATTTATGGGAAATATTTTTTTTTCTTATCATTTACTCACCCTCATGCCATCCCAGATGAGTGTGACTGTCTTTGTTCTGTACAATGCAAGTGAATGGTGAAAGCTTTTGAAAGCTTCAAAAACCACATAAAGGCAGCATAAAAGTAATTCAAATGACTCCGGTGTTTTAATCCCCTTCAGGGATTCGTTTTAATTAATTGGAATGACCCAATTGTTTTTGGGTGAGAACAGACTCCATATACCTAATTTTTCACTGTACATTTTTCCATTTCAGTCTCTTAGCACGATCATGATTTCTTTTTTTTTCTCCCCAATTTGGAATGCCCAATTCTCAATGCATTCTAAGTCCTCTGTGGCATGAGACCGTCAACCGAACCACATTATAGCGACCACAAGGAGGTTACCCCATGTGACTCTAACCTCCCTAGCAAATAGGACAATTTGGTTACTTAGGAGACCTGGCTGGAGTCACTCAGCACACCCTGGATTCAAACTCATGACTCTAGGGGTGGTACTCTGCGTTTTTACTCGCTGAGATACCCATGCCCCTAGCATGATTATGATTTCAAGCTTGATTACACTTCCAAGCGCTAATGGTGCTTCCAAGTGTAATCGAGCTTGAAATCATGATCATTAAAGAGACTGCTGATGTCAAGATTTAAAGTTTAAATAGTTAACTAATAGTTAACTTAAATAGTTATGTTAGTTATATTTTGGTCTGTTCTCACCCAAAACCGATTGGATCCCATCAGAATACATGTATTTAGCCACTGAAGTCATATGAATTACTGCTGCATCTATGTGCTTTTTGGATCTTCAAAGTTTTGGTCACCATTGACTTGCCTTGTCTGGACCTACAGAGCCAAGATATTCTTCTAAAAATCTTAATTTGTGTTCAGCAGAAGATAGAAAGTCATACACATCTGGGATGGCATGAGGGTGAGTAAATGATGAGAGAATTTTCATTTTTGGATGAACTATTCCTTTAAATTGCAAATATATAGCAATTGTGGTTTTTACAACATGTTCTTTTAAAAATAATAACAAAATAATTATGTGCACTATCTCCAAGTTTCAGAATTCTAAATAAAAGTTTTACAATGCTAGTTTATTTGTAAATGTTCCGCACTCACCCCTGCTAGCTGACCAATAAGGCTCTAAGCAACAGCAGTCAGGCTGAGCTGGAGGGCCGTTTGCACCAACTGACAGAGACCCTGATTCAGAAGCAGACCATGTTAGAGGCCTTGGGCACTGAGAAGAACTCACTGGTCTTTCAGCTTGAGAGGCTGGAACAGCAACTGAAGAGCCTACAGGGTGGTCAGAACAGTGGCTCACATGTCAACATAGGTGCCATTGAAGGACCTGGTAGGTGCACTACATGGGACATTCCATGAGGATTGGAATTTTATTCAACCCAAACTATTGGTGACAAGACCTGGGATTAGAGTTTATTTAACCATTATACAAGCATAATTTATACTTTGTTGTCAAGTTTTTATCTGACTAACGGAGCTTGAGAAACTACACATTTTATTCTGTGTCGAATCTGATGCTACCTGTTTGGTTCAGCTAATGGAATAAGGATAATTGTAATGAAGGTCAGGCAATTAGACAGATTTTTGTTCAGAGATGTAGTTTTAGTTTTTGATACTTGTTGTCAGACACTTACAATCTAACATGATTCTGTTTGAATGTTTGTGTGTGTTCAGGCGCTAGGCAGAGGAACACACCGATCCTGTTTAGTGATGCAGATGGCCCAGGAACAGGAGTGTACGGGAAGGTCCGTAAAGCTGCAAGCACCATTGACCGTTTCAGGTGACGAGTGCCTTTTAAACCTTTCTTTTAAACTAAATGTCTTGGACAGTGTCTTAACTGGAAATATTATAAAAAAGTTTTGCTGTATTCTTTTCCCCTCTAGTATACGTCTAGGAATCTTTCTCAGACGTTACCCCATGGCCAGGGTCTTCGTTATTATTTATATGGTGAGTTTCACAGCACATCAAGGAACATTTGAAAGTTCAAATGAATAAATCAAACCAAGGGAAAAATATGATATTCTTGTTGTTTATTATGTTTCTACAGTTTTTTATTTTTTAATGTTTGTTGTTCTTTCCAGGCACTACTACACCTTTGGGTAATGATTGTCCTTTTAACCTACACACCAGAGATGCACCACAATCATCCTGATGGGAGATAAAGGACTTTCTTTCTGTAATATAGTAATCTGTTTCTGATTAGTAAAGGTTACATTTAGGAAGCTCTCAGGCTGCTGTACAGTGGCTCAGTATGCATTCACCTTTGAGCTGACATCTACAGTTTGCACAGACATGCCGCTGGGCAGTTTTCTCTCACTCTCTTCCCCTCAATCTCCTTTCTGTCTTGGTCCATAAACATGATTGAATACTTTCAGTAAAGTATAAAGTGAAATATTTAAGGTGTAATTTAAAGGTGTGGTTTTACTCAATTGAGAATCTCAATTAATAATTTGTTTTATTCATCTTTCACATGAATTTAATCATGATTATTTTTGTTACAGTAAACAACTGATTGTATTTCCTCACACTGTAAAGCTGAATAAATATGAACACAGACATACAAGTATGACATCTCTGTTGTCCCAGCTGCTCTGTGTAAAATAATATAGAAACATACAGCAACAAGTTCATGAGCAAAAACATACATAATTTACACATTTATGTGAGATTATATTTACATTATATACAGTACTGTTCAAAATTTTGGAGCACATTAGATGATTCACAAAAACATTTGTCTTCAGGTGTTTATTTTACATCTGCTTTAGTGTGTCAATAGGAAATATAGATTGCAAAACATTATTTTTGTAAATAGAATAGAAGTAGAACAAGCAGTCCTGCAATAGGTTGTATGGTCTCCACAGAGCCCAGATCCCAACATCATCGAGTCAGACTAGGGTTAAAAAATGAGACAGACGCAACTAAGAACGGTGGCAAGTTTTCCAAGATGTTTGGAACAACCTATCTGCCAACAACCTTGAAAAACTGCAAGTGATCCTAGGAGTGTTGGTGCTGTTTTAAATGTTTAGGGTGTTTTTATGTTTACCTCACTTAATATGAAGTTAATTGAAGAATATATATATATATATATATATATATATATATATATATATATATATATATATATATATATATATATATATATATGATCAGCCGCAACATTAAATCCACCTGCCTAACATTGTGTAGGTCACCCTCATGCAGTCAAAACAGCACCAACCCACATCTCAGAATAGCATTATTAAATTATATTCTCACCACAATTGAACAGAACGGTTATCTGAGTTATCATAGACTTTGTCAGTTTGAACTAGTCTGGCCATTCTCTGTTGACCTCTCTCATCAACAAGGCGTTTCCATCCACAGAAATGCCCCTCACTGGATGTTTTTGGCACCATTCGGAGTAAATTCTAGAGACTGTTGTGTGTGAAAATTCCAGCAGTTACAGAAATACTCAAACCAGCCTGTCTGGCACCAACAATCATCCTTGCAATTATCTAATCAACCAATTGTGTGGCAGTACTGCAGTGCATAAAATCATGCAGATACGGGTCAGGATGAGGAAAAAAATGTGATCTTGGTGATTTGAACTGTGGCATGATTGTTGGTGTCAGATGGACTGGTTTGGGTATTTCTGTAACTGCTGATCTCCTGGGATTTTCATGTACACCAGTCTCAAGAGTTTACTCCGAATGGTGCCAAAAACAATAAACATCCAGTGAGCGGCAGTTCTGTGGACAGAAACGCCTTGTTGATGAGAGAGGTCAACAGAGAATGGTCAGAGTGGTTCAAACTGAAAGTCTACAGTAACTCAGATAACCGTTCTGTACAATTGTAGTGAGAAGAGGTGCGGGTCGGTGCTGTTTTGGTGGCACGAGGGGGACCTACACAATATTAGGCAGGTGGTTTTAATGTTGTAGCTGATTGATGTGTATATATATACACACATGCTTTTTCTGTTAAGTGGACTTTGTATGATGTTAATTACTTGATGAAAACTATGTCATTATTTTTTTAAGAAATCTTCACTTAGAAAGTTTTTCACAAGTACATAAAACTTTGGCACAGTACTGTGTGTGTGTGTGTGTGTATATATATATATATATATATATATACACACACACACACACACACACACACACACACACACACACACACACACACACTGGGCTGTTGCCCAAAAGATGTTGAGTTTGGGAGTTAGGCTCCGTTTCGCGGTCGGCCCACCGGGAAAAGTCCTGGTTCTCTCCATGGCCAGTCCGCCCCTGAGTTCAACTGCAAAATGTGTAGCAATGTGAAACAGCCCATCGCTCTAATGTAGCTGCTTCTGATGCAGTGGAGTCCACTGCATGATACTTGACATAAAACATTACATGTAATTTAAATTCATGATGTTTATCGTCATTAGTGTTTGGTTGGAAAAATGTTATAATATTTAATTATTATTATTAATATTATATGATATAAAAGACCAGGTTGTCCTCACACAAGGAGTGCGTTCTGCCTGAGAGATATTAGGTTAAACATCGGAACACTACAGTGTACAAATATGAGAAGATTGCAATACTCACTCTGTCCAGCGGCGTCGCTGTGGTCAGGTGGGAAGTGTGTGAGATGATTAATGTTGGTCCTCCACCGTCCCACAATCGCTCAGTGCCGTCCACGTCCTCTCTGACAGCTGATCAGTCCGGCTGTGATGGCTGCAGTTGAGCTGGCAATTTATCGGCATGAAAAACACAACGAACCAAAACAAACTCGAAATCTGTCAGACCATATGTCGACATAAGCCGGTGACGAACTCTTCGTAGTTCCCGTGAATTTTACGAGTTTAACGCGGCGTTTATGTCATGAAGCTTTAAACAGTTGGGATCCGGAATCACTGCCTATTAAGAATGATTAAACATATTAAAATAAACCAATAGTTATTATTAGCTATTGTGGGTCCATGAAGCCCTCGATCGTATGCGTCTGTATTGTCATTTATTGTTTGTTTGTGTGAAAGGCTCGGTTCGGTAATTAACGATTAGATCCTGTCCGATTCGTCATGACTTCCTGGCTTGGAGGATTGGGCTCCGGCTTGGGACAGAGTCTCGGCCAGGTTGGGGGAAGCTTGTCTTCGTTTACCGGGCAGATCTCTAATTTTACCAATGATATTTTACTGGAAAGCACCGAGGAAGTAGGAGGTGAGTTCATATCAGACATGTAGTTAAATCAGTTGCCATGTATAGACTTTTCAGCAATTTTGAAAGTTTTTTTGACAATAAAGTCGTGTTTTCCAAAATATTGTTTCTGGAGGTGTTCATATTTTGTGTATTATGTATTGACCATTGTCATTTAGAATAAGATTTTGGTTACACATGACATTTATATGTCATTTATTATACATTATTTACATTTGGTGTGCACAAATGACGATAAGTGATAAGTTCATGAATATGAATACATTAATATAGTTTTAGAATGTGGATAAAAATGATACTTGATTGTTAATTTAAACATTTAATAAAAACACGCGCTAATGGATTTTCTAAAATTTTTGAAATATGATTGTTATCATATGTGGTTTTTGAACACATAATTTTGTTTATTTTACAGCTTCTCAAAGCAATTAAGTTTTCCTTGTCATCCTTTATATGAGTAGTCCCTTTAATTTTTTCCAATGAAAAAGTCATTTACAGTAATTAATTACTTAGTAATGCATTACACCACTCTGCTGGAAATGAATTACCGTGATGGGTGTCTCTGCCTTGTCCTTTGTTGTGTCTTCTCTTAAAGTTGACTATTTGTGGAAACATGTAACTACCAGTGTTTGTCAACAAATAAACAACTTGCTGGTGTCAGAAGTAAATATGCATCTTTCACTGTTGGTGAAGTGGACATGCATGGCACACAAAGAAGTTTGATCACCATCTTCCAGCATAGCAGACAGACCCTAAGACACGTTTCACATTGCATTGACCTGCCTGTTAGATAATTAATTCACATGCATTTCTGAGAAGAAATAAGTTTATTAGATGATTGGCCATTCTTAGCCCTCATGCCATCCCAGATGTGTATGACTTTTCTTCTTCTGCAGAACAGAAACAAAGATTTTTAGAAGAATATCACAGCTCTGTGGGTTCTCACAATGCAAGTGAATGGTGACCAGAACTGTGAAGGTCCAAAAAGCAAAAAAGGCAGCAAAAAGTACTCCATAAGACTCCAGTGAACAAATCCACGTCTTCAAAAAAAAGCAATATGATGAGAGGTGTGGTTAAAAAAACAGAACAAAATTAAATATTTTTTTAACCATAAATCTCCACTTTCAATTTCTTCTTCTTTAGTTTTTTTGGTTATTCATATTCTTTATGCAGTGCCACCTACTGGTTGGGGCTGGTCAAAGGTGGAGATTTATAGTAAAAAAGGTCTGTTTCTCACCCACACCTATCATATCACTTCCGAAGACTGGGATTTAACCACTGGAGTCATTTGTATTACTATTATTCTGCATTTTTTGTGCTTTTTGGATATTCAAACTCCAGGTCACCATTTACTTGCATTGTATGGACCTACAGAGCACAGACATTCTTCTAAATATCTTTGTGTTTTGCAGAAGGTAGAAAGTCGTACACATCTGGGATGGCATGAGGATGCGAAAATGATGAGAGCATTTTCATTTTGGGGTGAGCTATACCTTTAATATGACATTTGCTGCTCTGTCTGTCCCAAATCCAGGTCCTCTGTATTAAATAATGAAAATTGGTTATGTAATTTGTTACTCTTGTGTATGTGTTAGGCCTAGATTTTGCTAGCAGGGTTGACACAGAGTGTGCTCTGTGTGTGTAAATGTTTCTTGCTAGTCATGTGAATCTAAACTAAAATTCTGCCATGCCAGATTTCAGGGGAAAAAAGTAATTGTAAATTCATTACTATGTTGACACTGACAGTAGTAAATATGTCAGCAAATAATATTATTGGATTATGCTTATGTTCCAACAGTATTTGTCAGTTATAAAGATAAGATTTCATGCTCCTGTTGTGCAGCTGCTGCAATCTTAAATAACGTCATCTGGAATGTTGGTATTTAAAGGGACATTCACCCAACAATTGACTGAATCTCTTGAAACCATGACCATGAACAATTCATGCAGGCATAGTGTGACTGTTTGCTCAGGAAATGCAATCTTGCTAGTGTTTGGTTGTACTAAACAGAATATTTTCCTGTGTACATTTTACACTTGGCAAGGATTGTTCACCTTTAACCAATTTATTCAGTGAGGTCTTGTGGTTTATCAGTGTATCGTCTTCATCAAGAGTTGGAACTGCTGGACGATTCACAGAAGTGATTTTTTGCTGTAGTTGCCATCAACATTATCATCATTATTGTATATCTACATGAACAAAAAGTGTTTTCCCAGAGTTGCTGCTGCTATATAAAATAGAGTTGTATAATTGGATATATGCTCATGTTTTTTTGGAACCGTGGCTTTAGTGTGTTTTCTTTTTCCTGCAGATGCTGCAACTGAGCTTCAAATGTCTGACTCTAGATTGCAGGAGCTGCAGACTACATATGCAACACAAAAATCTGAGGTGAATAACTGGGCTCACCGTATCAAGGGCTATGCTAGATCCTCATGTTGATGTATTGACCATGATCCATTTCTTTATTCATGAGACACATTGTTTTAAATATGGAGAAGTGCCTGACTTTTTGAAAACTGTCTGAGTCAGATCTTTCCTACTGTTCACATTCTTTAAAAAACACTCACTCAACATTTTCAAGTACGCTGCAAACCAGTGACATTGAAATTTACATTGGATTTACAGTGCTGTGGAAAAGTATTTGCCCCATCCTGATTTCTTCTGTTTCTGTGTATATCTCTTACTAAATTGACAAAATCTAACATAAAACAAAGGCAATCTGAGTAAACACAAAATACAGTTTTTAAAAGATCATGTAATTTATTGAAGCAATAAAGTTATCCAATACAAACTAGGCCTGTGTGAAAAAGTTCCTCCCTTAGTTATTAAATTCCCAATCCATGAATCTGCATTCATAATGGGGTTCAGTTGGAATAGACACACCCAGGCCTGATTACTGTCAGCCCTGTTCAATCAAATCAATGCATAAACACAACTTTTTCAGCAGCATGAAGTTGGCTAAAAGGTCTCACCCAATAGCACATATGCCAAGGTTGAAATAAATTCCAGAAATGATGAGGAAAAAGGTGATTGAAAAACATAGTCTGGGAAGGGTTACTATGCTATTTCAAAGGCTTTTGGACTCCAGAGAACCACAGTGAGAGCCATTATCTCCAAATGGAGAAAACTTGGCACAGTAGTGAACCTTTCCAGAAGTGGCCAACCTTCCAAAATTCCTCCAATAGCACAGCGACGACTTATCCAGGAAGTCATAGAAAAGCCAAGGACAACATCCAAAGAACTGCAGGCCCCTCTCGCATCAGTAAAGCTCACTGTTCAAGACTCCACAATCAGAAAGACACTGGTCAAAAATGCCATCCATGGAAGTGTGACACGGTGAAAACCACTGCTAACCCAGAAGAACATTAAGGCTTGTCTGAATTTTGCCAAAACACACCTTAATGATCCTCAAAGCTTTTAAGAGAATGTTCTGTGTACTGATGAGTCAAAAGTGGAACTGTTTGGGAGACAGGGGTCCCGTTACATCTGGTGTAAATCAAACACATATGTCCATAAAAGAACATCATCCCTACGGTTAATCTTGGTGTGGGTAGTGTGATGGTGTGGGGATGCGAAAGAACTGCTGTGAAAGAAGCTATTAAAGCGCACCTATTATGGTTTTTCAAATATTACCTTTCATGTAGTTTGTTATTTAGCTGTTTGTGAATGTAAAAAAAGTTGGCAAAGTTTCAAACATCAAAGTGCACGACAAATGGAGTTATTGACTTCCAAATGAAAGAAAGAATTGATTTGAACACCTGAAACGTGTCGTTAGTAATTCCAGACTTCCTGTACTAATCTACATAATTTGGTAACAAAAAACCCACCTCTGGTCTTCATTGGCTGCTCGTGAACCACTTTGACCTTCCCTCAAACACTAGATTACACAGCAGTAGACCAATCACAACAGACTGGGACATCTGACCAATCAGAGCAGAGTAGGTTCTCTGAAAGGAGGAGTTTAGAATGAATCCTTTAGAATGGATCATTAAATGAGTCATTTTTGACACTGGTGAAAAAAGGTAATGCTACAATTTAGGCACGTTTTAAAACCATAATAGATGCTCTTTAAGTTTAAGGTGTTGGCTAAATTTTTTGCTTCAATGAAAAAATATATTTTGTGTGTACACTGGTTGCCTTTGTTTTATGTTATATCTTGTTTGAATATCTAAAACAATTTGCTATGAACAATGCACAAAAATAGAAGAAATGTATATGTGGGCAAATACCTTTTCACAACACTGTATTTAAAACATATATGTACAAGTTTTGCATCACGCTTTTTAAGTACATTTTTCTTATGGTCATTTTATGTCAGAAAACATTTAGATGAACATTTAAACATTTGTTAGATGTACACAAATGTACCAGATCATTCAACTTTCTTTACTTAAATATGTATGTCACACAAGTAAGATTTAGCAACTAATAACAAGTTTCTACTTACTTGGCTCTAAAGAAAATAACAACTGAGTTTGGTCACTTGTTTCCTTATAAGAAGTGCACATAAAGCTGCACTTTAGCTATGTATATTCACATGAGCAAAGAAAAATGATATGAATTGATCAGGGTCCATGTCGACCACTTATGGAACACTATTCACCCAAATGGTGACTACAGGAAACAGCTTTTGATAGTAAAACAACATCAATAATACTAAAAAGAGCTAAAATCTCTATGAATTCTTAACATCTAATTAAATGACCCAATAAGTTTCTTTTGACCAAACAATCATGCTTCTATTATTCAAGCATAAGGTCTTGTGGTTATTCCACACAAACACAGTTCTGTACTTGATTGTTTGAGGTAGTTGTACTTAAAATCTTAATTTTATCTGAAGTTTAAGGAATTAAAAATTATTCATTTACTTTATGTAACTCTCTAAGTTCACCTTAAAATGTATGTTTTGTGTATACCAAAGACATTCTAGCAAGTCAGTCCACTGGCGGCCATATTTGGAATGCTCCTGGGAGTCTATTTTCAGTCATGACAGTGCTGCTCCTATCTACTTTAATGGGGGAACACCAAAATCTCAAAAACTGCTTGACAAGCTTACATTTTTAATGACATTTCAAATCAGCAGTACAATCTGATGACACTGGTATACTAATTTGTGCTTTACCTCATATTATGCTACATTTTTCCCAGGTTGTACAGGTAATGTGCATGCAAGTTTTCAAGTTGATTTACACAACATGTCTGTGTATAAAAGGTGATTGCTCTTTTACCTGTAAGGCAGGACTTCCTTTTCTACATCCATTGACCATTGGGTGCTAGAGCTTCTTGGTTAGGCATTCCAATTTCTCCCATTCATTTTATAAAAGTGGCCTGTCTCTGGTTGTACACATTAATGAAAATTAAGTAAAGCTAAAAATTGTCTAAATATGTATATCTCTGATTAGAAGCTACTTATCTTTATACGTCATGGTTGTTGAGCTAACAATTAATTGTATGTAGATGCAATGTAGATTAAAGAGAATCAACTGAATAAAATATTACGATTAATTATTTTTAAATGACAACACACACACAGACACACACACACTGGTGGCCAAAAGTTTGGAATAATGTACAGATTTTGCTCTTATGGAAAGAAATTGGTACTTTTATTCATCAAAGTGGCATGAAACTGATCACAATTTATATAGTCAGGACATTGATCCCACAAAAGCTCAATGGGGTTAAGATCCATAACACTCTTTTCCTATTATCTGTTGTCCAATGTTTGTGTTTCTTTGTCACCTCTAACCTTTTCTTTTTGTTTTTCTGTTTCAAAAATGGCTTTTTCTTTGGAATCCTTTACTGTTTACTGAGTCTTCTCTTTACTGTTGTACATGAAACTGGTGTTGAGCGGGTAGAATTCAATGAAGCTGTCAGCTGAGGACAAGTGAGGCGTCTATTTCTCAAACTAGAGACTCTGATGTACTTATCCTCTTGTTTAGTTGTACATCTGGGCCTTCAACATCTCTTTCTGTCCTTGTTTGAGCCAGTTGTCCTTTGACTTTGAAGATTGTAGTGTACTGTAGGATATTTGGTACTGATGAATTTAGAAGGAAACAGTTAGAGTGCCCTCATTTTCACACCATTATATGTAAGGGTATTTGGTATGCTAAATTTAGAAGGGAATTTAAGGTATCAAAATATGTGAGCTATGAACTAAATTGAACTGTCCTTATTGTACATTATTAGGTAATGAAATGTATAATGGAATTAGTCGTGTTCGACAACCATTATAAATTAGATAAATGACAAATAACTAGATTATTTGTCTGAATAAAATTCTCCACCATTAAAATCGTAATACAGCGGCTCGTTGTATCTGCTCACAATTTCTATTGTAAGGAATTTGCTTTAATAAGTGAATTATGAGTAATTCACTTATTGGAGTGATATTATTCTCATGGGTTATTGAAAATAATATCACAGATATTTAGGTATAGCTTTGAAGCAAAATCTTTTAGAAATAGGGATGAGATTATTTATCAAAATATACCACAGTCAGTCATCTTTGAATACAGACAAACTTTATTACTATTCTAAACATAAATCTAATCTAACACATATATACATGAGACAGGTTGGTGAAAAGTGACATAATGTGAAATAACTGATCAGTATAGTGAAAATGAACTTTATGGAGTCTGTTGACAATACCTTAAGAACCATTTAACCTTATTTGAGTCTACATCGATTTGTTATCAGATTACCCAAAGTATTTAACAAATACACCAGCAATTTGAGCGCAATATTGTAGATGTACTTGCGTGTAGTGGTGTTTCCTTGCGTTCTTTGTGTTACTTGGTTCTTGGTCGAAAGTTCGTTCCGTCAATGTTTTGGACCTCTGTAAGATCGTAGTTATTGTCTGTATGAATGATGAGTTTGGCTTTGAAGCAAGGCCTTCTCAGAGACCATAGAGAGTGAGAGGCTTCCTCGGGACATTGAGTCCTGAGCTTCCTTGGACCTCACATGGCATGGATCTGGTTCCCAACAAGATCCTGAGAAGACTACGAGGGAAGAGTCAGAGCGAAGTCTGAGCAGTCAGAAGAGCAGGAGAGACCAGTTGAGAGACCACTACAGAAGAGAAGCGACTGAAGAGAGGGTGTTCTTCCTTTTTGGAAACATTTTACCTGAAATTGGCCACATTCCCAAAGGTGTCCTGCGCCAATCAGAAGTGACCTTTCAGAGTCACATGGTCAACTGGGCTGTCTTTTCCGACTTTTTTTTTTTTAATTTTATGGTCCTTTGTTTCAGATTCTTTTACAAAATTCCAGCTCAATATTTAATCATGAACTTTTATATCTTGAGAATGGTACAAGAGACATGATATTTGTTGTCATCAGCTTCCTTCATGTAACTAAGCGAGCGTTTACATACTAAACATGACATTCTTTCATTAATATTGTATGTGTAGGTACAAAACATGAAAATCCCTGGTTACAAATCATACTGGTTAATTCCTTGGTTATACAACATGGATAAAACATTGCACACATTTTAAAGAGGTACATCAGGCTATAATCATTAATTTGTCAGTTATACAAGTTACCACAGTTCAACGCAATTGTCAGAATTACCTAGCAAGCTTGGGTATTGTATAAATCGTGGATTTAAATGCATTCTGTACATTTTATTAGGTTAAATCAGTAAAGTACTGTGTGTAGAATGTTCCTGGATTAAGATGAAATATGTTAGTATTCGAGTCGTGCAAATCTGATGGTATTTTGGAAACTTTTCAAACAGCAGTCTGCTTTAACTCTGTGTGGAAGTTCAGAAGGTCATGCGCTGAGGGGCCTTTCTGAGCAATGTTGATGCCTGGGCCAATTAATTTATGACGGTGAAGAATTAAAGAATTGCAAAGGTTGTTTTTTTCCTAGATTCAAATCATGTCATTTCAATTCTTCTGCATGTAAAATACTACAACACCTTTGTATGAAATCTTCAGTTTTTGGGAATTTTAAGCATTGTATAGCCTTCATTCCTCAAAACAATGATTGACTGGTGAGTTTCTAGAGCAATTTTTGCCATTTTTGACCTAATATTGACCTTAAGACATGCCAGTCTATTGCATACTGTAGCAACACAAACGCAAAGACAGTGTTAAAATTCATTTAATGAACCAAATAGCTTTAAAAAAAATTTGATATAATGGCAAGTGATTTTCTAGTACCAAATTAGCAATTTTGCATGATTACTCAAGGATAAGGTGTTGGACAATTTCCTTCTGAAAACGCAAAATCTGTACATTATTCCAAACCTTTGGCCACCAGTGTAAATAATTTCAAAATGTTTGTGACCCATATACAGTGCATCCAGAAAGTATTCACAGCGCTTCAATTTTTCCACATTTTGTTATGTTACAGCCTTATTCCAAAATGGATTAAATTAATTATTTTCCTCAAAATTCTACAAACAATACCACATAATGACAACGTGAAAGAAGTTTGTTTGAAATCTTGGCAAATTTATTAAAAATGAAAAATGAAAAAAAATTACATAAGTATTCACAGCCTTTGCCCTGACCCATGACACTCAATATTAAGCTCAGGTGCATCCTGTTTCCACTGATCATCCTTGAGATGTTTCTACAACTTGATTGGAGTCCACCTGTGGTAAATTCAGTTGATTGGACATGATTTGGAAAGGCACACACCTGTCTATATAAGGTCCCACAGTTAACAGTGCATGTCAGAGCACAAACCAAGCCATGAAGTTCAAGGAATTGTCTGTAGACCTCCGAGACAGGATTGTATTGAGGCACAGATCTGGGGAAGGTTACAGAAACATTTCTGCAGCATTGAAGGTCCCAATGAGCACAGTGGCCTCCATCATCCATAAATGGAAGAAGTTTGGAACCACCAGGACTCTTTCTAGTGCTGGCCACCCGGCCAAACTGAGCAATCGGGGGAGAAGGGCCTTAGTCAGGGAGGTGACCAAGAACCTGATGGTCACTCTAACAGAGCTCCAGCGTTCCCCTGTGGAGAGAGGAGAACCTTCCAGAAGAACAACCATCTCTGCAGCACTCCACCAATCAGGCCTGTATGATAGAGTGGCCAGACGGAAGCCACTCCTCAGTTAAAGGCACATGACAGGCACCTGAAGGACTCACACCATGAGAAACAAAATTCTCTGGTCTGATGAAACAAAGATTGAACTCTTTGGCCTGAATGGCAAGCGTCATGTCAGGAGGAAACCAGGCACCGCTCATCACCTGGCCAATACCATCCCTACAGTGAAGCATGGTGGTGGCAGCATCATGCTGTGGACATTTTTTTCAGCGGCAGGAACTGGGAGACTAGTCAGGATCAAGGGAAAGATGAATGGAGCAATGTACAGAGACATCCTTGATGAAAACCTGCTCCAGGCTGCTCTGGACCTCAGATTGGGGTCAGTCTTCCAACAGGACAACGACGTTCAGCACAGAGCCAAGACAACAAATGAGTACCAAATAATTGGTACCAAAGGTGGTTCAACAAAGTGTTGAGCAAAGGCTGTGAATACTTATGTACATGTGATTTTTTTTTTTTTTTTTCTTCTTGTTTTTTTTTTTTAAATAATTTGCAAAGATTTCTAATAATCTTCTTTCACATTGTCATTATGGGGTAATGTTTGTAGAATTTCGAGGAAAATAATGAATTTAATAAATTTTGGAATAAGGCTGTAACATCGCTGTGAATACTTTCTGGATGCATTGTATTGACACATCTCTGCTGTTTTCCACCCCCTTTTCAATGAAACTTTGTGTGTTTGCCTTTACTTGTTAGTTCGAGCACTTGATGAGAATAAACTCTGAGCTTGAGGAAAAGTTAGAGGCGGCAGAGATTCAGGTCAAACAGCAGTCAGTGGAATACAGAACACTTCTGCAACAGAAAGAGGTATGAACTGAAATGACCTTAGTGTTTCCACACCCAGACAACAGTGCTCACTGCTTACCTGATAACCTACTTCTCACTCTAGTTTTAAATTGTGATAGTGTGGTATTGTTTGTGTTGCTTTTGTCAAGGTGGAGATTAGTCACCTTAAGGCTCGTCAGAGTGGTCTGCAGGAGGAGATGCAGAAACTCCAGTGCTCCGCTCAGTCCGTGGCCCACTTTTTCTCCTTTGATGCTGCTGCACTCCCTGTCACCACTGGTGCCACTACCACTACTAATTCTTCCTTCTTGCAGCAGCCCTCAGCTGTCCATCAAGGTTTCCATGGTGATGAGGTTGACATCAGTGACGTCCTGTGGTCACAACAGGAAATTAACCGACTGTCCAGTTTGGTGCATCGTCTAGAAGCTGACGTGTCCCATTGGAGGAGAGTGGCTCAGGTAGAAGTCTGCTAGTGTGCACACAGAACCCAACAACTATTAAAGGTGAAATGTGTCATTTCTGTGGCACCGCAATTTTCAAATAACTTTTTAATGGCTGTGTGACGAGGAAGTAATGTTACAGCCTGGCCACGGTGTCTTTCTTGTCACAGGCTGTTTTCAAATAAGTTACCCCGACTGCCTTTTTTCATTAAACAGGCAATCCCGGCCCCAGTTGGACCACTCAAATAAATAAATTGCAATTGTGTTTGGTGCCAATAGTGCCATATAAATGATTAATTTCAGTTGTAACTATTTCATACACTTAAACATAATGAACATTATACCATGTTTTTTTTTTTACATTTGCACCTCTCAGGTAGCTAAGATTCCAGGAGCAGATGGAAATGGAGACCAGGGTGAAGTTTTGAAACTGCAAAGAACGATCAAGGTGAAAACCACTGATTAGTCATTTGAACTGTAACAACTAGAGTTTTATATACTTTCTTTCTATTGGCCGATTAGTTAACTCAAAAATGCCCTCATGCCATCACAGATGTGTATGACTTGTATTTGAGATGTGTATTTTTTCTTCAGAACACAAATTAAGATTAAGAATAGCTGAGATATTATTATTAATATTTCCGTTTGTGTTCGGTAGAGGAAAGAAAGTCATGCACATCTGGGATGGCATGAGGGTGAATAAATGATGAGAGGATTAAAATTTTTGGGTGAACTATCCCTTTAAGCCGATTTACGTGGTTTGGCCCAATCAGGAACTGAGAGATGAAATGGCACAGGAGGTGGATCAGCACCAGCACGAACTTACAGCGCTACAGGATGCCCAGAGGCAGAAAATGGCTGATATCACAAAACGGCACAGAGATGATCTGGCAGAGTATGAGGAGAGAATTGAGGAACTTGAGAAGCAGCTTCAGAGTGGTGAGGAGCACAGATGGTTATTAAAAAGAGAGCCAGGATCTTTTTCAAACAATATATGCCATCTTTTTCAAAGAGCAGGGTGGCTGATAGGCTAATATAATGCAGATTCATCAAACAATATTAGTAAGTATTAAATTATATATTCATAAATTGTCAAAAAATTTTGTATTTTATTTAGAATTTTATTTACTCAAAAATTCACACAAAACTTTAACTTTCTAAAAATAAACTCTTAAGATTTTTTGTTTTTGATGGTAGATAGCAGTTTGTCCTGCTTTCTGTTTAGTCTTCCAATTTTAGTAATTGTTTGCACAAAGAAGTTGTAATACCTTAGGTAGAAGGAAATGGCAACAGTGCACACAGTAGCCAAGCAACAACGGGTGATGTGTTCATTATCAATCGCATTTTCTTACAAAAAGACTGAATCAAACTAATTGCACAGGCGAAGTCAGAAGTTTACATACACCTTAGCCAAATACATTTAAACTCAGTTTTTCACAATTCCTGACATTTAATCGTAGACTTTCCCTGTCTTATGTCAGTAAGGATCACTACTTTATTTTAAGAATGTGAATTGTCAGAATAATACTAGTGTTTTATTTCAGCTTTTATTACTTTCATCACATTCCCAGTGTGTTAGAAGTTTACATACACTGTTTATATTTGGTATCATTGCCTTTAAATTGTTTAACTTGGGTCAAATGTTTTGGGTAACCTTCCACAAGCTTCTCACAATAAGTTGCTGGAATTTTGTCCCATTCCTCCAGACAGAACTGGTGTAAATGAGTCAGGTTTGCAGGCCTACTTGCTCGCACACACTTTTTCAGTTCTGCCCACTAATATACTATTGGATATGCACCACCAGTCCCTCCTGCAGCAAAGCACCCCCACAACATGATGCTGCCACCCCCATGCTTTATGATTGGGATGGTGTTCTTTGGTTATCAAGCCTCACCCTTTTTCCCTCCAAATGTAATGATGGTCATTATGGCCAAAGTGTTTGATTGTTGTTTCATAAGACCAGAGGACATTTCTCCAAAAAGTAAGATCTTTGTCCCCATGTGCACTTGTAGTCTGGCTTTTTTATGGCAGTTTTGGCTGAGCAGCCTTTCAGGTTATGTCGATATAGTACTTGTTTCACTGTGGATATAGATACTTGTCTACCTGTTTCCTCCAGCATCTTCACAAGGTCCTTTTCTGTTGTTCTGGGATTGATTTGCACTTTTCGCACTAAACTACATTCATCTCTAGGAGAGAGAATGTGTCTCCTTCCTGAGCGGTATGATGGCGGCGTGGACCCATGGTGCTTATACTTGCATACAGTTGTTTGTACAGATGAACGTGGTACCTTAAGTCATTTGGACATTGCTCCCAAGGATCTACCAGACTTGTGGAGGTCCACAATATTTTTTCTGAGTTCTTGGCTGATTTCTTTTGATTTTCCCATGATGTCAAGCAAAGAAGCACTGAGTTAGAAGGTAGACATTAAAATACATCCACAGGTACACCTCCAATTCAGTACATCTCCTATCAGAAGCTAACTGACTTATTTTCTAAAGACTTGACATAATTATCTGGAATTGTCCAAGCTGCTTTAAGGCACAGTTAACTTAGTGTATGTAAACTTCTGACCCACTTCTGTAAAACTATTTGTCTGTACAATTGTTGGAAAAATGACTTGTGACATGCACAAAGTAGATGTCCTAAATGACTTTCCAAAACTATAGTTTGCTAATATTAAATCAGTGAAGTGGTTAAAAGATGAGTTTTAATGACTTCAACCTAACTGTATGTAAACCACTGACTTCAGCTTTACATAGTGCACACATTGAATGACATTTATTTATAGCGCACATGAAGCGGTTTTACTTGAAGTTGTTCATGCGCTTGTGCGGACCCAGTGAGTAGAAGTCTCGTGACTGTTTCCAGTTTAGATGCCCCAGATTGCTTGCTTGGAGTGTCACTGACTGTCCATCATGCAACATTCATTAGTCAGAGGGACACAGTTTTTATCCAGGCTGTTATGAAAGCACTTAAGAGAAATATATATGAGTGCTCTACAGGAAGAAAACAGATTTGTGCAAGTTACGTGGGGTATGAGAATGAAATCTGTTTGAAGGAGAATTCCACATGTTTGCAGAAAGTATTTAACAGAAGTTTTATTGATATTTGCCTTTTATCATTAGACAAGACAGTTAAGTTCTAGTAAACTGTTGAAAAGAGAGAGGGAGAGTGAAACACGCAAGCATTTTAACATTATTATTGCAGTAACATGATGGCATGTAAAAACTAGGGTTATCAATTGATTCAAATTTGTAATTGAAATTATTACATGAGATGGCAATTAATCTAATTAAATGTGTAATTATCAAATAATTATAAAAATGTATATTTAAATAACTGTAAATATATGTATTATAATATAGATATTCAACCCCAATTCCAAAAAAGTTGGGACCGTTTGAAAAATGCTAATAAAAAAAAGTAGTTATTTTTAATTATATTTACCCTTTGCTAAATTGTAAACTTTACAACTACACCTTATGTGATGCATTACCTTGTGAATTTCCTTGTACAGTAATTTAAAAAAAGATAATTACAACATGCTCCAAAACAGTTAAGACAGGGGCAATTTGAGATTAATAATAATCTGAGTTAAAATAACAAGATAATGTGAAACAGGAGATGTTAAACAGGTGAGGCAAACGTGTCATAGTATATAAAGAGCCTCCAAAAACAGCCTAGTCCTTCAAGAGCAGATACTAGAGCAAATAATCCAGCACTTTGAGAACTATGTTCCCCAAAGACTAATTGGAAGGATTTTGTGCATTTCACACTCTACAGTGCACAATATAGTTCAAAGATTAAAGGAATCTGGTCAAATTTCGGTGCACGAAGGGCAAGATCAAACATCCCTCAGACATCACTGCCTTAAAAAACATCATTCATCTGTAATCTGATCGTGGGCTTGGAATTACTTTAGTAACCTTTGTTAGTCAACACCACTCTCTGATGCATTCTCAGATGCAAGTTAAGACTTTACAATGCAAAGCAGAAGCCCTACATCAACACTGTCCAGAAGCGATGCTGAATTCTCTGGGCTCAGTCTCCTCTTAGATGGAAAGTAGAACATTGGAGCTGTTTTTTTTAGGTCCAATGAGTCCACATTTCATATAGTTTTTGAAAAGCACAGCTGTCGTGTTCTCTGGACCAAAGAAGAAAAGGACCATCCAAGCTGTTATCAGCATCATGTCCAAAAGCCAGTGTCTGTATGGGCCAGAGGTGTGTCAGTGCCCATGGCATGGGTAACTCGCACATCTGTGAGGGCACCATTAATGTAGACAGGTATGTAAAAATTTTGGAGCATCATATAGTGCCATCGAGCACTGTCTTTTCCAGGGACATCCCGGCATTTTCAGCAAGACAACTTCAAATTTGGCTGATTTATCGGTCTCACCAATGTATCGGTCGACCACTACATTCAACATTGTTTTTCCTTGTTTCCCCAGGAGAGGCAAACGCAGTCAGCACACCAACACCAGTGCAGGAGTCCACCAAACTTCAAGAGTTGCAATTTACCATTCAGTCTTTACAGGAGGAGGTGGAGCTTCAGCACAAAAAGTACAGTGATCTGTTAGCCAGCTTGAAGGAAGCAGAGCGTCATAAGGCTGAGCTGGAGAGGGAGAAGGAGGAGGCTATAGCAGAAAACACGGAATTGCTGCAGAATTACAGTCGCCTTCAAAAGTCTGTTAACGAACTTCAGGCTCGAGTCCAGGAACAGGAGGGGAAGTCTGTGTTGAAAGCCCAACAGGACAATAAGATTCAAACCCTGAGTAAAGCCTTGGCAGGTAAACAGAATGCCAGAAATCATAATGACTCAGCTGTCATCTCAATCAAACTGTAAATTGTTATTGACAAAATGGAGACCTCTGATATAAAGTTCTCCTGTATATGATCCTTTATAGGTGTTGCCCTTGGAAGTCAAATTCATAAACTGCTCTGTCATGCTTGGTTTTGTAATTTTTGCTTTTTTTAGCTGCAGATAAAGAGATGAGTAAATTGAAGAGTCTCAGCGAGGTACATTTGCTAACACCTTCCTCAACACAGTTCAGAAATGTATACACATTCAAATGAACATTATAGTCCTCCAACCTTTCATTCAACACCGTTTATGTAATACTGTTTCATTTTAATCAGACTGGTCCTCAGGAAGAAGTGGAACATGCTGATATCCTGGAGCTTAACACTATTATAAACACCCTCAGGAAAGAGAAGGAAGAAGTGGAGAGAGACAAGGTTTATATTAGTTAACAATATAATACAGACTAATATGAATTTCTTGTTTTTTAACAGAAATTACAGTTTGTCTTCTAGACTTTTTGAAGGATCCTGACATTATCATGCAAAGGGTCATTTTTGCTTTGTTTCCACATTTATTTCATACACTTTTCCAAAATTATAATTGTTTTCTTTATCCTCCTCAGCTTGAGCTTGTTGAGAAACTGAGGCTGTCCGAGGAGAGATACAGTGCTGACAAGTCAGAGAGTACTGAAGAAATTGCACAGGAAGTGTCAGACTTAAAGAGCCAGCTGGACAGACGAGACCAGGCGCTAAAGCAGGCCAACCTTGATGTAGAGGCACTCACTGCTGAACTGGATAACCAGGAGGCCACACAGGTAACAATGTCTCTTTTAGACCAATGTTTCCCAACCCTGTTCCTGGAGGCACACCAACAGTCTCTACAAATGAGTTGAGTTAAATCAGGTGCCTCAGATAAGGGAGACTTTGAAATTGTGTACTATTCATGTACATTCAGGGTTGAGAAACACTGTTTTAGGCTGATTTATGTTCCATGTTCATTAAACAGAATCTTAATAGCAATGATTGGATCTTTTTAGTGTGTTTGATTTGCAGAATCAAATCAAGTATGCAGTATGCACTCATACTGCATACTTAATCTGTTTTCTTTCTTAAGCATTTTATTGCAGTTAAATGTCAGTCCGAGGCAGAGGTGGACCATCTTCAGTCAGATCTCAGTGTCTCTCGTGATCAGAGACAGACTCTTCAGTTGGAGCTGGAAGCCCAGGGAGGGAAGTTAAGTCAGAGTGCTTTTTCCTTGAATGAACTGCACATGGCTAAGCAGCAACTGGAAACCACAGTAAAGGAGTTGAGGGAAAAGTTGAGCAAGTCACAAGATCTGGGCAATGAGCTGCGGCGGGAGTCCTCCAACCTTAAGAGGGCGCTGCAAGAGAGGGATATGGAAGTTACTGCACTTCAAGAGGAGTTAAATCAATCTGTGGAGCAAGGAAGTGAGGTAGAGGGACAGAGAAATGTACTAAAGGTGAGGAATAGAGAGCTCAAGGACTTAAGGATGGAGTTGGCAGAAGTGAAATACTCCTATGAGAATGCAGTTTCGGAGGACTTTGAATTGAAAATTGAAAACAGGAAACTGAAAGAAGACAGCACTCAGGATTCAGACAAGATAGACTATTTGGAAAGGCAGGTCCAAGCTGGACAGGTATCTCCAAGCAGAGTGTCCCTGGAGAAAGACACTTGCATTGAATCCTTGAAATTAGAGAAGAGCCAGTTAGAATCTGAGCCAAGTCAAGCTGAGAACAGACTATCAGATCAGGCCAAGCAGTACCAGCATACCATTGATGAATTGACCAGAGCATGCACAATGGATGCATCTGTATTGCAGACAGAACATGAGCGAATGATGAAACTCAATCAGGAGAAAGATCTCACAATTGCAGATCTGAGACATGAGATTGAACAGATGGTCTCTGACCACAAAGACACCAGCGAGATGCTGGACATCACTGTGTCTGACCAAAAACAGCTCACAGAGCTTCTGCAGGAGAAGGACATCTATGTTGAAACACTGAAAACTAAAGCTGTGGAAAAACGTCAGGGGTTAGAGACTAGTGTCTTCAGGGCAACACAAGAATGTGATTCTCTGAGAAGGTCATTGGAGGAGAAGGACAAGCAGCTTGGAGCAATGAAGGAAGAAAACAGCCATCTTAAAGAAGAGATTGACCATCTGAGGGACCAACAAATCAGACCGCAGCCAATGTCAGAGCCGAAGACGCTGGATATCATCACAGAGCTTGCGACAGATGTGAATCAGGTCAAAGCTGAAAGAGATCAACTCGAAAATGAAGTCCAAGCTCTGAGGGCAGTAACAGAGGAGCAACAGGCCAAAGTGGTATGGTGCCAACATTCTCTACAGGTACTACAGAGTGAACTAGAGCAAGCACGGTCAAGATACGACCAAAGCTCACTCAATTACGAAAGACTCATCAGTGCTAAGGATGAAGAGATCACACGGCTTCAGTCTGAAGTGGAGGAGCTAAGTACACAGGGACATAGTCAAATACAGTCTGTAGAAATCCTACAAGAGGACAAGTCCCAGTCACTGAATGGTGAAAATGGTAATGAGAAACATGACCTGTCCAAGGTGGAGATTGAGAGACTAGTGAAAGGCATCAAGGAGAAAGAGACTGAGATTAGCCAGCTAAATGAGGCAAACCTCTCACTTACTAAACAGCTCGGCCAGCTTGTGGTTTCTCAAAATGAGCTTGGAAAATTCTCGCAGATGGTGCTGCAAAAAGATCTAGAAATCCAGGCACTTCATGCTCGAGTGTCTGGCGGGCATGGCCAGGATGTTGTGTACCTGCAGCAGCAGTTGCAGGCCTATGAAGTAGAAAGAGAACAGCTCCTGGCTGTGCTCAGTGAGAAAACCTGTGTGAACAGCCAGCTGCGCTCAGACTATCATCGAATTATGGCCATTGTTGCAGATAAAGAAGCGGCTTTGTTAAAACTCCAGCAAGAAAACCAGCGCCTCTCAACCACAAGCGACCCTTCAGGCAGTCAAGAGATGTTCCGTGAGACCATTCAAAACCTCTCCCGCATTATCCGAGAGAAGGATATCGAGATTGATGCCTTGACTCAAAAATGTCAGACTTTGGTCTCTGTTCTCCAGACATCTGGTGGCAGTGATGCCATGAGCGGTGGCTCAGGGGGCATCAGCAGCAACCAGTTTGAGGAGCTCCTACAAGAACGCAATACTCTAAAACAGCAAGTAAAGAAAATGGACGAGTGGAAACAGCAGGTGATCACGACAGTGAGGAACATGCAGCATGAATCCGCTCACCTGCAGGAGGAGCTGCTGAAGCTGCAGGGTCAAGTGTCTGCTGACAGCGACTGCAGCACCAAGCTCTCAGTGGATTACACCACACTTATTCAAAGCTATGAGCAGAAAGAGAAAAAGCTTGGATTGTTGGGTCAGGAGCTGGCACAGGTGCAGCAGACCATCAGCCAGCTGAACAGCACCAAAGATGTCCTGCTTGGAAAGCTAGACAGTGTAAAACATTCACCAGAAGTTGCGGCTACTGCCACCCAGGCTTTTGCACCTCTAAACCTGAAGGGAGCAGCACCACCAGTCCAAGATGAGAGTCAACAACAGGAATTGCATGCATTGCGGAAAATAATAGCAGAGAAGGACAGCATGATAAGAACTCTCCAGGAAAACAACCACCGTTTATCGAATTATGCATCTCTTTCTGAGAGTGAACAAAGAAGCCATACAGAGGAGCTCAAGCAGGCACGAGACAAGTTAGAATCCCTGCAACGCTCCATGAGAGAGAAAGATCTACTCATTAAGTCCAAGGGAGTCCAGCTCAGTCAGGTGATTTTACAATTTTGGTTAGGGTGATGGGCAAAACTAAAAGACATACAATGTTTGACCTGCAGGGGGAGCTAAATCTCAGCTTCAGATTGAAACATGCAGTCTAGCATGAGCTAGATTTAGCCTGTTTACGTTCCAAAGATTGCACCTTACATTTCTTTTTATTTGTTTTATTTTAATAAGGAACTTTCTTTAGAAATTCTTTATCTCTCTTTATATGTATCTTTTGTTTAATGAAGTATATATTGTGTACACTCTAGGTGAGTGAAAGTTTACGAAACCGTGAAAATGATAATGAGGTCTTGAAGCAGGCGGTCACGAATCTGAAGGAGCGCGGACTGATCCTGGAACTTGACATGAAGAAGCTAAAGGAGGAGAATGATGCGATAGCTACAAAAGCTCGCGAAAAAGAGACTGAATTCTGTGCCTTGCAGGAAACAAACATGCAGGTGTCATTGTTGCTTAGGGAACAGGAGTTTCAGTTCAGTGCTGTGAATGAGAAGGCCTCTGCAATGGAGAAAATGCTAATAGATAAAGAACAGGTTTGTATTTTGTGCGTGTGTGTTTTGTGTGTGTAAATTTATAGGCTAAACATTGTACATCAAAGAGTTAATCTGTTATCACCTACAGGCTCTAACAGTTTTTGCTGAGTCTGTCATCCCTTTTCTTTAGTTTTGAATGGAAAGTTTTTTTAATTTATATTTTAATTTGAAGTTTTTGACAAGTTGCAAAAAAAATTATATATTTACGTATTGTATACTCATGAAAAGTACACATTTTGGTGCATTTCAAACTAAAATATGCCCTCTTTCCCCATAATTAAGCTGCAATAGCACCAATGCACATTCGTAACATATAAGCACTAAAAGAGATAGTTCACTCAAAAATGAAAATTCTAACATCATTTACTCACCCTCATGCCATCCCAGATGTTCATGACTTTCTTTATTCTGCAGAACACAAGCTAAGATTTTTAGAAGAATATCTCAGCTCTGATCCATTCAATGCAAGTGAATGGTAGCCAGAACTTTGAAGCTCCAAAAAGCACTTAAAGCCAGCAACAAATTTATACATTAGACTCAAGTGGTTAAATCCATATCTTCAGAAGCGATATGAAATGAACAGATCAATATTTAGGTCTCTCTCTCTCTCTCTCTCTCTCTCTCTCTCTCTCTATATATATATATCTATCTATCTATCTATCTATCTATCTCTATCTCTATCTCTATCTATCTATTCCCGCTGGTAAAAGGTGGATATTTATAGTTAAAGGGACTTAAATATTGATCTGTTTCTTACGCCACTGGAGTTGTATGGATTACTTTTATGCTGAATTTGTGATTTTTGGTGATTCAAAGATTTGGCCACCATTCATTTCCATTGTATGGACCTACAGAGCTGAGATATTCTAAAAATCTTTGTTTGTGTTCAGCAGAAGAAAGAAAATAATACATATCTAGGATGGCATGAGGGTGACTAAATGATGAGAGAATTATAATTTGTTAATGAACTATCCCTTTAAGGTGTAAACTGTGTTGAGGAGTGCTCTGAGTTTACATATGTGATCTGTTCCACCTCTGTCTGTGCTGTAGGGTAAATCTGGTGAGCTAAACCAATTGTTGAATGAAGTAAAATCCATGCATGAGAAGGCTGTGTTGTTTCAGCAGGAGAGGGACCAAGTGATGATGGCCCTCAAACAAAAGCAGATGGAGGCATCTGCTCTGCAGAGTGAGGTAGCAGAGGAAAAGATTACTCTTTCCAATGCTTTACTGCCTTTAAGGAAGTGTAGTGTTGGACTGAATGTTTTCCCATCTTTCAATTCTTTATATCCTGTATTGAATAGAACACAATAAATAATCCTGCTCGTAGAAGTGAATTACTGTCAGCATGTACATGCACACAAACATTCTCCTATGTTCTTTTTGTGCTTAGCTGCAGCAGACACATGATAAGGAACAACGGCTAAAGCAGGAGCTGGAATGTTTGCGTAATCACCTATTAGAGATTGAGGATTCGTGCACACGTGAGGCATTGGCGGCCGAGAACAGAGAGGGTGAGCTGAGATGCAGAGTGGCACTCCTGGAAGAGAGGCTGGCATCGTCCTCCAATGCAGTGGAAAGCACAAGGTGAGAGTCAGAAGGACTGTCTGTTTAAGGCTGTTTTCAGGCTTGGTTCAGATGCTTGGTCCAAACCGGAGTTTGATTCCATGCCCTTCATTTTCACACTTGCACAATAACCAAAGAACCAAACTCTGCTTCATACCAAATTATGTTTTTTCAGTGTTGTCGGTATATTGATTAAGCTTCACCAATGTTTGTGTTCGTGTGTGTGTGTAGTCATCAGGCAAGTCTGCAGGTGGAGTCTCTTCAGGAGCAGCTAAATGGTGCAGTCAGGCAGAGAGATGAAGCTCTTATTCAGCTACGTGCCTCTCAGGATCAAATCAACCAGTATGCAGTCTCACTCTCTAACCTGCAGATGGTGCTAGAGCAGTTTCAACAAGGCAAGGGTGCAAACTCGCTACCACACACTCAAGAGATTCAAGAGTGTTTTGAATGAACATTCTTGAGGAAATTGCATTTTAATAAACATGTTGATATCTGTTACCTTTATTGTATGGTTTTGTGAGTATAGACTATAGTATTTAAAGGTGAATTGAGTTTTTTTTCCCTGATGTTTTCTATCCCAGCTTATTGTGCAGAGACAACTTTAAGTTAACCATTCGTAGGTTTATCTCTTTAAAAATAAATTGTAAAGACTGTAGCTCTGTGCCACAATCAAAACATTGCTCTGTGTGTTTGAGTGTAATGAGTTTGTACCATGTAGTGAATTTGGGGTGGAATCGGTTTGTATGAACCAATGGCATATTGCTGTGCAGAAGTTACATGCTTTAATCTTAACATTTTTAAAAGTTAATGTATTTATTATTAAAATAAATTATGAAGAATATATTATTTCCTGTATGGGTTGATGCAATTAGATCTGAGTATTTTTGCATTAAGTGAGGAATCCAGAATAAGTCTACTCGCTTAAACTGGAAGTTTAACATCTGTCTCTCTCCTTACAGAGGAAAAAGCCATGTACTCAGCAGAGCTGGAAAAGCTAAAAAGAGAGAAGACAGAATGGAGAAAGAGAGCAGAGAATCTCATGGATAAGACAGCGGCTCTGCAGGTTAGTACAACACATACACACTTTGCATTGTGCTGTGCTTGACACAAGGATGTGTGTTAATTCTGAATCACTGTGTGTGCATTTTTAGATCAACTTGGATGAAGCAAACGCAGCTTTAGAATCAGCCTCCCGACTCACAGACCAGCTGGATCTCAAAGAGGAACAGATAGAAGATCTGAAGAAACAAGGTGAGTCGAAATGCCACCGCCTTCCATAAACACCTTACAGAATTTCAAGAGTTAAACCAGACCAGAAAAATGTCCTGAAAACCCTACAGTGTTAAAATCAAGGCATGAGTACTTTTCCTTGAAAACATCTCAGCGTTTCCCTTCATTGTTTAACTATGATCAAAAGAGGATATTGCTTTTGGAAACCAGTGCCCTACAGAACCCAATTCAAATGAAACCTTTTACTGAACAAAGAGATCTACCACCAAGAAGAGGTCATGATTTTCATAGGGAATTATAACATGAAGGACAGATCAACCATTGAAAAATGTAGGGCTGGGTATTGGCAATGATTTGATATTGATTCACATTCGATTCAGATCCTATTTTTTATCCATCCACAGATAAAAGGCATAGTTTCAAAGATTGATTTTGCCATTTTATGAATTAATATATGATCATTCCAATGAAAATTAGTCAAATGTATTTTTTAACCCAGTCTTAGAATAAGAAACTGAAGTGACCAAGTTTAAAATGATTGCCTATGTCTTTCTGTGCCGTGGACATTTGATGCATTGTGAGATGGTGCTGTTGTGAGGGGAAAAAACTAATGGCATGTACCTTCATCACCTGAAACCTAAAATTTCAGTGCAGATAAGTTATGATCTGCACTTAACATTTGTGGCACTGTAAAACATTTTTATAAAGAGTCTTTTGAATGTCAATAGGAAAATGTAATCCACTATATGATATCAGACTCTTTGAGACACTGTGCATTATGATTTATATAGTGTTCTAATTGTGATCTATAACTATGCAGGGATTAAGGAACATACATGCTCTATATCAGTGTGTGTTTGTGAGGGAAATAAAGATGGCAGCCAGGTCTGTAGACAGTATGGATATTTTGCATTCCTTAACCTCACCTTTCTGTAGGAGAGATGATTTTAAGGCATGCCAGTTGACAACGATTCTCTTTTTCCATCCAACCTGTCTCTGATTATCCATTTCTCTCTATCTTAGCCATCCTTTTCTTCTCCCTCTATATTCTATCAAGCCTCAAATCAACAATATGGGGCTGTCTGCCTGAGAGGGTGGGGGATGAGGCTGGGATTTTTACTGCATCTGTCAATGAAACAAAGAGAACTTTGACAGAATGATAAAGAATGGGCACATTTTTGCTTAGCAAAGCACAAGTGCAGTCGACAGACATTCCAGGGTGCACAGACAGGAGCTCACTCACTCTTATCGCACAGCTAATGTAGTGTGGTCTCAAGAGGTAAAGTCTCAGAGGAAAAGGGTTCTCAGGAGCCAAACGGTGTGAACCAGCAAAGGGGTGTTTGATATAAAGGCATTTAGAGGAAATCACACACTTCTCTCTTATTTCATGAGACATTCCCAGACTCAATTAACCCCATACAACTGTCATTACTGATTATGTTAAGGTGCACGCACACATACTTGCTAGTTCTATACAAACAACACTCTCTGCTGTTTGCATTAACACATAACAAAGTCTCATACCGCTTTCTCTTGAAATCCCTGTCTGCATTTCACACACACACGCACACACTTAGACACAGCCATTTCTGAAGCCAGATATTAGCTAAGCGAACATTTCTTTATCTGTTTGTTTTATGAATTAGCCCATAAGTCTTGACCAGGTCCATATGTAATCTGGACTTGTTTTTTCTGTTCTGATCAGGAGTGAAAATCAGCAGAATTCTGCAAAATAGATTTAAAAAATGGAGCTGAGCTTGAGAGTACTATTTTATTATTCAGCTGTATATTCTGGTCATGACCCGCACTATAACAGCAATGATGAATGAAGTACATGAGAGAGACCTGTCTTGGAAACTACTAATAATCACACTTTTGCATTTTAAAGTGAATGAGAGGCAGGAGATGTTGGAAGAGGCTCAGTGGAAACTGACGAACCTTCTAAACACCACAGAAGGCAAAGTGGATAAGTGAGTCCAAAACACAGTCTGCTTTGGAAACTATTTTATGTTTATTTAGATGAAAATATTTTTAAAAGAGTGTTCCTGTGAAATATCGTCAACTAACTTAACTCCTGATACAGAGTTCTGATGAAGAATCTTTACCTGGGTTATTTTCATACCCCCCGGAACAAACGCTCTGAGGTGCTGAGACTTATGGGTAATGTGCTTGGATTGGACCGAGATGTGGTGGGCCAGGTAGGTCAGAGCTCTCTCACTGTTAATTTCTCTTTATCCTCCCCTCTACATTCATTATTTGTAAACTTGCATAGCCACTTTAAATGGATAGAACAACTAAAAAAAACAAAAAAAACATTCTGTCATTATTTACTCACCCTAATGTCATTGCAAACCCAGATGACTTTATAATGTCATTTTTTGGGGGCGGCTGTGGCTCAGGTGGTAGAGCGGGTCAGCCACTAATCGCAGGGTTGGTGGTTCGAATCCCAGCCCATACGACTCCATGTGCCGAAGTGTCCTTGGGCAAGACACTGAACCCCAAGTTGCTCCTGATGGCAGGCTAGCGCCTTGCATGGCAGCTCTGCCGCCATTGGTGTATGAGTGTGTGTGTGAATGGGTGATTGGGACACAGTGTAAAGCGCTTTGGTAACCTCTGAGGTTAGAAAAATGCGCTATATAAGTGCAGACCATTTACCATTTACCATTTTTTAAGATTATCCTTGCCTTATCCTGGCGAATGGGGACTGGGACTCTCAAGCTCCAAAATGAAGAAAAAACCCCCCCATCAAAAACAAAGTTATCTGAAGCCATGTGATAGCAATTGTGAAAGGAACAGACCAAAATGTAAGTTGTTATTCACTGATATGTCCAGTTAATTGATCCAGTTCACAAAACCTTTCTGAATTTGTTCACCAATCAGCTTATTGACTCGGTGACCTAGTGGCTGCAGTTAACAGCTCTTTGGAAGGGAACATTATCAGTGAATGACTTATATTTCAGTCTATCCCTTGCACATTTTTCTCAAGTTGCTTCAGAATTTTTGGCATATAGCAAACGAGTGACGTGGACTGCTTTGATTATACTTATATGGTGCTTTTTTTTGTCATTTTGGAGCTTGACAACCACTAGCTTTATAATATGAAAAAGATTGGGCAGAAAACTTTTAACTTTTGTAGTACACGGAACAAAGGAAGTCATATGGGTTTTTAACGACATTAGGGTAAATATTGACAAAAACAACAACTATTCATTTAAACACAAAAATCCTCCCTCAACACACACCCGCACATGGCTGCATGCTTACATCATCAATCATCTTTGTCAACGAGGAGCAGCACCCTCCTTTGCTGTTCATCATTTCCTCATCCTTTCTATCTGACTGCTTTTGTGAAATTCCTCCCTATTTTCATCTCTCTTAAATCTGGCTCTTCTTCAGACCTTATCTCACCACTGAATTGTGAAAAGTGTAGCTTTAACACTCGACCTCTGTGTTCACTTCTTTTCTGCCAGACCCTTTCAATGAACTTTAATTGCATTCTTTTCAAATGATCTCTTGTTTGATGTGAGTGTGAGTTTTATCAGATGTTAAAGTTTTTTCACTCATATTAGCTCATGTGTTTGATTTGGCACAATTCTCCAGCTGCCCATGCTGGTTCTTTTGATAAAGCTCCCAGTTGAGAGTCCTTGGAGGGATGACTTCAAATTGCATTCGATTCTTGCTGGTAATCTGGGTAAGGAGAACTCTGCTCTAGGCAGGATGGCCAAATGACACGTCAGTTTCCCTGTTCATTTGGCTGAGTGCTAATGAATTGTTTTCTGTTTGAATAACTGGGCTTATCCTTTTGATTTTGGGACTGAATTATGGGTCCTTGGGTGGTTTTAAGAAACAGGAGGATGAAGGGTAAATTTCTCAATAGGAGTGACTGATCAGCTGTGCTGAATGTGGCTTCATTGGTTCTAGGGAAGGCCATGATAATCCTTTTAGGTGTGATCCTGTAAGGTCACAATCATAACGGTATGAGGTTCCTCTATCTGTCACGAATTGTGCTGTAATTGTCTAGAAGTTTATGTAAAATATGCTGCAAAGAATTTTGTTAATATATAAATACCCTGCCATGAAAATGTGTTTTTCAACTCTGCAAGATAGGTTTAGTAGAACAGGGGGGAAAGAGGGCAGATAAAATAAGCAAGAGGCAGAGAGATGGACAGACAGGCAGAAATCATATATGTTAGACATGCAGAGAGAGGGAGAGACAGACAAAGACTGAATTATATGACTGCCCAATGCCAACCCTGCACCAAAAGCATTTCCTTACCCACAATCCTGTAGAAGTCGGATGGAGTCTGGCAGGAGAGACTACAAGTATTCAGCCAGTGGTGAGCAGTTACCCAACAGCCCAGAGAGAGAGAAGGAAAGTAAATATATGTGTGTTTCTGGGTCACACAATCCATTTTCCATTTCCAACCAATTTTTTTGTCTTTCATTTCTTTCCCCACTCCTCCCTGCATCTTATTCACATCGTTTTCTTAATGCTACACATTAAATTTTCCACTTAAGACCTCTGTGTTTACAACCCTGAAGACTAAAAATAATCTTGCGCTTTTTTTTTTTTTTTTTTTTTTTTTTTAAATGTTAAATTTGAATTTGTTGAATCAAGTCGAATACTCTGGGGTCAGATTCTGTGGTTTTATTTTAACCTCATGTGACCTAGTGTCCTCATGCATGGACTGTGTGTTTTGTCTTCACTGTACACTTTGCATAATAAGTTAAGCTGATTTCAGTTCATAACACTGGGTTGTCAGTAAAGACTTTTGATGTACCAAGTCATGTGACAAAACAATATCACGCCGATCTCAGCAGTATTTGTCTTTGGGAGAAACGCCAATAAAACTGGTAAGAAACCTAATTAAGAGTCAAAAGATTAGTCTTAAGTTTTATCCGATATGCAATTTTTTAAAGTTGAGCAATTAATTGCAAAACGGCACGCTGTTGAACATAATGACTGCTTTAGTGGACAATAGCACTGTTATTTTCCTTAGAAGTCCTATATTTACTGTGCATTTTCATATTCAGAAAAAAATTGCTTTCAGAAGCTTTATATGGAGAAAATAAGATGATTTTTGAACTGTTCTGAGACCAGTGCAGACAGACAGCACACTGGAGGTTAAGTCATTAACTAAATAGAGGGCAAGGGAGCATCCTATATCTTTCCTATGCTGCCAGGTGCATTCACTTCAAACATCTGACGAAAATTATATTTTAAGGCAGCAGAAGATGTTTGGACCACTCATCATGGTTGGCAATCATGGGACATTGGTAATCAGCGCTTCAATTCAGAATTTATAATGCTCAATTTTATTTGAACATGGTTTGCGGTGATTGGATGTTGCTGGCCATTACTTTGAATCAGAATTAATTATGCTAATTTCTGATAAGTAAAATGCTTCAGCACTAACTATCACGTGTTTGTTTGACAGTGCAAAGAGAGAACATTGAGATTTTGTTGCCAAAGTAGAAAGCAAACATTGTAACATTCTGTAGAAGTCAAATCAAACCAAATAATACACCTAGAAACAAACAATTTGATTTAAAAAATATGTTTTTGTATAGCTTGCTATTATTTTAAATTTCACAACTTACTCCTGCTGTACCCATGTGAGAACATACATTTTTAGGAACATTTTTGGCCTAGGATTATCGTTATTATAATTGTTATTTTTACATGTTTATTGGGTGCTACTAGTTACAAATCAAAAAGGGAAATAGAAAAAGCACACAGCAGTCATGCTCGTGTCTCCCCCTTCCCCTCTGCAGTTGTTAGAGGAAGAGGGAAAGAGTGGGATGACCGGTTGGGTCTCAAGTTGGCTTGGTGGCAGAGCTGTTCAAAGTGTCCCCAACACCCCACAAAGGCCCACACATGCACAGAACCTCAATTCAGTGAGTAGTTACACACACACACACACACACACACACACACACACACACACACACACACACACACACACACACACTAGAAATGTGCACCTTCCTCTTATGCTTGTGTATTTTACAGTCCTTCTCTGAGATGTTTGTGAAGTTTCTAGAAGTGGAGTCAAGTCCTGCACTTCCTGCCCCTAAACTGCCTGTTTATGACATCAAGCCTCTAAGTGCGCCCCCACCTGGCTGGAGTACTCCTAGCACACCTGCATCAGGTATGACATCTGGAGGTATGCACAGGCCTTAAAATGTAGCCCGTGCCTGAGACCGTGTAACCCGACCTGACCCAACCGGTACCATCAGACATAAGAAAACATTTAAATACAGTGCAGATGTGTAAAAACGCATCCAGTGTGAACGGCTGCCAAATCGTCCATTCACATATGTCTGTGAGTGATATGTGTGCAAAACAAGTTAGGTGGCCCTATTTATTTTTTCATTAATTACAAATCAGACACAATCCTGAAGGCATACTTGGAAAAACTGACCCAAACGAACTCGAAACCTGACTGTTTGTCGGGTCCCATCAGGCTCAAGTCGGGATACAGTCCTCTAATGACATAAAAAGTCTGTCCAAACCAGCCACGTTAGCATCGAGCGTCACTGCGTTTTTTTGGTTTATATTTTTGTATATTGTGCTGGGTAGCACTGCCCACATAGACACCTCACTGGGCCTTATATACACTGATCAGCCACAACATTAAAAACACCTGCCAAATATTGTGTAGGTCCCCCTCATGCCACCAAAACAGTGCCAAAGCATCTCAGAACAGCATTCTGAGATGATATTCTTCTCACCACAATTGTACAGAGCGGTTATCTGAGTTACCGTAGACTTTGTCAGTTCGAACCAGTCTGGTCATTCTCTGTTGACCTCTCTTATCAACAAGGCATTACCATCCACAGAACTGCTGCTCAATGAATGTTTTTTGTTTATTGTACCATTCAGAGTTAATTCAAGAAACTGTTGAGTGTGAAAATCCCAGGAGATCAGCAGTTACAGAACTACTCAAACTAGCCTGTCTGGCACCAACAAACATGCCATGTGATGATCTAAGCAGCCAATTGTGTGGCAGTACTGCAGTGCGTAAAATCATGCAGATACAGGTCAGAAGCTTCAATTAATGATCACATCAACCATCAGAATGGGGAAAAATGTGGTCTCAGTGATTTGGAGCATTAGGATTGTTGGTCCTAGATGGGCTGGTTTGAGTATTTCTGTAACTTCTGATCTCCTGGAATTTACACAAAACATCCAGTGTGGCAGTTCTGTGGATGGAAACGCCTTGTTGATGAGAGAGGTCAATAGAGAATGGTCAGACCGGTTCAAACAGATAAAGTCTACAGTAACTCAGATAACCGCTCTGTACAATTGTGGTGAGAAGAATATCATCTATGAATGCTGTTCTGAGATGCGGGTTGGCGCTGTTTTGTTGGCACGAGCGGGACCTACACAATTAGGCAGGTGGTTTAATGTTGTGGCTGATCGGTGTATGAAACGGGAGCAGAATAAATTATTAGTAAAATGTTTGTTGCGTAAATTGTCCTGTTTAGTTAATTTGGACAATTACGTAAAAATGCATTTACACACAGATGTGTTCTAGTCGTGTTTCAAGAATACTCTCATTATACCAAAACCGTGCTCCTTTTATACATCAAACTTGGACGCGGTATGATTGTAGAAGCTGAGAAACACTGGCTATTATATGGCAAATATCTCATGTTTCACATGGAAAATCATAAAAGGATGCTCACAAACAGAGAGAACTGTTCTGATTGGCTGTGATTCCGTCTCATCTCACTGCAGTTTTGCATTCTGCATGGACAGACAATGCTTGTTTCTGGAACCTTGTTGCATCCTATGTAACCGTGACCCTTTTCTAATGCTGCTCATGTTTTTTTCAGGTGTTTCAGGATCAGGTAAGCATGCTGGAGATTCGAACCCCTTCCTGGCACCCTGTTCTGCAGCTGTACCCCTCCTCAATCCTGCAGGTTCTGGCAGCTCTCAAGGTGCAGGAGGCCACCTTCTTATGAAGCCCATCTCAGACGCCCTGCCCACCTTCACACCTGTAACTGTGTCTGCTGAAGCCAGCGGTGGGGCGGTGCTGAAAGATCTGCTCAAACAGTGATTGTCCAGCTGTACTGCCACTCAAAGCACTTTAGCTTATCAAAACACTAAAAGACCCCATGGACAGAACAGACAACTAAACCATCTACAAGAGTCATGGGTTTAATTATTTACTCAAAATGCTGATTGCTATCTCTGCATTTAAGGGCTAACCTTGCTCATGAATTGTGACTAAACTGAGGACTAAAAGTTGGACAGAATCGAATTCAGTTTGCAAACTGGGGTAGAATATTCTTGTGACATTCTCTCAACATTTGCAAATGTCCTACAAACATTAAGCTTGTCATTTTTAGACAAAGAGAGGTGTTTAATGTTCTAGCGTTTTCAGATACTGTTTCATGCTGACGGTTTTACACTATACAAAAAGATTTATTAAAACTTTTCCACCTCTGCTACTCTTTCAAAATACTCCCATGAATGGTTGGCCATATGGTGTTTTTGGTACAGTACAATAGCAATTAATCAAGGAGTGACATTTTATCTTTCTATTTTAGACTGATTCCCATACAGTGCTAGTGTGCAGTTATAGTATTAATTTGTACATCAGTCTTATTTTCCACTGTTCAGACCTTGGAAAGAGCTAAATTTATTTGCAATATTCAAACCTCTCTGGTAGAAAGAGGAAAGGTTCTGTATAAAAAAAATTTGGGGAAATTTTTTTTTTCACAAATAATTGATGTATGAGAGGAATTGAAGGAAAAATCATATGTAAAATGACCTGTAAATTTAAAAATTGCTTGTCATTAATTAGTTTATTATTACAGAGGACCGAAAATGCGGTCAAACCAAATTTGTAAGATGCCTTCTCCTTTGAGGCCCTGTTTGAAGAATGTTTTAGAGAGAATGGCCTTAATAATTATCTTTTGTTTGTTGGGTGCATTTGATTATTTACATTAAGGGCATATTTATACATTTATGTATATATTTTGCGCAGGTGTTATTTAAACTTTTATATAAAGGTTTGAAAGATAGCTCAGGAAAATGACACCCAACAGTGTTTTTCTTTTCAGCAAGAATAAACTCTTCTCATATTTACATGTCTTATTTCTTCTATCCTATCAGCAGCTTGAGTTTTCTTAAAAGTTGTCATCTCTACTGTTTATAGTTTTCATTTGAAAGGAATATATTCTGGATATATTTTGAGTCTGTTTTAAGTTAGAAAACTTCTATGATCATATTTTTTTATTCTATATAATAGATTTAACGGCCCTTTGGGCAGTTATGCAATTCAGTAACATTAATAGATAATCTAATCCTTAAAGGAATAGTTCACCCAAAACTTTTAATTCTCTCATCAGTTACTCACCCTTATGCAATCTCAGATTTTTAGAAGAATATCTCCACTCTGTTGGTCCATTCAATGCGAATGGTGACCAGAACCTTAAAGCTCTAAAAAGCACATAAATCCGAATAAAAGTAATCAATATGACTCCAGTGGTTTAATCCATGTTTTCAGAAGCTATATAATAGGTGTGCGTGAGAAATGGATCAATGTTTAAGTCCTTTTTTTTTTAACTAGAAATCTCCACTTTTCTTTTGTTTGTTTTTTTTTTTTTTTTGCTGATTTGCATTATTTGTGCATATCTCCACCTACTGGTTGGGGCTGTTCAAAGTTGTAGATTTATAGTGAAAGTCTTCAATATCGATCTGTTTCTCACCCACACCTATCATGTCATTTCTGAAGACATGGATTTTTAGTTGTATGAATTGCTTTTATGCTACCCTTTTGTGCTTTTTGGAGCTTCAAAGTTCTGGCCATTCACTTGCATTGAATGGACCTACAGAGCTGAAATGTTCTAAAAATCTTTGTGTTCAGCAGAAGAAAGACAGTCATACACATCTGGGATGGGATGAGGGTGAGTAAATGATAAAATAATAAAAATATTTGGGTGAACTATTCCATTAAATTGGATATCTCTCTTCTCTATATTCAATGATGCCGTTTTAGACATTACATTTACGATCTTTTGCGTCTATTTTCTTTCTTCCTGCAGACTATGTAATAGTAAGGCTGTAATTTAGAAGTGCTTATGGAGGCAGTGGTCTAGAGCATTATCGGACCATATTAACCTCAAAAGGGAATGTCCGTCTCTACAGTTGGTCTCTGGGGAAAACCCTGTCTGGAATTCCAACTGTTGTGTGACTGTGTCTGTGACTGTCTGTTCCCTGTAATCTGGTGCATAGATTCCTGGAACATTTGACCAGTTTAAATCTACATTGATATCGAAATGCAGTTTAGGATATATACTTGATATACTCATGTTGTTACAAAGCTGTATGATTTACTTTCATCCCAGGAACACAGAAGGAGATGCCAGGCCTCTGACACTATTAACTCTTAATGTGTCTTTTTATTTTTCATACAATGAATAGTGAGTGGTGGCTGATGCTGTCATTCTGTCTGGCATCTTCTTTTGTGTTCCACAGAGGAAAGAAAGTCATGCAGGTTTGGAACAAGTTGCTGATTCATAATTTACAAACATAAATAATTGGTTTAATATTAAATATTACAATGGAACTCTTGTATTGTTACATCATATTTACGATTCAGTAGTGACACTGTTAAAAGTCAAGCAAGTATCTTTGGAGCTCTGAAGTTGATCTCTTGCATTGGGTGGTGGAAACACTCTCAGGGTGTTGGAGTAGTGAATGTAAGCAGGTGTCACATTTTAATGTAAAATATTCTCACACACCACTCACAAAGCCAGACAAAATAACCCTGCCCTCACCAGGGAACACCTGCTTCAGACTCCCACATTCCTCACAGCAGTTTTCCTGCACTTAGATTGTGCACATTTGAACCATCTGATCAAGCCTAAACTACTTTTTATCACAAAATCTCTGTCCAGATGGCCTTTTGCCTAGAGGGTGTGTTAATCTGGCAGACTTAACACCTGAAAATATTTGAATTTAAGAGTCAAATGAATGTCTGTGAGTGTTCTGTAGCATACCACAGATTCATACAATGTTTAATTGAACTAGAGTAGATATGTATTTGCTGATAAATCCAGACTAGTTACAGAACAGTCTTCCTCTTCTGCCACACTGAAATACACCTACTGCCCCAATTCAGATAGTTGTCATAGAAAGGCTGAATTTTAGTTATATTGAGAGGGCAGAGAAGGAGAGTAGCACTAGCAGTGCATCCCCCTGATAATGTATTTCAGTTTCCAAGCATTACAGCTTCCCCTGCTGCATTCATAACATCTGGCCTGCTAGATGCTGCCAAGCCAAATCTAATCCACATTAATCAACAGACGAAAACAAAAGCAAACCTACTTGACATACAAAAGATACAATATAAACTAATTTTGTATGTGAGCAGTCCTCGCTCAACTGTGTGGTCAAAGTGTTTCAACAGCTTAAGTTTCATTGGTACAAGGGTTATGTGGTATAATTGCACTGGGGAACAACTAATGAGATGCAGGTAAGGGTGACAGTTGCTTGTGACTGTCAAAAATGGCTATGCAAGTACGGTGTATATGCTACCATAATTTAAAATGCTGTACTTTACAAACCTACATTTTAAGAACTTTAAAGGAATGTTCACCCAAAAAAATTCTTTAAATTCTCTCAGCATTTACTCACCCTCCAGCATTCCCAGATGTTTATGACTTACATTCTTCTGCAGAAAACAATGATTTTCAGAATAATATCTCAGCTCTTTTGGTCCATACAATGCAAGTGAATGGTGGCCAGAACTTTGAAGCTCCGAAAAAAGCACATAAAGGCAGCATAAAAGTAATCCATACGACTCAAGTTGTTAAATATGTATCTTCAGAAGCGATTTGGGAAGTGTGGGTGAGAATCAGTTCAATATTTAAGCCCTTTTTTTACTGTAAATCTCCAATTTCACATACTTTTTTGTTTTGTTTTTGGCTACTTGCATTCTTCATGCATATCGTCATCTACTGGGCCCACCATTCACCATTCACTTGCATTGTATGGACCTACAGAGCTGAGATATTCTTCTGAAGATCTTCATTTGTGTTTTGCAGAAGAAGAAAAAAATCTACACACATCTGGGATGGCATGAGGATAAGTAGATGATGAGAGATTTTTCATTTTTGGGTGAACTATCCCTTTAAGAATTGTATTGCGTAGTTGAGTTGAATAAACTCTTTCTTGCTTTCCAAGTAACCTAGAGGATTCATTTCATAGTGAAGATGGTTGGCAGGATGTGATGCCCACAAGTGTATGGCTACATGTGATGACTGGAGAGGTAAGTAAAGGCGGGTTGATAAGCCTTACAAATGAATTCTACGTCATTTCACAGGTTCTTTGCAAATTTTCCTCGTAGTCGTCTTCATTCTCCTCTTTGGGACTCTTGCAGCTCCCTGCACGCGCTTTCGTTCCAAAGGGGGCTGTCTGTGTTTGATGGGATCCAGCTGTTGGCCAAGTGCTCCGGGGGCCCGTTTATTTGCATTGCTAAACAATCTGTGGAGTGGGCCGAGTACGCAGAATTACAGCAGGTTTTCTCTTGTTTTGTTAAAAGACCCTCCCTTTACTATTGGTCAATGTTACTTCTCACACATTATTGCCTTCGGTCGACAGGGCGGCCGCAGCGCGTGACCAAAGCCAAGTGACATTCGACATTCAAGTGTGAACGCGCGCACTTCGTTTTGCGCACTGGGTCCAGCGAGGAACAGCTTTCATATTGCGAGTTTACGGGTCGGTGGTGTGGCGTTCTTTCTAAGGGAACCATAAGAATCCAAATAAATATGTTATTTCAACTAAATGGCTTGAGCTTGTCGTACAACAAAAGGTGAGTTAAATATAGTCAGCTGGTGCTTTCAAATGAAGAATGTTAATTTTATTTGAGATTATATGCTTTCCGTTATACGATTGTAAAACAAAATATAAATGTTAAGAGCACACATTTCCAAGAGTGTGTAGTGTTTATTTGATTTAATGAACCTGATGGATTTTATTGATTTTTTTCTATGTCTTTTTTGTAGAATGTTGACAGTATTTGTATGTGTCATATACTGCATTCTCTCCGTGAAGAGTCAGGTAAGTGGCATTGAACTGAAAATAAGCCATTTTCGTCACTGGGTCATTTAAACTTGCCGCCGTTACTTAGAGCGTGTCGCAATTCTGTTTTCGGCCTCACAATTTTCTTTCTTGATAACTTTTCTTTACAATGCTAACTGTTTTCAAGATTAAAGGAATAGTTCACCCAAAAAAGAAAATTATTTAATCAGTCACTCACCTTCATGCCATCCCAGATGTTCATGACTTTGTTTTTTCTGCAGAAAACAAAGATTTTAGAATTCAGCTCTGTAGGTCCATACAATGCAAGTGAATTGTGGCCAGAACTTTGAAGCTCCAAAAAGCACATAAAGGCAGCATAAAAGTAATTAATATTACTTAAGTGGATAAATCCATGTCTTCATCAGCTATTTGATAGGTGTGGGTGAGAAACACGTTAATTTTTAAGTCATTTTTTACTATAAATTCTCCTTCCTGCCCAGTAGGTGGCGATATGCATGAAGAATGTGAATCATCATCATCATCATCAAAAAAAAAAAAAAAAGTGGATATTTATAGTAAAAAGGACGTAATATTGATCTTTTTCTCACCCACACCTATCGTATCGATTCTGAAGACATGGATTTCACCACTGGGATTGTATGGATTACTTTTAAGCTGCTTTTATGTGCTTTTTGAATTTCAACGTTCTGGACTTGCATTGAACAGACCAACAGAGCTCAGATATTTAAAAAAAATCTTAGCTTGTGTTCAGCAGAAGACAGTCATACACATCTGGGATGACCTGAGGGTGAGTAAATGATGACAGAATGTTTATTTTTGGGTGTACTATTCCTTTAACGCTGCACTCAGTATTTTTTGTTTACGTTGTGCTGGTCAATATGGACCCTTCCACAGACGTGTTATGACGGGTTTCCTCCTTATTTAACAACATAAATGTAGCAAATGTTTTTTATATTTCCAATTTTATAAATATTTGGTGTAAATCTATAACATTGCACTTTGTATTATATTACCCTGGAGTAAGTTTTAAAAATCTAGTTACCACATCTGCGATGAAGCTTCTAACACAGCTGCTGAGAGAGTGACCGAAAATTTAGCCTATTTCTCTCTTCTTACTGCTGTTATCCAGCGCTATATATATTATATTTTATCTTCCTTAGAAAAGCTGTGAAAGCGCAATCATTGATATTTTATTTTGCTGTTGTAGCAAAAATGCTGTTGTCTGATAAAAATTACATTTGTTATGGTCTCCTATTCACCGCCATTCAGGTTTACCCAACTATGATTCAACTTACTCTCTGCAAACCCGGAAATGTGAAAAGGGTCCATTGCAGATGTACTGGACTTTTCCACAGTTTTCTTGACCAAACACTAGGTGGCGCCATGATGATTCTAATTGCAGCTGTACTGTTTTCTGGTTCAGGTCTTATTGGAGTAAAAATGTGTGTTATATTGAGTAAAAATTCGTTCAGGCTCAACTTTTTTTTTTTTTAACTGATATAACAACTCCAAAGTAATGATATCAACGTATCAAACAGTTGGGTTATCGCTTCATTTCCTTTACCCAGTCCTTACTCCTTTTTTTTACTAATTTAAACTGCTAAACATCACATTATCTGCTAAAAAAAACATATGGCGTTATGAGTGAAAACACTGGAGACCACACAAAAAAACTTCCATTAGTTTTTGTTATGAATCGTTTTACACTTCCGCTTTCAGGAAAATGGTGGAGACTATCACCTGGCGGTGTGTGTGCAGCTTAATTCAAGTAAAATAGTTTTCAGTTGCCAATGCCTTTGCAGAAATTCACTATTCACAGTCAGCCATGTTTAACTTTAATCCATGAGTGCTCATGATTTTAATTTATTTTTTTTTTTAAATTGCTTTTAATTTCTGTAGCAGTAAAACTTGTATTTTTTTAAAGAGGTAAATAATTACAGAATGCATCTTTAAATACTGTATATGAGAGGAGTATCAAACTACTTTTAAACATTTGAGGGTAACATATGTTTAGTAACTTCTGTTTATCTACTGGAGTGACTATGACATGCCTGTTTCTCTACAGACATGCACAGATGGATTTACTTATGACCGCCGCACCAGACAGTGTATTGGTTAGTGGCTTATCAGCTGTCATAGTTTTAATATGTATATCAAGAACTTAGACTGTAAATGCCTCCTGTCACATATATTTTCAGACATTGATGAGTGCCGGACGCTGCCAGACCCATGCCGGGTAGCTATGCTGTGCATAAATCAGAACGGTGGATATCTGTGCATCCCCCGCGGGCTCTACTCCCAGTCCTATGCCCGGAATGGTCAACGCTTGTACCCTGAAACGTCATATTCTGAAGAGCCCTACCCTGACAGATATCAAGAACAGGTTCTTCCTAATCCTCCTCCAGTAGGAGCAGGCCCTGGCCCTGGTCCAAGCTATCCAATAGTTAGCCGGTCCACGCCCTGTGTTCTTGGATACACGCTTGCTGCTGATGGCACTTGTGCTGGTGAGTTTGCTTATCTTATATTCATTTCAACATCCAGTGTGTGACGCATTTTACACTGTGCACTTAGTGCATGTCATTTAGTATATGAATTTTCAAAGTGTAGTATCATCACACTTATGTTCTGCTACTACACTGAAGCACTTCTTGTTCATCAGCTGATGGAAGTGATGTTTCAAATGCATACATTTCATGTGTTGCATCTAGATTTAGTGCATCAGCCAAATTCAGTTCAACACTTAGTTCTCAAATAACATATATATATTCACACAGCGTGGTGTGGAGTGACGGAAAAGCATTCAACTCATATTTGCATGTTGCTGTCTTCGCGGAAGTTTCGCAAGTTGCCACATTCACCATTATTTACAATAGTTTTGTCAGAAGTAGATCTGGTGCTACTTTATTCACTCACAAGTTGCATGGATAGAAACAGCAGAAATGGAGCAGAGAAATCCAGCAACACTTGCAGTGATAAACTTTATTGGACTTTAAAATAAATAACACAGATCACACAGAAGGCCACACGTAAGCCTTCATCAGGGTTACAATAAAATGTTCTTTTGTTCCTGCCTCATCTGTAAGTGATTCTGAACTATTTTTAAATTTACAGAGACTTTTTTCGAGAAATTCATTGGAAATATTTTTTATGGACTCAAAATTAATGACTGATAACATAGATTTATATAAGAAGTACTTTTATTCCACCAAAAAGTCATTCAAATGAGACATAATGCAGACTTTTTCGATGACACTCCATACCTTCAGGTTTCTAGGTCTGCAATGAGCACTAAAATGGCCCCCAGTTTTGCATGTCTTTTTGTAGGGAAACTACAAGAGATGGTACTATATGATGCACAAACAAATTCTTTCTTTTCACATCACGTTTGGAAACATTATTTTGATGATGTTTTCTTATTATGGGAAGGCCCATTTATTAATTTTTTTCTGGACTGACATTTTCCTTTAATTACAACACTGATTACATTTCTAGATATAAATGTTAAAAGGAAAGGTTTCGGACTAACCTCTTCATTATACACTAAACTTACAGATATGAATACACTTTTACATGCAGATAGTTTTCATCCCATCTCATAAAGAAAAGCCTACCGATCAATCAATTAACTAGAGTAAACAGAATCTGTGAGGACAATGGTGACTTTGAGGAGAAAAAAAGGAACTTATCCAACTAAATTATAGGGAAGATTTGTTACATACGGCGGTTAAAAAAAACAGAATCATAAATTTGGGAAATGTATTTGTTTCCTGTAAAATCATCTAGACCCAACCCAGACTGTTTTGTTGTACTACTTATTCTCCAAAAACTATTAATATTAGAAATGTGAATCAAAAACACTGATATGTCCTTCAAAGTGATTTGAATTTGAAGGATACATTCAAAAATATACCAAGGGACACAAACATAAAAATAGAGTTGTGAAAGCCTGTCCATTAAAATAAATGTAATTTAATATATATAAATATATTTTATTATTGTTATTTGTGTTGTGCTAGTAAAGTGTGGTCTATTTGAAACCCCATTCTGATACTTTAATTGAGTTTCTGAATTATTGAGGTAATGCACATCCCTAGTTCTGTCAAGTTAGTACGGATGTATCAGCTGGATTCAATTCCAGAGCTCAAAATGATTTGTTGTTTAAGTGTGCTTTCATTGGTCAAAGTTGTTTTAAATGTGTATGTCTTGTGTATTTTTATCTTAACCTTCATGAAGGCCTACGTGCTGAAACGCATTGGTTTGTTTAATTTATTTTAAAGTCCAATAAAGTTTTTCACTGTAACTGCTGAATTCCTCTGCTCCATTACAATTATTTTGTCAGAACAGAATCCCGGTCAGTTAACTCAGCTCTTCCTCTACGTAGTGCAAGCCATGACCAATGAGTGCATGAAGTCTCCAACATTCCACACTCTGGCTTTTAAAAAAAAACAACTTGCACTACAAAATGGCATAGAATAGTGCAGAAGGATGCGATTTGGGAAGCACCTTATGACTGGCAGCTGAAAGAATGTAGTCTAAAAACAGGGGTGATGCATGAACTATGCACTATATTCCAAGTTTTCTGAAGCCATATGACAGCACTGTTTGAAGAACACACTGAAATTTTGTCAAGTCGGAATTTGCTGAAAATCTTGTCTGAAAGCCGATGTCTATGTTAACTTTTTTTTATGGAAAAAAGCAGCTATAAATATCTCCTTTGCACATTAGAAAATCATAGGGGTTTGGAAGACATGAGGATTAGTAAATGATGTCTGAATTTTCATTTTAATTGTAACTATTCTATGTAGATTGTAGGTCAGACTAAGATAGTTGTTAAGTTCAAGGAGCAATTTTAAGTTTGGCGCAAGAGCAAATATTTCTGAATTTTGATATTTGTAAAGAACTACTGTATATTGTAGTATAAAGTACTGTAGTTCTTTATGGTTCTAATTTAAGAAGGATGGTACTCACTCTGGGTCAGATCAGGTTGTGGTCTCATGTTTAGTTCATTTTCTGATTCTGAGATGAAGCAAAGACCCAGTTCCAGGCTGAGCTGTAATTTAGTAATGGCTGTGGTGGGCTGAATGGCATCTTAAAGACTTGAGCAGAATGAATCTCATCATTTGGACCGTATCAGTCATTAATGTGGAGCCACAAAATGCTGTGGAACCCCAGAACAAACTACATCAACTGATGGGAAATTTAAAGCAGGAAGGCACACAGCAATTGGCATTCAGCCCTTCTTACTAGGATCCAACTTTACAATACTACAAGACAGTTTTAGAGGGTCTTATTCACTGTAACAAATCATCAGTTTGTAACTGACTCAAAGTGGTCTGACTCTTTTGAAGTTGATGAGATGAACTTGGTGTACCTAATATCTACTATGGTTTATTGCTGGATCTTAGACAGACATTGTATGTTTCAAATGTGGTGACATTTCGCATGTCATTTGATAAATGGGAGCACAAATGACTGCATGCTGTATTTTTCAATTATGGTCTGCAGATTTGTCTAGAATTGGTGCCTGTCTTTGCAGTTAATGCATTCTCCAGTCCTCTTCTACTCCTTGAGACTCACCATGATAGATTTGATACCCTTTGAGCCCATGAGGATCTTGTTGTAAAGATGCGTGCTGATACACTCATGAACATGCTTATACAAACATGCACATATAAATGTAGAGAAGTGGTGGGCCGTGCATTTAAAGTCTAGGCCTTCAGTGTGATTCATGTGATAAAGACAACAGAGTTTCACAATGAATAAGACACCCTATGCCTTTGGGCATCATACATTATGTTGCAGCTAACTAATAATACCAATTGACATTTTAAAAACACGTCCAAGCATGAAAGCCAGAACTTCAAATGACACTTAATGCTCAAGCAAGCCTAATATTACCTGCAGCATGACTGTTTTGTGAAATGAACATCTCCCGAACAGACAATAAAAATTATAATTTTTCATATGAATGTAATATATTTGCGATTTAAATGTTGCCTGCAATAAATTTCATTTTGTCAGTGTACACGGTTTGAGTCTCATTAGAGATGTCTCCTAGCAACCCAACTGATAAACAATGCTGCAGCGTTTGCCAACAACAACAATGCCGCTAGCATTTGTGCTTCAGGTGTACGATTATCAAAAGAGATCACTTACTAACCTATTCTCTCAATGTTTGTTGCCATAAAGATGTAATGCTGTAAACCCTAAAATGACTGTTAAAGGAATGATCCACCCAAAAATTACAATTCTCTCATTTACTCACTATTATGCCGTCCCAGATGTATATGACTTTCTTTCTTCAGCACACAAATGAAGATTTTTAGATTAATTTCTAATCTATTTTGGTCCATAGAATGTAAATTAATGAATGGGTGGCAAAATTTTTAAGGTCCTAAAGTCGGCATAAATGTAATCCATATGACTCCAGTGGTTAAATAAATGTCTACATAAGTGATATGATAGGCGAGATCAATATTTATTGAATTTTTTTTATAAATTCTCCTCCCTGCTGAGGCAGCCTCCACTTTAACTTTTACATTCTCATGTTTTTGTTGATTCACATTCTTCATGCATATCGCCCCTATTGGGTAGGAAATTGACTTAATATAGATTTTAATATTGTGGGTTTCTCACCCACACCTTTCATATTGTTTCAGAAAATATGTATTTAACCACTGGACTCATATTGGACATTATATATGGAGCTTCAAAAATTTGGCACCCATTCACTTGCATTGTATGGCTCAAAAGAGCTGAGATATTCTTCTAAAAATCTTTATTTGTGTTTTGCAGAATAAAGACATGCACATCTGGGATGGCATGAGTAAATGAGAGAATTACAATTTTTGGGTGAACTATTCCTTTAAAACAATTTAAACAACTTTACAGTTCAAATAATACACAATTTTTAACAGAGTAATTGGTATAAGTGCTTTAGATAATGCTGTAACCTTCACATTTCTGCCTTTAAACACGTCGATTGTTGATTGAGCTTAACTTGTATTAAACCCAGAATATTCCTTTAGCAGGCAATTTTCAGTTTTTTTTCAGTGTCTTGTACAGGAGCACGACTTCTAAAAACACGTCTCAAGGCATGTGTACTCTGTTTGTTGTGTTTTTATGCGCAAGTAAGTGATTTGGCCTGAATGGCCACCCTTGAGCAGCATTTTAAGCTTTGTTTGGACGAACCATGAAAAATTCTAAATTCAAACCATTGCAATCTCTGCATCCATGGTTGCTTGTGCCTTGTGCCAAATGTGAGATCATTGGTTGTTGAATGAGATCTGTCATTGACCAACTGTGCTTTCCATATTAAGGCTGTGGGGTGAGTTTCCATTTAGAGGTCTTTGTCTTTTGTATTTTGTGGTTATGGAACAGAATCTTTCAAGGAAGTGTGTGCTAAATCATTCCATCATTCGTCTCACAGGTGTTGCATTTGTGTTAGTGTGTGCCCTCTCCCTGCCAGTGGAACCAAAGCATGAAGGACCAAAACAGTTGGCCCAGTCAGAGCCTCACATATGCCCATAACTCCCTTCAGCCCTGTTTTCCATCACCAGCCCCTGTACAGCTACTCATGACAGCTAGTTCTAGAATTCATGCAGTTCTCTGATATACAATTCTAGAACCAAGTTTATTTCAGGTGAAATTTGGAGGTGGCTGAGCATTCCAGAACTGTTGTTTAAATTTAGATTTCAGATCTAAAGCTGACTTATAGTTTTAGAATGTGGATGCTTTGCTTCAAAATCCAAAATATAGAATTGTCCTTTTGTATTCAAGAACTTCAGTCTGATCTGTGGTTGTTAGATTGTTTGTTGATCTTTGTCTGGGTGGGAGACCCAGAGAACGTGGGATTCCAAAAAAAAGTTGGTTTGTCACGTTGAAACTTGCCTACCAAGGCTGTGGGACAGTAACCGGTGTCTGTCAGCAAATGGGGAGTGGCTGTAGACCTGTAGAATAATGAATGTGTTCTAGCTTATTGGGACGTCTAATATTATTATTATTATTACTGAGTCATTGACCTTTATGTAATGCTACTAAAAATGAATTTACTAACATTAACTTTGTGTTCTTCTTTACTGTGTGAAGATGTTCTAACTGTTAGGGGGTATAGTTCACCCAAAGAAGAAAAATCTCTATTTACTCATTTTCATGCTATCCCAGATGTGTATGACTTTCTTCTGCAGAACAAAAATGAAGATTTTTAGAAGAATGTTTCCTCACTGTTAGTCCTCACAATGCAAGTGAGTAATGGACTGAACTCTGAAGGTCCAAAAAGCAAATAAAGGCATCATAAAATAATCCATAAGACTCCAGTGGTTTACTCAATGTCTTCTGAAATGATCCAATCATTTTTTCTGCACATCTTGCCATTGTAGTCTCTAGGTATGATCATGATTTCAAGCTTGAGTAAACCTAGTGCTTGACGCATGATCGTCAAGGAAACCGCTGTCAAGACTTATAGTGAAAAAGGAATTACATTCTGATCTGTTCTCACACAAAACCAACTGGATCGCTTTAAAAGACATTGATTAAACCACTGGAGTTCTGGTCACTATTCACTTATATTGTGAGGACCAACAGAGCCGAGATATTCTTCTAAAAATCTTAATTTGTGTTCTGCAGAAGAAAGACATACACATCTGGGATGGCATGAGGGTGAGTAAATTAAATAATTTTCATTTTTGGGTGAACTATTCCTTTAAAGAATGAACAATCCTATCAGACTTTTGCAGCCCTTTGGGTATAGTTCGCCCAATAATAAAACTATTGTCATTTATTGACTTGTCTCTTGTTGATGTTTTGTGGCAATCAACATTATACCACAAATTCTGTCATTTGAGTTTAATTTGTATTTAACTCAAAACATTCTTTAGAGTTTGTGTAGTGCCTGCAAAGCTGGTTAATTTCATTTCACATGCTCACGCGCTAAATGGGCTTAAATGTTTTGTTGTATTTCGCTTAAAGACTCCCAATGGGGCTTATCTATGACACTATTCATTCCACATTAACCGTTAACTACCCTGGCATACTGTACACCCCACTTTATTGTAAGGAATAAAGCAAACTCACCACTCTGTGGAAGTGTTGTTTAACTGGGCTGCACCAACCACCACAGTGCTGGATTGTAAATGTCTCTATTTTGGCTGGTGTGATGCATAGTGTGGAGTTTAATTCATTGTTGTACAAATAAGCAGTTTTCTTTGATATAATGTAAACAACTATTACATGGTGACAGATCATAGGCTTTACATCTCTGGACTGAAGATGTGCATGTAGAAGCTAGAGGTGTGTGTTTGTGCCAGATTATTGTGTCCTGGATTAACCATTGGCTGTTGTAGCACTCTTGTCTGGTTTGTTTTTTTGGGATCTTTTGAACATTTGTAAAATGTTATCATAATACTATTGATTAAAAAGCAAAAACCCTTAGGGGTTATGCCTCTGTTCCATATTTACATGAAGACACATTATATCTCTCCATTTCAACACAATGTTTTTCCTCATACTCATCTAAATCATGTGTTAAATTATTGCACAGTCTCTTTGTCTGTTCTGGTATTAGATCTGATCCTGAAAATGCTGCCATTCCTAATAGAGCCCCAGATCCTTTCTCCTACATTCAGACGTGTGCATGTGATAGGACACATGTAATCCAGATGCTCTCCTTCTCTAAGGCCTCTTGGCAGGGTGCAATTCTAACCATTAAGCAGGAACTGGGCTGGGTTTCTGTCTCATTGTGGCCTCCACCTCTGTTATCAAACCTGGCACTAAGCAGGGATGTAATATTACCAAGTCACAATAATGCTATAAAATTAACACTTAGCCTATGGGTACTACTCAGTATTACTGTATCGTGTGTGTGTTTTAGCACAGCTGGAATGCTGTGACCAAGAAGCATTCAGAACTATTTGTGTTATAATTCCATTTAGAGTATAGGCAGCGTAATGTTTGAGGGCTGCTAACACACAGGTTGTAAATTCAATTCTAGGTTGGAGTAACACACACACGGGTCCCTCTCCAGCTGCTAAGTGCCCAGCTGCTAAGTCACTGGGCAACTAAAAAGCTAACAGGTTACTTATTTAATTACAGTTCAGTTTGCCAGGACCCATTGCATCATTGCCACCCATATAGTAACAGTGGGTTCTTGGCTGTTTGGACTTAAAGAAACCATTATTAAGTGAGTTTCACACAGTTCTCGTAACCACCCCCCACACTATCATACCCTCATCACTTTCATATTACGTTTTGCTTTCTTTTAAAACATGTGACTTCATAGTCTGAGAACCAAGGGTGCTTGTTTGGGTATTTTAAGGGATATGATGTCCTCATAAGGAATTGTGTTGATACTGTGTGAACAAGAATAGAGTAGGGAGAGATGAATTCCAGTTTAGGAAAAGTGTTTAGTTAGACTTTAAGTTAGTGTAAGATGTGTAGATGTGATAGTAAAGGAAGTCTAATGAGCTCAGGGATGGATTTAGATTTGTAGCACACATGATGAGGTAGCCATAATGCTGATGGGTGTAGTATGTCCTAGGGGTTGATTTTTTTTTTTTTTTATCAAAACATACATATTTCAAACTTGTATTATTTGATTATTTGACCATGCTTGTTATATATATATATTTTGTATATATATATATATATATATAAAACATGTTTAACTGTGATAATATAAATAAATAGAAATAAGCTAACCATTTTTGAAACACTTTGAAACACAATACAGATTTTTAGATGTGGTAGAAATGACTCTTGTGGGAATATTCATGATGTTTAGACAAAATTACAAAAATGAATCTCTGGTGACATTGTTAGTGGGCAAGTAAATAAACTATTCCGAGTGTGAAAATTGTTTTAATGAGACTTTGCTTTCTAGAAGTCTATCGTGCTAAAAGTGCCCGAAGTTCAAGAAACACCTTGATATGCGATGTTAAAGGGTCATCATTTACCGGTAACCATTTACTGTTAAAACATAAGGCCCTTATGTTTTACCAAACCTGTATGACTTCCGTCGAACTCAAAGGGAGATGATGTTAGACGCAATGTTAGTCTCATATACCATTCACTTTCATTATATGGAAATAAGATGCCACAGATGAAATGTTTCAGGTGTGAACAGCACATGATGGGAACTGATAGTGGCTTTCTTTTCTCTCTTTTAGATGTTGATGAATGTGAGACTGAGTCACACCAGTGTAACCCGACTCAGGTGTGTATAAACACAGCCGGTGGATATACCTGCTCGTGTACTGAGGGCTACTGGCTGGTGGGTGGACAGTGCCAAGGTTAGATTCAGATACAATACTAATACCTGGTTTGATGTTACATTCTTGAATTAACCAGTGGTTGCTATCTGTCATTAAATACTGCAATATTCTTTTTGTTAGTTTGATGTTTATATTATGCAATTATCCAGTTGTTATTTGACAATGACATAATTCAAATGGGTTTATTGCTTTCTAACTCACCTTTCTTTAGACGTTGATGAGTGTCGCTATGGCTACTGCCAGCAGCTTTGTGCTAACATTCCTGGGTCGTACTCCTGTTCCTGTAGCCCTGGATTCCTTCTGAATACAGATGCCAGGACATGCCAAGGTGCACACGTACACATACAAATACATTAGACCCTACTTCTATTGTTCTGATTGTCACAATTCAGCTCAATATCAGTATCAGATCAAATTATGAATTGAAATGGTATGTTACCAGGAATAAGGTACAGAAACTACAAGTAATAAACCTACATATAAATTAAAGGCAACATGTTACTGTATGCATTTACTGTATATTACACAAGTAACCCCTTTTAGTCTGTCCTGCCTTACTGTAGTTTAAATATATTCTCAGTACCACCGCTTCCTACACGCATACTACGCAGTCTGCGTAGTGCACAAACTCCCTAATTGTAGCATCATCTTACCCTAGGATGGCACCAGAAAGTTCAACTCACACGTTATACGTTATTCAAGGACCTGAAAGCAGTTGCGGAACACAGACGATCACTTCACGTTCATAACACCCCCCGCGTAGGGCATCAATTTGGCCAGCAGCAGCCCTGTATATTCTATTTGGTTACATTGTAAATAACACTTTATTTCCAGGGATATTGATTTTGTCAGGCTAAATCTTGTCCAGTGGTTGTTAACTTGAGTTTTTAAACTCTGAAGATGTGTAATGCAGCTATTTACATTATACAGAAGGCTTAAACAGTTTTATTGATGTAATGCAACAAGTGGAGACCCAAGTTCAGAGCCACAGCTTTACTTTAGAATAACATCAATACAAAAATCATAGACCGAAAACAGGACAAAAGTTAAACAGGAATAAGTCACAAGCTACTTTGCCAGTTTTGATCATTGCCTGTATTTTTGGACTTGTTCCTGCCTGCTAAATTTGGACAATGACAAATCAAGACTCAGTGAAGCCAAACATTTTCAACTGAAACCAAAGTCTTTTATACTGTTACTAAAGGGCCAATGTGATAAGCTACAGGTGCAGTCAATTAGCTGGGGATGGTGAATGTTGACTGGTTCACTAGTGTTATAAGTGATCATTTGGGCTGGTTTTAGGCATGTTTTGATTGGATGACTTTGTTATACAAACCTGTCTAAAACTAGTTCTATTGGCTAATGAGTCTTTGATTATCCTCTTGCTGTCATCTTCCTTTCTTCCTCCTGTTTTCCCCTTTGTCTCTCTTTTCTCTTTCTCTACTGCCAGATGTGGATGAGTGTGAAACAAACCCTTGCTCTCACGGCTGTTTGAACACATACGGCTCTTTCATGTGTACCTGTGACGAGGGGTTCGAGCTCGCCTCTGATGGGACCACCTGCAACGGTAAACGGGGAGGGGAAAGGATGAGAGATAGCAGAAATAGACAGAGCCTGAGTAGATAGAAGAGGTCTTGTGCCGCTTGCTTTTTGAAAAATCCATGCATTAAACATGGGACAGAGAACTGAAAGGTCCAGTTTAGAGGCATTATTGAGGTTTCAGAATAGGTTGCCAGTGTGCATGTCGTCTCTGTTTGTGTTTTCACTTGTGTTATGTTTATGACAGTGTGTAATGTATTATGTCACTACTGCTTGTACTCAGATCTGGACGAGTGCAGTTTCTCGGACTTCCTTTGCCAGCATACATGTGTGAACATGCCAGGATCTTTCTCCTGTGTGTGTCCACCTGGATATTATGTGTATGAAGATGGAAGGAGCTGTGAAGGTATCAGTACATTTTTGCTTAGTTCTCTGATTATGTGGATTTTATTATATTGTGCTGGCTTTTATTTGTGTATATTTTATAAATGTTCTTTTAATGGTGCACTCAGTCATTTGTTATATAGAGTGCTGCTGGAGGATACAGTAGAACAATAATCTTAAGACTTTATACTGACACCTATCAACTTCAATGCAGCATTACATTTAATGGATTTAGCAGGCACTCTTTTATTGAGTGATTTAGCATCACAAAAAATTGAACATAGGTGAAAAATATGTCAGCAGAGTAATTTATTCTACAACTGAAAGTGACCAATAACAGGAGGGGTTACACAATGATCACCAAGCATATTTCATATCTACAAAGCTCCATTTATCATTCTTTACATTGTTGTTGTGTTGATGGTGCTAATTACAAAGATGATGAAAATAATAACTTGACCTGTTGTGTGTTTGATTTCAAAGACCTCAATGAATGTGAGTCTGGTAACAGCACCTGTACAACAGCACAAGTGTGTTTCAATTTCCAGGGAGGTTACACATGTCTGGACCCCCTTACATGTGAGACACCTTACATTGAAGTCAGTGACAAGTGAGTTCATGAACCTTGGCAAAATATATCCTGTTATCCTGTTCCAGATACAGCATGTTGTTAAAGGAGTAGTTCACCAAAAAATTCCTTTACTTGCCATTTTGTTCCAAACCCATATGACTTTAAGTGGAACAAAAAGAGATGTTTTAATTGATATCACAGGCTGTCTTTTTAATGCAATAGCGGTTTAGGCATCTTTTGGTTAAAACAAAACCGAATTTAAGTAATTCTTCTGTGAAAATCTTGACATCCATTGCACGTTCATGAGTGTTTTCAGAGAAGCTCATTCAAAGTGGCCCAAGTGTTCATGTGTGAACTTCCACTGTTTGTAGCACTGAACAAGATTTCATGATTCAAGATTTTCACTGATAAACTACATAAATTATGGGTTGTTTCTCACCAAACCCAATCGTATGCGTACACATTTGGAATATGGCACTCGACACGCATGGACTACTTTATGATACCTTTGTTTTGTTTTTTTAAGCTTTAAAGTGAGGCACTTATCACTTCCATTGTGTTGAAAAGTCAGCCTGTGAGATCTTTTGTGTTCTGCATAAGAAAGAAAGGCATTCAGGATTTTGTTTTCTCTCAGTCAGTGCATGTGCTCTGCGGAGATCCCTGCCTGTCGGGAAAAACCCTTCACTATCCTGTACAGACATATGGATTTGTCTTCTGGCCGCAGTGTTCCTGCCGATATATTTCAGATGCAGGCCACCACGCGTTATCCTGGAGCATTTTACATCTTTCAGATCAAGTCTGGCAACGAGGGGCAAAATTTTCATATGCGGGTAACTGAGTTTCTGTCTGTGTATGAGATTTCCTTTGGGCAAGTTGTCAATGACCCCCTTTGCGATCATGAAAAAGTATGTAGATCAGGGACTAAAAACACTTCACAGAGTGAAAACTTTATTTTTAAATGCTAGTAAACATTAAAATCTGTTAATTCCTTTCCGATCATTTTTTTTTTCATTAAGCTAAAGCGTTTATCACAGTAAATTTTTGAAATTATACCACTTCATGTTGCCCGAAAAAATGAAATGTGTGCTTTGATCCTGAAGGAAAGTGCTGCATCACACATTTTGTTGCCTAGCTGCTATGGATGTCCCTTTCTGTATGCTCCCAAGTCCTCAGTGGCGTAGTGACTTGCCTCAGTCCGGGTGGCGGAGGATGAATCTCAGTTGCCTCCACGTCTGAGACTGCCAATCCGCATATCTTATTACGTGGCATGTTGAGCACGTTACCGCAGAGACACAGTGCATGTGGAGGCCCACAATATTCTCTGCATTATAGCAACCACGAGGAGGTTACCCCATGTGACTCTACCCTATCTACCAGCCAGGCCAATTTGGTTGCTTAGGAGACCTGACTGGAGTCACTCAGCATGCCCTTGATTCGAACATATGACTCCATGGGTGGTAGTCAGCGTCTTTACTCGCTGAGCTTTTGGGGTGTTAACTGAGAAGCAGATCTTTTAATTAAAATTATTTTGGGCTTTTTTTTTCAGATTAGATTGCATGGTTGTCTTGCAAGATCTGGCAACTCTGCAATTGGTATTTCACCCACCCCTTAATGCAGAGTATTGTCATTTTATAGAGAATGTTATTAACCATTCTTTTTAGTTCTAACCAGTAACCTTTTGGAAAGGTGGCTGCGGAACTTCTGAACTGGAACAAAAACATTTTGTTTTTAGTCCCTGATGTAAATGCATTAATATGGTACTAAACCTATGTTGTTAGAGACTTGGCTTAAAATACAACCTTAACTTTTATATAAAATGTAGCAGGGGGTTCTATCCGGTCTCGCTATCCACCAAAGGGTTCCCTAGCCTAAAAAAATTATATTTCGCCCCTCACTATTACTAAGTCAAATTTGGTTGTAAAATGCTGTATACTTGCATATTGGGTTTCTTTGCAACTTGCTTTGCTTTAAAATTATCACGTCAAATGCAGTGCATCTTTGTAAATGTATCCACTAGAGGGCACTGTTGGCATGCTGAGAGAGGCACCAAGAGCAGAGTTACTCAGGAACCAAACTACAGTCTTAATTCAACTTAGGAGACCCTAAGCTTATGAATGACCGCTTGAATAAAAAAGAAGAGTGACAATATGCATTAATAAACATGAAGTACATTATGTATTGTACATTAAACAGGTGTGCTGTGAAGTAAATTCTTACCTTTTTATTGACAATGTTTTATTCTCTCCCCCCCCCCCCCCCATAGCAAACAAGTAATGTAAGCGCAACATTGGTTTTGGCCCGACCCATTAAAGGACCAAAAACAGTCGTTCTAGACCTAGAGATGGTTACAGTTAACAACGTCATCCACTTTCGAGGAAGTTCCATCATCCGCCTCACAATATTTGTCTCCGAACATCCATTTTGAGGCTTTACAAATGAACCTTTCACCTTTCATGGCCCCTTACCTCCATCATGGACCTCCTGTTACTGCACTACCCATCAGGCAGCATCACCCTCTCTGCCTGTTCTCTAGAGGGCTGCGGAGGTTGTGTTCATCTTTGATATTTCATAATGCAGGTTTTTGATGAGGCTGCCTGGCTGTTATCCACATGTACCCATAAAAAGAAGAATATTTATGTTGTGTTTCTTTGATCTTGAGTGAGTTTGTATGTGCTATTGTGTTTTTGTTCCCAAATGCAACCATGAAATTGGAAATCCTGGAAATTGGAGCTTTCATTCTGTAAAGCTGGATTTGTTTTTCAACTCTTAGTGGCACTTGTGTCACGTTTTCTCTGAACGTGAGATTTTGTGTGGTGCTTTGATTTGTTGTTGACCTTTGAAGACTTGCACGTGCTACAAAATCATGTTTTAAAGATGTTCTAAATAACTATGACAGGAGCTCACTTGCAGCAAACCCTTAGCAACCGTTATGTATGGATGGTGTTTTTGTTTTTAAGGATGTCCTGCATCTTTTTTTCTGGCTAAAATCGTCTTGTGTTGTTATTGCATCTCTGCACAATTTCCTCAGTTGTGTATCTGTTTTTATAAGACCACTGAAGAGAGCCTGGTAAATCAATAAACAAATTTGTTGATATGAACATTTGCTTGTTTGTATTTCCTTGTAGTGCATTCAGACTGATGCAAGTAATTATGAGAAAGTTAATGGTGAACAAGGGCTTGTAATTGCTCGTTTTGTTTTTTGTATTAATTCCTACATTTAAAGAAGAGCAAAACATTATACATGGAATCAACATTTAAACCCCACCCTGAACCCCAACAAACATCCCTGTGGTCACATATGAGTATATATACATGATGAAACTTGAGTGCCCAATACATCACGCACAAGACTCTGAACATTCAACCAAAACTCCTTGATCTTTACACACCACCAAAAGACATGGGTTGTGTCTCCATCCTCTGATTGACATCACCAGCAGGTGGGTGTGTCTTTAAGACCTAGCCTATACAATCTAGAGGGGGTCCAATAAAATCTATGTAAAATCTTGAATTAAATAATGCGCACCCTTTTTGATTTGATGTTTTTTTTTTAGAATCCTAGACCACTCTCCCTCCAATACCAAGTTTAAATCTTTCTCACATAATCTCTTGAGAGAAGTTGAAGCTCCATCCCCAAGACATTAAATTGGCAGGGAGTAATACACTGATGCGTCATGACCTTTTCCAAAAGCAGTAATCACCACTCCCAGAGTATCTGCCATTTAGGGGGGTGTATGCTACTCCAAAAATAGTAGAGAGCAAGTGGTGCAGCTGCAAATATCCAAAGAACTGAGATTTGTGAATTCCAAAATGTTGAACCAGATTTTCAAATGATCTCAACACTCTGCTCTCATATAGGTCACCGAGCATATTAACTTCCCTCACAATCCACTTTGACCAGCAGAAAGGGGAATAATTAATACATAATTTGGGGTTAAGCCTTGCCTGTAGGTAAGGACTTAATTACCTCGCCAAGCTCCTCCAAGTTTTTCTCAGAATCAAGAGAATTGTTTTGTTCAGTGTTTTATTCTAGAATAAATCTTATGGACTGATGAAAATAAATGTATAGTCCCTACCAGATTGTTTCAAATGTCTCCAAATATCTGTAAAACCAAGATTTTTACACATCCTATGAAGCATCACTGTTGCTCTAGGGGGCTTAAACACATTTGCTTCACTATGATCAAGGACTGAGTCTATCCAAGTCTCCTCTCAATATTATATTATGAGGGGTGCCAGCGGCTTTTAACGTCCCTTCAAGATCTATGAAAAGCCCTTACATTTAAGGGGTGCCCCAACCCATTCACATTCCACGTGGAGAGAGACAATCCACTGAATGTTCAGTGAGTCAGGCTCACTCGGCTGATACACAAGAGCCAAGAGCAGCAAGTTTCTTGCAATCACTCCAATGATTGCAATAAATATTCCAGCAAACAAACTCCAACGAATAGGAGACATTAGAACAAATAATGTGCAGATTCATCCACAAACTGTTCCGAAGGAGTGTTACTCCATAAAAACATACTCCAAACACTAGGAGGAACCAGCACATAAAGAAACAAAAAAGGTGCTCAGTTCCTCGGATGAACAAGTGAATGTTCAGTGAGTCAGGTCCACTCGGCTGCACAGACTGTATCACACAATAACTTACTCATTCTGTTGACATAATGAAGTACATTGCTTGCTGTGGACATCCTTAGCCATCCTTAGTATCCATTGGGCTGGGAACATCAGTGCAAAAGTGACCTTCCATTGATGTAATAATTTCTTGCATTCCTTGAATTGATCACGTTTCTCTCTTTTTCTCACAAAAATGTTGTGGTTCTTCAGAGAAATCCTTCATTTACTTCTCGCATAACATGATCAATCCATTTCTCAACATCTAATATTCTTGTAACGATCTCAGTGAATTTCGTCTCCATGGCAGTGATCGATCGATGTATTACAGCAATATCCTCCAAGTCCGCTACGACCTTCACCAGCATTGCCTACATGCTCGACAGTTGACACTGAATCTCTCCTGCTGCACTGTCCAAACTGATTCCCTTGTTTGCAGCCCTGTCTGGGATACCAGCTTGAGCATGTAAGTGTATTTTAATGTCTCCAGAGCCTAAGGATTTTGAATTCTTTTACATATTGTCTTCATAGAACAGTTATGGGTTAGGGTGTATAGAATCTCACTTGTTTGACATAAAATGTATTAAAAACTAGCAAAGTGCACAGAGCTTGCCATTCACATGTCCAACCCTCGCATGATGCCACGCGACTCCCTGTAATTGCTTGTTTTGATTTTTATTTTTTTTGGGGGGGGGGGGGGGACTTCCCCGGAATCTACACCCCTGATGGTGAACATTCATTGCAATTATTAATAATTAATAACATTTTCATTAATAACACTTATGATGAGAGTGTTTACAGTTAAACTAGATACACTATGTGTTATATATTGCCACAAAGGCAGTATTTCGCAGTATCTTCTAACTCAAAGTAAAAAGTCCAATTCTACAAATGCTTGTTTCCTCGAGCAGTTTGACCACCTTATAAACTGTCATACATTTTTGTTAATTCTATTTCAAAAGTAACATTTTCAGTGTGATATATTGTAATAACTCTTGGGTAAACAAGAGAACAATAGTCACAATGGAATTGTGTGTCCTGCTTAGGACAAGGGTGTTTTTCATAAATTTCAGTTTGGGCATGTTGTCACATAAGTTTTAAATGTTAAAATGTTATAGTATTGATGGGTATTTGAATAAATACAGAGATAGATGCATACAGTATGAGTGTAAATAATATATTACATATGTAAACATTCATTCCTCTCTGCTATCAAATGGGTCATTATGATTGTCTCAACAGCTGGAGTGTGTTGAGAAACAGTCTTGTAACACGGCGGACACTATGACCCAACAGAGATAGATGGTTTCACTCTCACTGGAGGCACTGAAAGTTTTCATTCTGATACACCTGCAGTACTCAAGAGCTTCGGGCACTTTCACCTCCTCGCAGCAAGCAGCACAGGTATGTACAGTAACCTGATTCAGATGCATTTCATTTAGAATATTACTGGTTAAAATAATATTATACAGCCTATAAATGTTTAATTGTAGTTATATTATCATTATATTAAGTAACAATAGTTAAATAGGAGTTAAATGATATGTAATTTTGCATCAAAATAATTTAAAAGAGTCTTAAAAGGATAGTTCACCAAAAAAAAATTATATTCTGTGAAATCCTCATGAAAGTCTCAGTCATTATGCACTTTTATTAATTAGGGCCCATGCACTGAAGTTGCGGAGGCCCTATTCTTCTAAAGATTATTATTATTATTTTGTTTTTTCAAGGTTTTCATTATTCATACAGTCATTAGCTCTGCCCAATAGGAAGTTGGCCATTTTTGATTTTCCAAAAATCGCAGGCTCTGAAAATTGAAATACTCTTCCAAGGTGATTCATGAGACTGTCACCACGTTTAAACAACATTATGCAAAGACACTGAAGATGCTAAATTGTGAACAGATTTTTATATATCGACCATGGCGAGGCATTAAATTAATGGCGAAAAATGGGAAACAGGAAGTGTCTCACATCATCTGTGTGCAATGTGTGATTTAGATCAAAATTTAGATATTTGTTTAGACTTTGGGGCTAATCACATGGATTTGACTATTTTGGGTCACAGTAATAATGCCACCACCTGGCAGCAGGTACTTACAACTGACGTTAAAATATTCCTCTTATGTTTGCTTAAATTGCTTCAAAATTGTTTAGAATATTGTCAAATGACAAATGCATATGTCCACCTTGCATTGTTTTCCGAAAGCCACCATGTGGAAATTGCTTGGGCCCATCATCACTGCTTGCAGCTACATTTTTGTTGTTGTTGTTGTTTGGAACAACATTAGGGTGAGTGAACAATGACAAATTTTTTAAAATGAACTATCACTTTAAATCCTTTTTGTTGTTCTAAATAATCATGTGTGAGGCCTTATTATGTGAATGTTGTTATTTTATGCGACCTGTGGCACAGTTGATGCAGCAGTGCTGAAAATGCATTTGAAAATGTTTAAAATTATCCCAAAAGCAGTGCTGGGTAGATTTCTTCTGAATTGCAATCTTCTGATTACAAATGACAAGACTAAAATTGTAGTCAGTAATGTAATCTCTTTTATTACATTATGGTACTCCAATCGGATTGCTTTTTAATTACTTTTGGATTACGTCTGTACTAATTCTTGTTTATTTGATGTCACATGCATTTGAGTAAAATAAGCATGTAAAATTTTGCTTAAATGCTTAAAAGAAAACCTAATGGATCATAATATTAGAATTTATATAACTGTTTTGTATGTGTTTTACTTGCTACTTATTTGTTTCTGAGCGAAATAAAAAAGCCACTTAAAATGTTTTTGGCATTACAAATGGCATCCATGTGTTGTAGACTATTTACATATGTGAATCAACATCATAAAAAAAGTCTTGAAAGTTGTCACAAAAGCAAATGTACACTAATGTAAACCTTTGAAGCCAAGTACAAAAACTATTTGTGAAACTACCCCCCCCCTTCAAAAAAACTCAAGATTTATCAAACATATATAAGCAGTTGGCTGATTAAGAATGATGATTAGAGGGATCAATAAATATTAATCATATTTAATCATATAAACCTTAAACAAGTTGTTGAAATATGATTACAAGTATTTAAAACTATAATGTAATTACATTTTTATTTTTGTAATCTGATAATGTAAACCAGATTACATGTTACCAGATTACAGGTTACTACCAAGCACTGTGTTAGAGTTATTTTTTTTTTCTTTTTTTTGTAGATCCACAACATGATGGAATGTATCAAAAACTGCTGCAGGACATATATGTCTAAAGAGAAAGAACCAGAGATTCAGAGTGAGTCTCTCTCTCTTTCTCTCTCTTTCTCTCTCTCTCTCTCTCTCTCTCTCTCTCTCTCGCTCTCTCTCTCTCGCTCTCTGCCTCTCTCTCTCTCTCTCTCTCTCTCTCTCTCTCTTTCTCTGTCTCTCTCTTTCTGTCTCTCTTTATAATTATTGTTTTCATTATGCGTACACAAAATATAAAATATTTTATAATGACGTCTTTATAATAGTTTATAATATAGAAATACATTTTTCAACTGTTTTATTCACCACTACTGGTAATACATGTCTTTTGCAGTGATAAGACTCCGACCTCCAGGTAAATTAATGGTTGAGTCTTATGTGAAGAAGAGTGTTGGAGTATCAGAGGATTACCTCCTCTCTAAACTGCCCCCAGATGGCAGGGAGGTCCCCTTTGTCCTCCCAACCTTCAAGCCCTCCTACATCCAGCCGAGAGGGGCACAGTACTCCAGCTACAACATTGGGCAACCGAGTAAGTGGACAATATTAATCAATAAGGAGATCAAAGTGTCATCTTAGGCATCATATTTTTGAGAATGGTGCTTCATCACATTTTTTACAATATATATTATATGAGATATTTTACAGCCATGCAGGCTCACCTAAGAACATCTAACCTGTATCTGTTATGTTCTATTCATACAGTATTGCAATATTATTTGGTTGTCACCTGACAAACAATTTTAGGCTCATCAAAGACCACTTATGCAGACAGGAAGGCAGAGCTTGCAGGAGCCAATCAAATCGTGTATGACCCTGATTTGACCTTTAACAACAGTCAGATCATCAGCTTCGTGTCACCAGGTTCAGTGAGACGCCCCAGTATGAAAGGCCATCCCAACAACAGTTCTGGCACAGGTGAGATCATTTTAGATTTACCTGAAACACTGATGGATAGTGATACCTGTACAGCCAATCTAGATGCAACATCCTTCGATTTATTTCCAGTGTGTGGTATTTAAGGAGTGGATTTACCGTACAATTTCACTTCCTCATAGCATCATTCAGTACATAACTTCAGCTCAAATATTTACCCTTCTACCCACCTGTTTGTAAAACTTTCATTTTATTCCCACTAGTACATCCCCTATTGGTCACGGCAGATTGGCATTGAGAAATTCCAAGATCATGTTATTGAGAGGCCTCATTCAGATGATTCAATTGAGGGTTTACATATTGTGTTTTGTTATAGTTGTGTTTAATGGCTCTTACAATTAGAGGCAAGGTTGCAGCCACATATTCAAGATTAAATCTGTCACTGGAAAGCCCATATTGATCAATCACAATTCTGAATACTTGAGAAGCGTCCCCCTTCCCTTTTACGGGTCTGCTGAAACTCAAACGACTGCCATGTTTGAATTTGATTTGTGAATATCAGGCTAATAATGAACAATTGGATACGGTTCTCATTCTTTAAGGTTTAAATATATTAAACAGAATCCAACAGAACGTACATCGAATTTCACCACAGTGTAACCTCTTTTGTTATTGCTTGACTGAGTAATATCCTCAAACTCACATTGTGAAGTGTTTCACACTCAGAAAGTCTCACACTGTGAAATGTGTGTTTCTTTTTTCACAGGTTGGGAACACAATGGCAAACAAAGACTCAGCCTATCCATGTTTGATTTGTCAAACTCTCAAGGCCCTGTACAGGTAAGCTCACAATCATGCACTCCTCACCTAACATCCCTTTCGATTAGACTTCATTGCACTTAAAGTTTAATCTTTTACAGTAACATGCAGGTGAGAGTCCATACACCTCTTTACACATGTGAGCTTCTTTTTTTAAATAAGTTATATTAGAATATGTCATAATCATTATTATATGATTATGTACTGTATATTATATATATATATATATATATATATATATATATATATATATATATATATATATAATATACAGTACATAATCATATATATATATATATATATATATATACATACAGGGTTGGGGAGTAATGGAATACATGTAACAGGATTACGTATTTAAAATACAAAATATAAGTAACTGTATTCCACTACAGTAACAATTTAAATCAATTACATTTTTATTTACTAAAGAGATTACTGCATTTTATTGTCATTTGTTTCATTTAATATTTAGTCCTTTCAGATGGAAAACATTTATACATATAAATGATGCGATCCAAAGTGCATTTGAACAGCGGTGAAACACTTTCTTATGATCTGATACATTCGTACGAGCAGACAGAGAAGTACATTTGGAGAAGAAGAAACAGAAATAAACCATGTGTCAGCTTTATGCTAAGCTAAAATGCTTTTCTAGTTTTTCATAGAATGTATTTTTAACATGTATATTTTGTCTTACTGTACTGGCAGAGTTTTTATAGTCAAAACAAGTGATCCAGTACTGAAGAAGTAATCCAAAAGTATTTAGAATACATTACTGACCTTAAGTAATCTAATGGAATATGTTACAAATTACATTTTACAGCATGTGTTCCGTAATCTGCAGTGGAATACATTTCAAAAGTAACCCTCCCAACCCTGTGTGTGTATATATATATATATATATATATATATATATATATATATATATATATATATACATATATACAGTAATGTACATAGGTCTTAGGCACATGTGACAAGGCAGGTGAGGAAGGAGGATCTAAATGCAGCTTTATTAAACAGCAAAATAAACAAGCTAACTCAGCATAAAAAGAAAATCAAAACACAGGCAACCAAACACAGAGCATAAACAATACATGCAAACTAATCAGGGGAAACAAGGGCTTAAATGCACAAGGGAAAACAAAGAACACCTGGGGAAACAATCAGGGAGAACCAATCATGAAATAAAACTACAAAAGGACTACAAAACAAACAGGAAACAGGAAGGGGAACTAAACAAGACTTTCAACAAAAAAGCACAAAAACAGAAAAAAACAGGCACATTTGTCTTAAGATGGTTATTTATATCATCAGCTTTATTGTTAAATGTTAGGCTCCCAAATGTAATATTTGCAAAATAGAAAATATTAGAATAGAAGAACAGATTTCATGGCCCCCACAGAACCCCCCACTGAATATTGAGTCAGTCTGAGATTGCATGAAGAGACAGAAGCAATTGAGACAGCCGAAATAGGTAGAAGAACTGTGTTGAATTCTCCAAGAATTTTGGAACATCCTATCTGCCAACAACCAAGAAAAACTGTGTTCAGGTGTACCTGTGATAATTGGTGATGTTTTAAATGAAAAGGTGGTCACACCAAATATTAATTTAGCTTTTTTATGTTTACTGAACTTTGTATGACATTAAGTGATAAATGAAAACTATTTGTCTATATTTTTAAAGATATCCTCACTATGCAACATTTTTTTACACAGTACTGTATATATATATATATATATATATATACAGTATATATATATATATATATATATATATATATATATATATTATCTGTTCATATTCATAATCATATGTTATATGAATAAGTATATACTGTATAAGCAAAGCTGTTGACCCACAGATGTTACACGCATACTGCTATAAATTACACATAACACAATAAAAACTCCGTCCTTCATTTTTCTAGAGAAATGTAAACTTTATGTGTACTATAAATTATTTGCAATGAACTTGATATATTAATCTGAAACATTGCTTTGTTGTGTTTGTTTTTGGAGTTACCCGTACAAGACAGAGTACATTTTGTACTTAATTAATTTAATTGGCCTTCAGAAATTATTGATATTATCCATATTTGCCTGCAAATACAAACTTTGTAAGTATAAATTGCAAATGAATCATGCTGCTTTTGAGCATTTACAAAGCAATGCTAATGTGTTTGATCTGAATTGGGTGAGGTTTCTGTAATTGTTTAAGTTAAATAAAGACACTGAGTCAGTTTGTTTTCTCCTTCCTGTTAATGATGGTGGATTATTGTGTGGCCACTCAAGTGTGTATGAATGCAGCAGAGCAAACCTGCACCAATCAGAGTTACCTTGAAGATCATTTAAATTTCTTAATGAAGTGTGGTGTTTAAATATGTTCAAACTTTAATGTTTATTACTGTGCAATGCTGATAAGCTGTAACCTTGCTTCCTCCCTGGTTCCTTCAAGCGTTATGATTCCGTATCCAGTGTCCAGAGTAGCACATCGTCCATTCAGGATTCCATTGGGAGCAGCCGTAGTCTAGGTAACCATTTGTGACGAAACATTCAAGTCATAACGGCAGACAACCACATTCCAAATGAACCATAGTTTAATTCCAGTAGAACTCTCTGGAAAGGGTTACCTGTAATTTCCACTTTTATTTGTTCTTGTAAGTTTTCTTCATTTTTTTTCAGGGCCTTTTTATTTCCCAACTAGCTTACTCCCCTCTCCCCACCAATTACACACATAAACACAGGCTCTGAAACAAACTCTCTCTCTTGCACACACTCACTGCATTAACTCAGATCCATGCAGATTGTGAAATAGTGGAAGGGCAAGAAAGAGTAAATACTTCCAAATGTTTTCCCAGAGGTCTGTTATGCAAGTCCTCAGATAACTCTCAGTATGTAGTGAATTGATTTTCCAACTGAGGATATCCCCAAAGGGAAGTTTGGTCAGATTTAGCTCACTTGTAGGACCATTTATTTTTCCTCCAAACTACAGCTAAGTACATATAAACACAAACACACAGGCACAAAGTGTTTAAGAACACATTTAAAAAAACTGGGAACATGTTATAAAACACAAGCATGTACTGTCCACCATATTGTTTGTTTAAATAGATCCTTAACACACCTCTACTGAAAAAACATATGGGTTATATTCACTTATATTCACTTCACCTTTATGAAGGCATAATTTTTTAGCATGCTGACATATTTGTGTTTGTGTGTAGAGTCCATTACGCTGTCTGGCGATGAGAGGGATCGTGAGCTGGGGAAGGTGTGTGTGCACCTGAGGTACGAGGAGGCTGTGGAGCAGGTGTGGATCACCTTGGTGAAGGTATGATTTCATACAGGAAGGAAAAGAACAGGCTATTGTGTCCCAATTCTACTCCAGCTGAATGAAGCCTCTGTGTTTCAGTGAAAGCTTAATTATCAAACTTCAACTAATAATCACATCTCTCCGACCTGCTTTTTTTAAAAAAAATATCTTTCTTTAAAAAAAATCTAAAATAATTTTCAAACTATGTAGTAGTCTACACCTCTTTACAAAACACATCAGTTGACATACTTTTTTGTGATTGACATTTGTATATATATATATATATGTGTGAGGTACAGGGCACTCAAATTTCATTTTGATGGGGTGGTCATCAATATAGAGAATAAACACATAAAAAATTGGGTCCTAACCAGTGTCATGGTCGCCAGACAAATAGTTTAAAGGGATGGAAGTTGGCTGGAGTGCCACCCTTTCAGGAGTGGTGCTCGGAGGTGTGGAGGGTGGCGGCTTTTAAAGAAGGGCCAACTAGAAGACTGGGGATCTTGGACTCGTTTGTGGGGAAATGAGGCCAGTATGTGGCGCCAAAACTGCACCTTCCATGACAAAATAGTATTATATCTGTATTTCAATCTGGTCAATTCTCTGAGGCCATCAGATGACATTTGGTGCTTCAGCTCTGCCTCTGCACTTTTAAAATTCCCTTCCAACTCCACAAGTTCTTGTGTTTTAGATTTTTTGGTGAGTGAGACATACTGTATGATCCGACTCCTAAGAACCACCTTAAGTGCCTCCCAAGTCACACCAACAGAGGATACTGAGGACCAGTTGGTCTCCATATAAACATTGATTTCAGTCTTTAACATTTGTCGGAATATAGGATTTTGCAAAAGGGATACATTAAAGTGCCAACTATATGATTTATTTTTCTAAGATGTCTGTGAGACTAAGATGTTTCCAACTGAGTAATCAAAAACAGATGAAATGAGGGACTTATAGATTATATATATATATATATATATATATATATATATATATATATATATATATATATATATATATATATATATATATATACACTCACCTAAAGTATTATTAGGAACACCATACTAATACTGTGTTTGACCCCCTTTCGCCTTCAGAACTGCCTTAATTCTACGTGGCATTGATTCAACAAGGTGCTGAAAGCATTCTTTAGAAATGTTGGCCCATATTGATAGGATAGCATCTTGCAGTTGATGGAGATTTGTGGGATGCACATCCAGGGCACGAAGCTCCCGTTCCACCACATCCCAAAGATGCTCTATTGGGTTGAGATCTGGTGACTGTGGGGGGCATTTTAGTACAGTGAACTCATTGTTATGTTCAAGAAACCAATTTGAAATGATTCAAGCTTTGTGACATGGTGCATTATCCTGCTGGAAGTAGCCATCAGAGGATGGGTACATGGTGGCCATAAAGGGATGGACATGGTCAGAAACAATGCTCAGGTAGGCCGTGGCATTTAAACGATGCCCAATTGGCACTAAGGGGCCTAAAGTGTGCCAAGAAAACATCCCCCACACCATTACACCACCACCACCAGCCTGCACAGTGGTAACAAGGCATGATGGATCCATGTTCTCATTCTGTTTACGCCAAATTCTGACTCTACCATCTGAATGTCTCAACAGAAATTGAGACTCATCAGACCAGGCAACATTTTTCCAGTCTTCAACTGTCCAATTTTGGTGAGCTCTTGCAAATTGTAGCCTCTTTTTCCTATTTGTAGTGGAGATGAATGGTACCCGGTGGGGTCTTCTGCTGTTTTAGCCCATCCGCCTCAAGGTTGTGCGTGTTGTGGCTTCACAAATGCTTTGCTACATACCTCGGTTGTAACGAGTGGTTATTTCAGTCAAAGTTGCTCTTCTATCAGCTTGAATCAGTCGGCCCATTCTCCTCTGACCTCTAGCATCAACAAGGCATTTTCGCCCACAGGACTGCCGCATACTGGATGTTTTTCCCTTTTTACACCATTCTTTGTAAACCCTAGAAATGGTTGTGCGTGAAAATCCCAGTAACTGAGCAGATTGTGAAATACTCTGACCGGCCCGTCTGGCACCAACAACCATGCCACGCTCAAAATTGCTTAAATCACCTTTCTTTCCCATTCTGACATTCAGTTTGGAGTTCAGGAGATTGTCTTGACCAGGACCACACCCCTAAATGCATTGAAGCAACTGCCATGTGATTGGTTGATCAGATAATGTTCCTAATAATCCTTTAGGTGAGTGTGTGTGTATATATATATATATATATATATATATATATAAAATCTATTCTAGAATAAATATTATGGACTGATGCAAAAAATGTATAGTCCCTTCCATGAGTTGACATACTTAATCTTTGGTGGGTGTTAAAGCTCCTGAACAGTGAATGTTCCCATGCTCACTGTCTCTCTATTTATTCACCTTCCACTTTGGTTCTTTCTCTCTCTTAGTGTGCAGACATGAGTGTATATGCTGAAGGGATGGAGCTGCAGAGGATTGGGGTCAAAGGGGTCATCACCATAACAAAGCCAGTGCGATTTAAGAGCACAGTCAAGGAAGCATCAGCGGTGAGTGAAATCTAGCAGTTATAAACTACAACAACCACTGAAATTGTAACACTGGCCATGCAAGCCAATTATGTGGAAGTTGGACTGATTGGCAGGTGGATGTAGATAGATAGATAGATAGATAGATAGATAGATAGATAGATAGATAGATAGATAGATAGATAGATAGATAGATAGATAGATAGATAGATAGATAGATAGATAGATAGATAGATAAAACAGAGTGTGTATTATTTTATTTTGCTTTGATAGCATGCTCTTCATTGATTAAGTATGTTTGTAATAGATTTCCCTCTTAATACTTTCTTCCCTCTCTTTCTCTCTCTCAGGACACTGAGTTTATGGAGACATTTGTGTTCACTCTAAACTTAGAGCAAATACGCAGGTCTGCGCTGGTACTGCGTCTGCAGGCTCACACACCATGCAAGCGCACACTGGGAGAGTGTGTGTTATCTCTCCGAAATCTTGGACCACAGGAAACACAGCACTGGCTGGAGTTCAGGCCCCACTCAAAAACTCGTGTGAGTCTACACATCCTGCATACCGTTTCAATTGCTTATCTGGTGCTATAAGTGATAAATGAGTCGCAGATAGAGAGCGTTTCTGACAGGCTAGTTCTCTAATTGACTGACTGACTCTTTTTTACTGTTTTCAAAGCCTAGGACTGTTACAGAGACATGTGTGATTTCTTAAAAGACTTATTTAAATGGTAACTGTAAGGTAGTAGAAAGATTGTATGAGTGGATTTCCATAAAAAGCACACTAGCCAGATTACACCATGCTCTTCTCTACAGATCCTCCTTCCTGGATTTGACAGTAAGATTCTTTGAAACCAATCTTAAACTTCCCCCTGCAATTACCCACTTACTCTGACATAAATCTGAGAACAGAATCAAACCAGGACTGGTGAAATTGTGATCTCATGTGTGGTTCTCATGTTGTCATGATGGGTGTTGTGAAACTCTAAATCTTCAATTTCTTAAAAACATCACAAATAAAACAGCTGTTCTAGTTTCTGCTCAAGTTTTTTCTGTCATATCTGGATCACTGAACACATAAAAACAACCATGTCAGTATGGTTGAAAGCCCTTCTTGAAATAATTAACTTGACGTTTAAAATGATGTTCTCTTAGAAGCCTCCAGTCACGACCTACAGAAACAATAACAAAAGAAGTACTATAACTTTTCTTGTATTCTATTAGCATGATAGAGTGGGTCTTAATAGGAAGAACATTATTTTTGGAAATTTATTGTGTACCTGTTTATTATCGTGTCACATTTTGAAGGCCCTTCTGCTGTACAGGACTGTACTTGATGTAATTCCCAATAACGTAATCAAGTTGCTGTAAAACTATGTGTAATCTTTTCATCTTTATACATCATCTGATTAATGCTTCTGCCGTCCCACTGGATGGAAATTAGGCCTCTTAAAACATTATTTGACTTTCTGAAAGCTGCCATAGACATACAGACAAACAGGTATCATAATTTCTTTCCCCAAGCAAAAACTGTGTACTCTTTGTGAAACTGTGTCCGATGGTTATGTATGTACAGTATATATTTGTATGTCTGTATGTGACTGAAATCAAACACTTTAATGGGAAGAAATTGCTTTTTAAATGAAAAGAAAGTATTTCTTCACTTGTAGGTTGTTTGTGATAGACAGAATGTCTATGTTTATGTATCAAACTATAAATCAGTGAATGAGTCACAGCAGGGAGTTTGTCCTGAAAAACCACAAACACACGCGCATACTGTATGTACCCTTATACAGGGCTCTGACTGGGATTACATTTTATGTGTGTTCCTGTAGGTGTGCCATGCTGAGCTTCAGCTAGCCTTGTGCTTTCAGCCTGTGAGCAGTCGAATGCAACTCCAGATCCTCAGTGCTCAAAATCTTCCATCGTCTTCCTCACCGCTCACACACAGTGAGTCTCTCAGCCTTGAGAACATAACTGGAAAAATTGCTTCATTAGTGGAATTGCATTCAGTCATGAAATCAGAGATATATTGGTAACACTACAATAATTAAGGTTCCTTTTGTTAGCATTAGTTAAAGATCTACTCAGTACATTTTTGTTCATGTTTTCTTAGACCTACACTGACACCTAGCGGTGTGGATGCAGCAACAATTAAATTAAAAAGTTTTCAGTTACTGAAAAAATCTCTGTTCACAATCAGCCATGATTAATTTAATCCATTAGTGAAAGTGTCCAATAACAGGGGAGTTACTGAGAATAAGCATGTAGTAATTGGCTGGTCATGTGATCATAACATGGCAGCCTCCATGAGGGGACCCTCTCCATATTTAATAAATTAGCTTTTATACGGTTACTGATATGATTTCTCATGAGTTTATACATATGTTTAAAATTTGCAATTAATTTCTTTAGAAGTAACGCTTTTTAAATGACGAAAAAAAGTGCACCTTTAACTACATTAGTTAACAGAAACTAACAATAAAGAATATTATTACAGCATTTATTAATCTTAGATAATGTTAATTTTAAAATAAACAAAGACATTTTTAAAATCAAAATTTGTATTTTTTAACATTTGTTATTGCACTATGAACTTATATTTAACTGAAATTAACAAGAAATAACAAATCAGTTGTATAATACATCTACGATGCTAATATACACCCATTTCTAATGAATGAAGCCTTGGCCTGGAAGAGAGGTCATCAGGTGGTCCCCAACCTTCTCTGGGTGTTTCGACCCTTAACCACAACACCCTCCAGTTGGCGGGTCAGCAGTGAATGACCAGGTCACTGCCCCTCTCTTCCAGGCTTCCAGCTTGTGTCCTCTCTCTTGTGCCAGAGCCAGCAGGAGGCTCTCTCTGACGCTTCTCCCAGCCTACGAACTGCTGCTTTCCTCAAGTGGCCTCTCAGTCCAACCTTTGTCAATAGGTTCCACACAGATTGGGCTGGGAACTCTCGACACCCGACCTCCACCGTCATCAGCCATGTTGTCCACCCCTTGTTAATATATCCATTCTGGTTCATGTAAGCGCTCATTCTCTTCGCAAGCACCGCAAAGAAAATCTTTCCCTCCACACTAAGTAGGGAGATAGTTTGGAACTGGCTGATATGTGTGGATCCCTGTTCTTTGGGCACAAAGCACCCTTCTGCCTTTCTCCAGCTTTTTGGAATGGTTCCCTTGGACCAAATTACCCACATAAGCATCCACAGCCTTCGGAGGAGCTTAGGGCATTTTTTGTATACTTTGTATGGTATACCGCTGGGACCTGGAGCAGAAGATGATCTTGCGTGCTTGACTACCTCTTGGACCTCTCTCCATGATGGACACTCTGTGGTGAGGGATGTGGTAGGTGGGTCAATGTTAGTAAGCCCATGGTTTCCTTCCAGGGCCTCGTCTCTAAATGTCTCCTCAACAGACTGCTCCACCTCCTCTTTGGAACATGTTGGAGTCCCAGACCTCATCTCCCCCAGAAGTGATTTGGTGAAGCGGTAAGGGTCCTTTATGAACTGGGCTTGTGCAGCTTCCTGCTTCTTCCGCCTCTGTTTGAACCTCTCAGTTCTTCTTGTTCTGATGAGCTGTTCGCGGAGACTGGCTGTCAGCTCTTTTATTCCTTCCTTTTCCACTGTGCTAGCCAGTTTGAATTGCTTCCTCAGGGTTTTGATCTCCTTCCTCAGTTGTTTGATCTTTCTTTCTCTTCTGTTGTCCTGCTTTTCTGGTCTTTCTTTATCCTCTCTCCTTGGCACTGTTCCAAACCGTTCCTTTGCCACATTATAGGTGACGGCTGTCAGTGAATCCACCTTCCTTTCCGCTGATCCTGCTTGAACCACTCCAAGCACTTTGTCCAGATCTTCATCTAACAATGACCACTCCTTCACATCACTCATTTTTGGCCACTTGATTCTTTCCCTCATTGGCTGGGGTGGGCTTTCTGGAGTTCCAGCAATGGCATTGGAGGCTCTCCCTGTGTGATCTTGGGGGATTGCCGGCACTGAGAGATCACAAGGACTATGGTGTGCTTCCTGCCTAGGGTTCTCCTGCGTCTCACGCATCCGTCCATGTCCACACATGGACTTGCTCTGGTGTATTTTGAGCCCTCTTGCACCTTTGCGGATCCTTCCGCAACTGCATTTCACTTCTGGTGCCTCCCCGGTCAAGGTGGTTTGTCTGAGCCTTCTCTGCATCTATGTCACTGTCCTTGTCTTTGCCATTGAATCTGTCCTTGTGAGTCTCTCATCCTCCCCCCCTCTCGGGAGACTCTGGGGGTATTGCTCATTTGTCGTTTCTGTAGCTTGCTTGGTGCCCTCTTGCGAGTGCTGCAACAGGGGTTGCTGGCCCCTGTTACCCGCCAGTCTTTCCTGGAGGTCAGCTGTCTCTCCAGCGTCACCGACCTTCCTCGGTTGCCATCCAGACTTTCCTAGAAGTCACTGGTTGCCCAGGGAGTTCAGTTGTATAATACATCTACGATGCTAACATACACCCATACACAATTTCTAATGGATGAAGCCTTGGCCTGGAAGAGAGGTCATCAGGTGGTTCCCAAACTTCTCTGGATGTTTTGACCCTTAACCACAACACCCTCCAGTTGGTGGGTCGGCAGTGACTGACCAGGTCACTGCCCGTCTCTTCCAGGCTCCCAGCTTGTGTCCTCTCTCTTGTGCCAGAGCCAGCAGGAGATAATAAATAAATGATTATCTCCTGGGAAATAAATGCTGTAAAAATATATTGTTAATTGTTTGTTCATGATACCTAATGTATTATCTAATATTAACAAATGGAACCTTATTGTAAAGTGTTACTGATATATTTAGTCACTTTTGGTTTTGAATGTACATCATCTTTTGTTGATATTTACCTCCTTAATTTTAAATAATATTTTCAATTTAACTCCACTAATTGAATTAATAACAACATTTTTTAAATATGACTCAATCTATGTTGTTTAACTCAAAATGATGATCTGTGTAGGTTTCTTTGTGAAGGTGGACATGCTAAGAGATGGTCATTCCTTACTGAAGAGAAAAACAAAGATTATGAAGTCATCAGGGGGGCGTGTCCAGTGGGGGGAGGTGCTTCTGTTGCCCATCACCAATCAGGACCAGAATCTGCAGCTGTCTGTCAAACTATTCAGCCGAGGATCTGTTCGAAGAAAACACCTTCTTGGACAGGTCAGTTTGGTACAGGATATGGATGCCTTTTGTATGCATATTAGTGTAGCATAGTGAGTGGTGGCGTAGCGGCTAAAGCACAGGACTGTTACTCTGTTAATCAGAAGGATGCTGGTTCAATCCCCACGGCCAGCACCATTGTGCCCTTGAGTAAGGCACTTAACTCCAGGTTGCTCCGGGGGGATTGTCCCTGTAATAAGGGCTCTGTAAGTCGCTTTGGATAAAAGCGTCTGCCAAATGCATAAATGTAAATATTAATACATATAACAATTATTCATAAAATGTTTGGTCTTATATATGATATATATTGTATGTTTGGCCTTTTAACAGCCTTTTAGCTTTAAAAAATTTATCTGTTACACTACTGTATGAGGATACACTTTTCAAATGACAAAGTAAAAGGAGTGTTCTGTGATCAATACAAGTTAAGCTTCACTGACAGTAATTGTGAAATAATGTTAATTACCCCCCCCCCCCCCCAATTTAAACTACTTAAAATACTTTAAAATACTTACTGTTTCAAAAGTATAGCCACAAGATGTAAACATTGTACATGTTAATATAATTCTAGTGTGATAAAATCACTTACTAACCTTATTTGTATAATTTTCATCCAATTTAGTAAATCCCTAATTTGATCACACTAAAATGAATAATGTTAACACATCATGTTTAATTGTCTATATGTTTATGTCTTGAGGCTATCCTTTTGAAACAGTGTGTATTTTAATGTGTATGGGCCAGCCACATTCACTTCCATTGTAAGTGCCTCACTGCTACCTTGATTTTTGCTTTTTAAAGAAAAGGAGAGATGCGTTGAAATTAATAATTGTGGTAATCAACATAATGCCACAAATGCTGTCGATTGAGCTTAAACTGTATTACACATTCCTTTAAAGTTACACTTCGTGGTGGCAATAGCTCTTCTTTCTAACAGAGTATAAAGTAAGTTTCAGTGGTGTTCAAGGTTAATTTGGGTGTACTCCTCAATTTCTAGGTGCTTTTGGGCTTTGACTGCAGTTCTCCAGAGGCAGTGGAGCAATGGAGAGATTCCATCACTCATCCTGAAAAAGTGGTGACTTCATGGCACAGAGTTAGTCGACCCTGAAAGAAAGAAGATGTAGAAATGAGAACGAAAAATAATGACTGCATATGTAGCCTGTCCAACTTTGGGATGGTGTAGAGGGGTGGTCCAGTCACAAAACACTGTCCTCTATACTCTCCAACTTTATTGGACTTAGCTGTAGCAACACTAAACTTTTTTCTACAAATGTCTTTACCTGTATTTTTTCCCGCATGTGTTTTTTATGCTGTAGCCCTTTCGAAGGAGGGCAAATCTGCATTATGGCACATAGTATCATGTATTCCAGCTGCTTTACCTGTTCAGTAGATGGCACAGGTTAAATAGCCACATTCAATGTTCTACATTGGTTAATGTAACTTGAGAACATGGAACTGCGACAGAAACCGGATACATGTAAAATAGACATTAAATGATATAAGATACACATCAGATTGCAGCTCCTGCCAATTTTAACAGAGTAATAAATTAAACAGAGTTGTACTTTTGTCAGTGTTGCAGCATAGCTTGTAAGAGCAGATATAAAAGGCAGTGAGATTATATATTTTCAGAATACAGAAATTAAGTATTATGTTCAGTATTCTTCTCCTGTCATCAATTTGGTGATTATTATTTCACATTCACTAGCTGTGGGAGGGCGATAAACCTGTTTTTAAGTACAGCAGAAACTCTTGTTCAGAAGCGTGTTTTGGTGCTTCGGGTAAACGCTTTGAAAAGCTTTTTATTTTTTGGAAGTTCAGAAGGTTTGGGTTACATTCCCGTCCAAATAGAATTCAATCCGTAAATTTGTACCCTATTGTCCTTCATAGAGAAAGAGAGCACAAGAAAACAGGATAGACCGCAAGAGAGTGCAACAAAGAGACTTTTGTTTACACATGCATTTCTCTTCTCATCCTTTATGCTGTCCTTAATTCAAGGTGACCTAACTCTCTGGTAATCGCCATTTCTTAACATATATTTTTGCACAGGTGACAGTAGCATATTTAAGAGTGTATTGTGACAGTAATGCTGTAATTCAGTGAACACATGGCATTATGTAAGAGGCTTTTTCACAGACATTTGAAAAGCAAACTTTCCATTCTTATCCACTGTATGTTGTGCCTATGCATACAAAGATATGTTTGATCTGAGTCTGGCAGCCTGATATTCCAGCAATTAAAATTTGGATCAAATCAACCCTGCAAAAGAAACATTTATATTGAAATAGTTTCTGATGGGACATTCTAAGTTGTAACACCATATTCTGTTTCGTTGTGCTTTTCTTTGTGTCAACAGTGACAAAACCAGGACCGTCATAACAAATGCATTTCAACTAAACAGTAAAAGCAATGAATGGGTTAACTTCTGTTTAACTACAATGTAATATTGTTTTGTCAGGTAACTTGTAACATTTGTTTCATGTAGTAACATCTACTGTATATTGGTTTTATTCAAATATATTATTCAATATGACTGAATCAAGCTGACTTCATTAAGTTACACCAACAACAACAAAAATATGTATGGGTTAAATTTAGTAAAAAAATAAATGTACATATCCATTTTTTAGTGTATATAAACCTGGAATGGGATGGTTAAGTTCTCATGTTTGATAATGGAATGGTTTTATCTGCCCAAAAACCTGTTCAACCTATTGGATCACAGCACCGCAGTAGTCTGATTTTGCTCATAGGTCACCAATAGTAAATTATGCATTTTTCACCAAAAACACTGAGTTGTGTGAATATTTATATTCAAGAAGATTTTGTAACTGTTTTGAACATTACATTACGAGTGTTTGTGTTCCTTTACCCCTCTGAATGTGTGCTTTCTTTTCAGGCCTCTTATAGGAGTTTCTACATCCGGATGTTTGACTACATTTACGTCATAATTTACGCGATTTGCTGTTTGAACAGTGTTAATGGTTATTCCTGAGGACACTCCTCCAGCACAATCAGAGAAAAACAGCTTATCTTTGTGTGTGCAAGTATTTGTGTTTGCTATTGAGTGCAGTATGTGTGTGTGCTAAGTGTTGTGGTTGTAGCAACCATACAAACAGTTACTCAAATTAGTCCTTGTAATGTGATATTAGCTATTGAATTAACCCAAGGTCAAAGGCACTGAAAGTTGTTTCGTTAACACCACTGATTGGTTGTGTCAGTAACCCTTCTCTGGAACACACAGACAAACAGGAACAGCTGTGACCATGAGTGTGTCCTGTGTATTTTTAATTAAAAGAGGATCAACAGATCCTGGTTATCTCCAGGATTTGAATTCCCCACAAACTTCACCTATTAGAGTTAAAGGAATAGTTTACCCCAAAACTGAACATTCTCTCATCATTTACTCACCCTCATGCCATCCCAGATGTGTATGACTTACTTTCTTCTGCTGAACACAAACGAAGATTTTTAGAAGAATATCTAGCATTGTAGCATTGTAGTCCATACAATTCAAGCGAATAGTGGCCAGAACTTTGATGCTCCAAAAAGCACATAAAGGCAGCATAAAATTAAGCCATACAACTCCAGTGGTTTAATCCATATCTTCAGAAGCAACATGATAGGTGTGGGTGAGAAACAGACCAATATTTAAGTCCTGTAAATATACAGATATTTTTAACCTGTTTAATTTGAAAAAATAAGCCACTTTTATTCACAGACGATCTGATTAAAACGTGGTTTGCTAAATCATTTTCTTTGCAGTATTGTCAAGTATAATATTATGGAAATTCATATTCTCAGTTGTCAATCAAAATTCCTAAATTCACCTATCAAACTCACCTTTAATATTTATTATATTCATAATAGTTTTGTGTGGATCAGACAAACACTAGTGTGTAGTTTAGTCAATTTTATTGACCATTAACTGTCTGCGTTAACATACATTAACAAGCACATACACCCAATTTTTATAAGAGGCACCCACTCCCCTGGGCCATATGAGTAGGCAATACCATAAAGCACTTTAAAAGGCCCCACCTCATCATGGGCCCAGGACAACATTCAAAACCCCTGCATAGGCTGATACATTTGATTATATAATTTACCATGCAATGTGTTTCAACTTATGTGATGCTTTCAAAACAACTCACAAGGATTAGAGAACAGCAGGCCATATGTACCTACCTCAGTTTTAATTCTTCAGGTCCAAAATATTCAATTGCAACGAAAGAGCTTCATCTAGTGGTGTACAAGAGAAGTGAAGAAAAATGAATACCCTTTGTTCAGACTGAGGTTTGGACGTCTTGGCCGCTTCATTCTCAGCACATGATCCACACAGATTGTGTAAGAGTGTCTCTGCTCAACTTTGTATGTCTTCATATTCTTCAATAACATTCTGAATAATCAATCGGCAAAGAAAATTTTCAGAATAACATTCTCAACTGAGAATGGAGTAGTGGGCTAAAGCACATAACTGTTAATTAGAAGGTTGCTGGTTCGATCCCCACAGTCACCACCATTGTGCCCTTGAGCAAGGCACTTAACTCCAGGTTGCTCCGGGGGGATTGTCCCTGTAATAAGTGCACTGTAAGTCGCTTTGGATAAAAGCATCTGCCAAATGCATAAATGTAAATATCAAAACTAACATTCTGTGATTATAACATTTTATGACATTTTTAATAACATTGCAAACTGACATTCTGTGTACAGAAAAACATTCCACAGAACATTCTAACATTTTGCAGTAAGATTCTGTGTACAGAACAGTGCGTACACCATTATTCTGTCTAAAGAATAAAATCCTATTTTGAAAAACAGTCCACAGCCTGATCTCACAGTGAAATCAGACAGAGACTGACTTTTCTTTAGAAACAAAATCGGTATATGCTGACCGAAATGTAAAAAAAAACTCTACCCCCAGTGGCTGTAGACAAAGCAGTGATTGCTGTTGAAAATGCTGACAGAAATGATTTATTTTTATGTATGTATCTAATACATGTTAACATGTATTACATGACTTTTTTAATAGGCTTTTAATTGTTTTGGTAATAAATTATGACTTTGTAAATAGGCTTTTAATAGACTTTTTAAAAATATTAATAGGCCTAACAAATATTATGCTTAACGATGTTAACGATGTTGTTTTTATTGTTATATTTTTATTGTAATTTTATTGTTCTATTGTGTTTTTACCAGGTGTTCTATAATTGTAAATGATTGTCAAAATGTATGGATTTATTATTGTTTTATTATTATTTCGAATTCTAAACTGCCATAGCAACAAACATCCGGTCATGTTACTGATGATTCTCATCTGAAGTTGATGGATCAATGACTCAGATACTGCGTCTTGGATGACTCATGAAAATAGAAGAAATCTAAAAGTAGCCTATCATTTCATTTTTAACTCTATCTGACATTCATATGACTTATTCGTTACGTCTTTATTTCATTTGCCCTTAAACTAAGCCCTCCGGGCAAACTTTTCATGTTCAGTGCTGATTGCGCGTGCCACCCATTGTGCACACGCGGGGGCGCAATACCACGTGGGATGTGTATTGCACAGTGAGTGACGCAAATTCCAAGGAATTCCACAGCAGCTATAAAACACCTGGGGCGCTTACCTGCTCACTGTGATTTTTGCACTATACAGTTGGACTAGTGAAGTTAACATGGGCACAGCATCAGAAGATAAAGCCGTCCTTAAAGAAGGGTTTTTGGTGAAAAGGGTAAGAGAGTTTTTCTCCATACATCCATTTTTGTCAAATTAATTTCTAATCTAATGCAGTTGGACTTATAATATGTGATGTTCCAAAATTATGTTTCTTTTAGGGTCATGTGGTCCATAACTGGAGAGTGCGTTGGTTTGTGCTTAAACTGGACAGACTTCTGTATTATAAATATGAGAGTGGCAAACGGAATTCTTGCCATCAAGGGACCATACTGCTTAATAACTGCATAATCACCTGCCCTTACCTGGAGTACGAAAACAGACCGGTAAGTTAGGACAATCAATAATGTAGGCTAATATGTAAAGTAAAACATTTTACAATAAAGAAATACATACATAAATAATCCACACAACCCTTTGTCAACTAGGCCTATATTAGTATGTATATGCTGTGGCTTCTTCATAAATGGTCAAACAGTGTTAGTTTTGTTATGGTTCTGTTATTTATTCCTCACATTAAGAGACATAGTGAGTTGGGATCACAAAGTGCCCTCGGAAGTCTACACTAAAGTGTTAAACCTATTCAGAAGCTATTGATGCTATTGATCAACACTATTATTTCATCTCAAGACACAAACATTGAAAAGTGGTTTGAGTAAAATGAGGTGTGTGTCCTGATTGGTGCTTCTACACACACATCAACTCTCTATTCCTCCACCCTCACATCAGTGGTTTTGTTCAGATAACCCTGAACACTTTACTGGATTGTGTCTCTGTGTGTGCTTTAAATGTTCATAGCCTTGTGTTGTGGAAGTTACTAACAGGTTTAGTCTTTCTTGAATAAACCCTTCATTATTATATTTTGTAGAACTCACATGCACAAACATGTCTGGAACACAACTTTCTGTGGCATGCTAGTGAATGCTTAAAGTCATTGTTATGCTAAAGACTGCTGCACTTCACTGCACAACAAACAGTTTGTTCAGGGCTGTGCATGCTTGTGATTAAATTAATTTTCCAAGATCAATACAGTTGCTCAATCAGCAACATTTGTGACAGAATGTTGTACAATAGTTTTGACTCGTTCCTCTTTAAAAAAAAAAAAAAAAAAAAAAAAAAAAAAGAAATAGTCAAAGTTACATTGAGGCACTTACAATGGAAGTGAATGGGGCCAATTTTGGAGGGTTTAAATGTAGAAATGCAATGCTTATTATTTTGTAAAAGCACTTTAATTATTCTGTTAAAATGTGTGTATTATTTGAGCTGTGAAGTATTTATACAGTCCTTCTAAAGTTTTAGGGTTTATGGCATTATATCGTCATGGCAACAAAGTTGTTATATACACAGAAAAGTTTAGTAAGTGATTTTATCATTCACTTTCAGTTCCATTCCCCCCATTCAATTCCATTGTAAGTGCCTCACTATAACCCAGACTTTTGCTTTTTTTTACAGAAAGGGAGGGATAAGTTGACAACTTTTTGTGGTAATCAACATTATGCCACAAATGTTGTCATATTGGCATATTGAGAATTGACTGGATTGTGAAAGTGATCTCTTTATGACTTGAGGTCATAAATTATGATTTGAGGGCAGGGGTGAAAAATAAGAAAACTTGGTGACATTCAGCCAAAAAGGAAAGTTGTTTTAGAGGCGGAGCAAAATATTACACTTGAATGAACATTTACAAAGACAAACTTTTATTCTGTGGAATAATGTGCACCCATGACGAGTTTACAATAACACCCAGGGGCATTTATTAAAGGGATAGTTAAAATTGAAAATTTGAAAATTAATTGAAAATTTATGCTGTTCCTGTTGTGTGTGACTTTCTTTCTTCAGCAGAACATATTTGAAGAAAAAGTGAAAAATATCTCAGCTCAGTAGGTCCTTAAAATGCAAGTGAACTGTGATCTGACTTTTGAAGCTCCAAAAAGAACAGACAGTCTGCATAAACGTCAACTATGACTCCAGCGGTTAAATTCACTTCTTCTAAAGTGATACTATTGCTTTTGGTACAAAAAAGATCAATATTTAAGTACTTTTTAACTAGAAACCATCACTTCCGGTCCACAGCAGTATGCGCATGTGATGTAAGCGTGTTGGAATGATGAGAGATAAATTATGACAGAATTTTCCCTTTAATAAAGTAGTGACAATTTGGATTTCATGTTGACTTTAAGGCAGTTGTGTGAATAAATGCATGTTTTACATCATGCAGCTGGTGCTGAAGTTGCAGACCACCACTTCAGAGGAGCACTTCCTTGAGGCTTGTATGAGGGAAGAACGTGATGAATGGGCTACAGCGATTGGTGCAGCAGTACAGAAGCTCAACACAAATGATGCACAGACCCCGTCACTACCACAAGATACAATTCTCACATCCCTACAGCTTCACAATATCAACCTCAGGTTGATACACTATGTTTACAAAGTTTATGTGTGTTAGTTTTTTCAATATTATCATATATAAAGATTTGTGTGTTTATCAGTCAGGTGGTTGACTCCATGTATGATGTGCACGCTGGTATTCGGCTGTGCAGACATGTTGAGCAGGGCAGCTCTTACACCAACTGTTTCTCAGGTCAGAGTCTCATACACTGATCCCATGCAAGAACCCAATGTCATTTTACATTCAGTAATAATACATGACAGAATGCTCCTTAAAAATGAAGTGTGTCATTTTTGTGCCTCTAGTGGCACTAAACAATATTGCGAAAATATTGCCTGTTTTAAATCAAGTTTCAAACACTCCCTCCTGCCCCAAACTCATGCCTTTAAATGAGCCGATGTAGTTATAAGGCACTCGTAAGCAGTTTGCAATTCCATTTGGTGCATACATTACATACTGCACCTTTAAGTTTAATTTAATGTATGGTGATGGACACCTAATGTATACTTATGTTTGTGTGTGTGTGTGTGTGTGCAGGCTCAACAGTGGTGGATTGGCTGGTTTTTAATAAGCTGGTTCTGACCCGTGTGGAGGCGGTAACATTAGCATCCACGCTGCTTGACGAGGGCTCCTTGCGGCCCATTGGTATAAGGAGCGCTGACGCTCTCCGGAATGCTGCTCTTGGAGAGCAGTTCCTTGATGACTCCACTGCACTCTACAGCTTTGTAAGTACTAAGTTCTCTCCTCTTTTATGTTTGTATTGATTTCATATCTTTTTTCAATCCTATCCTAACTTAACTGAATGAACGTGACTTCTCCATCAGTCTCAGAGCTTCCAGAAGCGAGGTAGTGTGAAAGCAGAGAAGTCTGTGTCTGTGGTGGAGCTCAGTGGAAAAGTGGTGAAGAGAGGATACCTGCTCAAACAGGTGAGCACTCCACTATAGCCAAAATAGTTTTGTCAGTATGCGGTATGGTATTGCAGTATAACAACATTAACAGATAAAATTGGTACTATGTATAGCCTAAAGAATGTTTGTATGTTCAAATTAATGGGTTCGACTATTTCAGCTTACACCAGTTAGTAGTGGGCACATACAATCGAGTGTTCAGTCATGCAATCTCCTTAGACAAAAATTGTCGAGAATGGGGCAAACAGGACCTTTTCTGTTCCAGCATGCCACTTGTGCACAAAGTGAGTTCCATAAAGAAAAGGTGCCTGACCTCAACGTCTGTGCCTGATGCTCTTGTGCCTAAATGGGAGCAAATCCGTCCATCTGCAGCCATGTTCCAACATCAAGTGAAACATCGTCCTAGAAGAGTGGAAGCTGTTATAGCAGCAAAGGGAGAACAAAGGTCAAAAAGCATAAATAGGTGTGGTGTTCAGGTTTCCACATACTTTTTGCCATGTAGTGTAACAATGTTTAGATTTGTTGTGTACAACAGGAAGGTAGAGGAACAGAGAGCTGGACTGAAATGGGTTTTTTTTGTGATGTCACATGTCAATATGTGTGTATATATGTATTTGTGTGTCAGGGACACAAGGTGAAGAATTGGAAGGTGAGATTGTTTGTACTGAGGGTGGAGCCTGGCTTCCTGCACTACTACGACCCCAGCAAGGTGAGAGTGCTTACATAGTACAGGCAATTACATACCTGTCACAAATAAAGTGGTTCTATAGATTGTGTAAGCGATGTCAAGGCTAAAAGTAAAGTTTGTGTTTGTGCTAACTTGTCTACTTCCCACGATGATCGCCCTTCTCAGGATGACATCACTCCAGTTGGCAGGATATCTCTTCATGGCTGTCTGGTGTCTGCCCTGGATGATAACGGCACTCCATCAGGTAAGTCAGACTTGCCTCACGCCTCTCCTTCGAAAGTCTCTGAGGTGTGATTATTACTACCTCTGTGTCTGTTTATGGTGGGTCAGTTAGCAGAGTTCCCAGACCAACACATATTTACACAGTAATTACAGATTTTACAGAATGACATAAAATGCTAAACAATGATTCAGGCCCTGTTGTCATGGTAGCAGTGCAATGTTTACAGGTCCTCTGTAAACAAAAGCTAATGGTCACTTTCTTGTAATCCTCAGGTGTTAAAGGTAAAGTTGGGGCAGTGGGCAGGTCAAACGGACCTGTACGGGAGAGTAAGACGACCCCGCCCTACCACAAGTCATAGGGGCTCACCTTAGGCAAGTGACAGTACCCCTTCTGCCACCCAACTATGGGTTAAATAGTAGATGTCAGTTCGGCAGCAGGAGCTGGCAGCTGTTGTAGAGCATTGGATCACTGTATGATTATTGTATCTGGTTGGTCTACCACAGCTTTCTCGGTGGGCGGATGATCCTTCGCGGGACAACGGTCAGCGAGTATAAGGCCAAGTTAGCAGGCTACTGCGGGGCGATCCTGCGTTGCTCTTGACTGTCGTGCTTGCACTCCGTCAGATTCAGTGGCGTAGGACCCAGAGGGAGGCGTTTGTCCTGGGCAAACATCCGTCTTCTGTTTTCTGCCCTGGCACTCGGTGCTATAGCATGCATGGAAAGTCATACATATATTCAACGACTGGCAAATCGGGAGCCCTTGTACTCAAGGGCTGTCGTTGCTCGGCAGGACACGCGTGCAAGGCAGGCGCGGTCAGGTCGACATTCTGCAACTGCCTCCTCCTCTTCTCTGAATTTGGCGTGCTGGAACATCAGAGGTCTTGGTGTGCACTCTGACCTCAACAGTGCTCCTCGGAAATCAGCCATTATTGATTGCGAACTATTTCGCCTCAGAGTGGATATTGCTGCTATAAGTGAGACTTGGCTGTTGGGTAGTGGCTCTGTGCGCGAGAGAAACTACACCTTTTTTTGGTGTGGTTATCCAGACGACCATCGTCCGATGCATGGAGTCGGCTTTGCTGTGCGGAACACCTTGCTGCCCACCGTCTCTCAACCAACTGCTTGCTCTCCACGCCTAATGTCCATGCGGATGTCACACTCAGCTGGCTTTCTCACTCTCCTCTCTGCCTATGCACCCACTCTTGGCACGACCTCTGAGGACAAGGAAGCTTTTTATGCCCACGTTAGTGAGGTCATTCGTTCTGTTCCGGCCGGGGAGGATTTAGTTTTGCTTGGGGACTTCAATGCCAGAGTTGGAGGGGATGTCACTGCCTGGAGGCCAATCTTGGGTCATTTTGGGATTGGTAGCATCAATGACAACGGCCAACGTCTCCTTGAGTTGTGCGCTGCTTATGGCCTATGCTTACCAGGATCCTTCTCATCTGGGACTATCAGATCCAAGGTTACCTGGATGCATCCCCGGTCCAAACACTGGCACCAACTTGATCACATTATTGTCAGGAGGAGCCAGCTCAATGCTGTCAAGAGGTACAGGAGTATGCACTCTGCAGACTGTGACACCGACCACGCCCTTGTCCGCTGCACTCTAAAACTCACCCCAAAGAAGATTCACAGTGCAACTCCAAAGCCTACTCCAAAGCTAAATATTGAGCTGATGCGGAAACATGAATACGTGTCAAGTTTCCGTGCGCGTATGGAGGGCCTTCCCTTCAGAGTTGACGGCACTCCTGAAAACACCTGGGCTGAGCTAAGAGTTTCCATGATGGAGGCTGCATCTGAGGTCTTCGGCCTTTGTAGAAGGAAACAGCCGGATTGGTTCCTTGCTAGCTCTGCTATTCTGCTCCCGGCCCTAGCTGACAAGCGTGCTGCCCGTCTCAGTGCTCTCCAAGACAGTAATGATTCCACCATTGCTCATTATCGTAAGGTCAGAAATGACGTCAAGCATCTTACACGCCAGGCCTATGAGCAGTACTGGCAGGACCTCAGTGAGAAGGTAGAACGGTGTGCAAGTACTGGGGACATACGCGGCATGTATGGCGGCATCAATGAGGCTCTGGGTCCTACAGCGGAAAAAACAGCTTCTTTGCGAGCCACTGATGGCTCTGTTGTCAACGACCTCCCAGGCCAGCTTGGTAGATGGGTAGAGCATTACAGCTTACTGTATGGCACTCCTGTGGACGCCGACTTGAATGCTGTTTCTGCTGCTGTACCACAATTATCTGTCCTTAACGAACTGGATACGGAGATCTCAGCAATGGAAATAGAGCACGCAATTGCAGCTCTTAAGAACAACAAGTCACCGGGCAGCGATGGAATTCCAGCAGAGCTGCTGAAGTGTGGTGGACCAGTGCTGGTCAGGCGGCTTCACTGCCTGTTTCGATGCTGCTGGCAGAACAAATGCATCCCTAGTGAACTCAAGAATGCCAACATCGTCACTCTTTATAAAAATAAGGGCGACAGGCAGGACTGCAACAACTACCGAGGTATTTCGCTCCTTAGCCTTCCGGGTAAATGCCTTGCCCGCGTAATCCTTCCAAGGCTGCAGCACATTGCTGACCAGGTGCTGCCAGAGAGTCAGTGCGGCTTCCGTGCTGGTCGCTCAACCTTGGACATGATTTTCTCGGTACGCCAGCTTCAGGAAAAGTGCGCGGAACAGCAACGCCCATTGTACATGGTGTTTGTCGATCTGACTAAGGCTTTCGATTATGTGAGTCACTCTGGTCTCTTCCATGTTCTACAGCGACTCGGTTGTCCACCAACTCTTTTGGCAATACTCCAAGGCTTCCATGATGGGATGCGGGCAACCGTACAGTTCAACGGTGCCCGCTCAAATGAGTTTGATGTCTGCTGTGGAGTAAAGCAGGGGTGTGTCCTCGCTCCCACCTTGTTTGGCATCTATTTCTCGGCCGTGCTGCGACGGGCGTTTCCTGATCCGGTTGGGGTTCTGCTGCACACTAGGTATGATGGAAACTTCTTCAGCCTGGCTCGTCTGAGGGCCAGAACCAGGGTGAAATGCGTCCTTGTGCACGAGTTGCTCTACGCAGATGATGCTGCCTTCCTGGCTCACACTGAACAAGAAATTCAGGAGATGTGCAATTCTTTTGCTGCTGCCTGCACAGAGTTCGGACTTACCATAAGCCTCAAGAAGACAGTGGTGATGGCTCAAAATGTTCCTGTTTCCCCTTACGTTACCATCAATGGCACACTGCTGTCGGCTGTCGAGAAATTCACCTACCTCGGCTCAACCTTGACAGCAAACAACACCCTTGATGCTGAACTGAATACCAGGATCGGTCGTGCCTCAACAACCTTTGGGCGGCTTCAGTCTCGCGTCTGGAATAACAGCCACCTTTCTCTCAAAATAAAGGTGCGCGTATATGAGTCCTGTGTGCTTTCTGTCCTGCTATATGGAAGCGAAACGTGGCCTACATACCTGCGGCAGGAGCACAAGCTTAATGCTTTTCATTTCCGTTGCTTACGACAGATCCTCGGCGTGTCATGGCAGGATCGGGTCCCGAACACCACCGTGCTGATGCTCACTAACAGCAGTGACATGTACACCATGCTCCGGAGGAGGCGACTCAGATGGATCGGCCATGTACGTCGTATGCCTGATGAACGTCTCCCAAAGTCCATCTTCCATGGGGAGTTAGCTGTGGGACACCGCCCTCGTGGCCGACCAAAGCTCCGCTTTAAGGATGTCATCAAGCGGGACATGAATGTTTTCAACATCAACCCTAACAAATGGCATCACCTTGCGGAAGATCGGGCAGCTTGGCGGTCTGCATTGACAGAAGGCACGACTCTGTCCTGTCATGCTTACACCAGTTTCTGCACAGAAAGACGGCATGCTAGACACCGTTCAGATCGGCGCTTGCGCTGTAAAAGGCCTTGATGGAAAGGTAAAGTGCAGGGGAACCTCTTTAAAATCATCACTAAGACGGATACACACTATTACATCCAGGCCCCAACACATGAGGAGAGCATGGACTGGATCCAAGCTATTAGACTAGTGACTTGAAAGAAAGATGAATTATTCCTGCACTGCACATTCATAAATCTTGTGATGTGTTATCAATTGCAAACTGCACTGGGTGCAGATGAAGCCTTAACCTAGTCATCAAAGACTTGCTTATGTAGAATACAATTTTAAAACGAGACCAGGCTTTATCACCTGTAAATAGAATTTACAGGTAGAAATGTTCAGATTATACATTCTGTGAATGTAACTGTGAAAGAGCTAATGTTGATCTGTGTATGCTTTCAGTGTTTGGATCTAAATTTTGTTGTTTATTAAATTGTGTACAATAAAGGTTTAATTTAAATAACTGTTATTGAAACATGTCTCCGATTGGCTTGTCTGCAGTTTTGTAAAAGACCATATTTTTTGCCTGTCTCTCTTTTGTCTGCCAGGTAATTAGTTGACAGAACTGACATCATATTGTACAAGTCTGTTGGTTTGTTGCTATGGTTCAAAACACACTACATCTTTCTCTCATACATGCCCAAACACACTCTCACTCTCACACACTCACACACACACACATTACAAAACAACAAATCAGATCTTTAAGAAAGGTTAAGAAAGTTTACTGTTTACATATTGCGATTATTACATGTAAACATTGCCATGAATAATAAGATATTTAATACATGCTTAATTTGCAACATTGCACTGTAAATTGACAGCACCATTACAGAGCACAAGGCTTCAGACTTTGAGTCCATTTTCTTCAAACCAATACAATTGCATTTTAAAGTGAACGTTCAGGAGACAATGCTTAGGTTTTTAATGCAATGGCGCAAAAGGCAACAACATTTCTCTGGTTATCCATCAAAACCTCTGCAGTACATTCAGATGAACAAAATAAAGATTGAAAATGACTCTCTTGCAATTAAGAGTTATTCTATTCAAATGACTGAACTAATTGTTCAATCATTTTGAACTAATTTATTTTTATGTAAATCTAAGCTACAAATATACCATGTTATTACAAATTAATTTGTACTACAACAGTTACCACTACCAACACACCCTCTATTGTATAAGTGCATCTACAGGAACAAATGAAGGCACTTTTGCTGTTGTATCAAAGAGCCAATTTAACTAACCATATCTAATCACAAAGTGAACAAAACATTTAGGGAGTAACCGTATAAAGGTTTAAGAGTAAGATATCTAGTTGGGCCTCAGTCTGAAAATTATGACATAAACACTTCTTCTGAAGAACAACAAAATATAACAGCTTGTTCTGAGAAAACTCATTCAGGTCGATTCACGCATAAACATAAAATGCATTATCTGTCTCAGCCCAGTGAGTTCTAAGTTTACATTTAAAAGTGAATTTTATGCTTTCTGGATTGGGTTTAAAGTTGTACATGAGGTAACACAGCTCCATTGGAGATTCCCTCCAACAACTTTTTCTAAGCATATACTAAAGAGCCCAGTGTTTCAGTATTTGTAATCTTTTCCACTGCAAATGACAATCACTGGATACATTGAAAAAGGCCACTTAGCCTACCAAAACAAATCCAAAACCAACTGAAAAGGAGTTCTAGAAGTTTCAAATCAACTGAGGGATTTCTGGACTTGGTGTAGAGTAGGCTTAGGATTCTAAAACCTCAGCTGAGTTGGTTCTTTGAATTGTCTTGTCATCATGGCAGGCAAATCCCATGTTGCTCAAGCCACTTTGGTGAGCTGTAGATCTCCACAGACTCTAAGAGCAGTGAGAGAGGCAAGCTGAGTCAGTCTGTGGGCAAAACCACACAAAGGCTGCCCATCCACCAGAATACGGAACTGCTGGTGCTCACACACAATCTCCATCTGAGAAAGAGAATTTAAAAAGGAAACAAATAAGCTGAAGAAAATGTAATGAATTCTATATGCATCCCCCATAGCATTGTAAGTGTGACATGACCAAATATTTACTTATCAGATGTGATCAATCCTTCCAAATGCACAGACACACACACACACACACACACACACACACACACACACACACACACACACACATACACACATCATCTACCTTAAAGGGCTCTCCTGGAGCAAAGGGGAAAAAAGAGAGTGCAGTCTCTGAAGCACCCCACTGCCCAGACAGACGAGCATTACGAAGCACAGCCTTTTCTGGAAAGTTCACCTTCAGCTCCAGCCCCACATCACCATCCGTTTCCTCATCCACTTCTCCTTTAGACTGGCACGACACTAACACCACCATACTAAAGAGAAAGGCAGACAAAGAGAGAGAGCAGTTTGTGCAGTTTGTGTAACAGTATTTTGTGTATTTTTACAAAGCAATAGAGAACAACAGTGTCCGTCCAGTTTTTCAGACGTCTTGGTTCCAGAATAATTTTTCTCATCCATTTTTTCCCCATAGGGATTTCATGAAATACTTCATAAAGGGTACCAAACCATGAACCAAATCAACCAGCTTTGAGATGAATCACAACATTACAATTTTTGACTTGATGTAAAATAAAATCGGACAAAAAGACAGATGTGTACTTAACTTCTGTTATGATGGAATGAACTACAGTCCTATGAAACATTGTGAATGATGCAATTGAATTAAAAACAAAAGAAAAATATCAAACTATTGTTTTGATGTTGCAGATCATAAGAACTGTATAGAAACAATATATTTTCATTTTATTGCAAAATATTTAGATACAGTATATGCAAATATATTCTGTAAGTAGTTTGAGAGTATATAGGGAGGCCGACTCATTCATAGTGTGTCATGGAAGTGGTTGGCTTGTTCACCGTGATTCTCTGATTGGTGGATTGTTTCCCTTCAGGATCATGGGCAGTGAAGCAGTTCACCAGAAATTCCACTATTTTTTACTATCAATTCCTTTTTTACTCTCAATCTCCACTTTCACTTTCATATTCTTTTGATTTTGGTGAGTCAAATTTTTCATGCATATTGCCACCTACAGGGCAGAGAGGAGGATTTATAGTAAAAAAAGACTTAAATATTGATCTTCTTCTCACCCACACCTATCATATTGATTCAGAAGACATGGGTTTAACCACTGGAGACATGGATTACTTTTAATGTGCCTTTAGTGCTTTGGTTTCCATTCACTTGCATTGTGAGGAACTACAGAGCAGATATATTCTTCTACACAAATTCACCATATGAAAAAAGTTTTGTTATTGGGTTAATATAGTCAAAGATGCAGACTTTAGCAGGTCTAAATGTTCTTCCTCTGTTTTCATAAACAATAACCCTCCATTGTATGCTTTTATTTTTAAAGTAAAGTAAATCGAATCCATTTGGTTATTTGAGGGTGTGTCAGTTTTCTTTAGCCTGATCTTAAAAAGGAATTTATGGCCATACCTTAAAAAATATGAATTAAATACACCTATTTTAATGGAAACAAACATCAAATATTGTTAGTTACAATACAAGTGTTAGATAAGAAAAATATGGAAAAATGTTTGGCCCTATTGAGTTTTCATCTGGATAATCTAGCCCCCGAAGAAATCAGTTGAAGAGACCCCTTGCCGCATAGTAATCCCCAAATGAATTTATTTATTTTGAAATAAACCTATTTTGTGAACGAAAGAGGTCTCTGAATATAATATAAAATAAAATAAATAATTAAAAAAAATCGAATTAAATACTAAAACGGAGAGTACCTGCATTTTTTTTTCTTCCACTTCAAGCATTGGCATGAGGGAGAGTAAATAAGAGAATTTAATATTTTGGGTGAACTATCCCTTTAATCGTTTGTACTTGCTTGTTTTGATTATTGGTAAGTTACTTCCCCCAACCCACCTGGAATCTACGCCCCTGCCTGCTGCTATTATAAGCTGGAAAACGAAACATTTCTAGTGATTTTTTTTGCCATTGCATATTGTCTTCACCCGTTTGCCAAATATGGCCAGAACTGTCCTCTCTTTCAGTGATCTGACCGGATAAGCCTTCATGGGAATTTACCCTTTCCCACGATGGCAAAATAGAGGTGGACAGCACCAGCTGGAAAACCACATACATATTTATGTGAGCATAAACGTTGTTGTTCAATGCTTTTTTGTTGTTTTTAGTTGGATTGTTTGATGCAGTTCAAATCAGTTAATTATTCTCTTTTGTCACCCATGTTTTCTTCTCGCCCCGTGTAAACTGGAGACGTTAAAACTGTTTAATCTCCGATACAACCGTCTCATTGTTTTACCGGACAGAAGGTCTGCGGTTTCATCCTCAATGAACAGAGTCTGAATGCGCGGATGTGACAGTAGATAAATGAACGCGAGTGTTGGCGAAGGCACAGACAGATGTGTCTGATACGAACCTTTTCGGCTGCTTGTGAACAATACCCATCACTATCAGCCTCATGGTCGGCCGTAAACCCCCTTTGATCTCCCCGACATAGTCCTCCTCCTGCAGGAATAACAATATTTCATTCAAATGTCTGCTGCTGTACAGCCTAAACAAATGCATCTATTATACCAATGGACTAGTTTAAAAATCATCAAGAAATCCCAAACCTTGGTAGAAACATTGCAGCGTGTCTAGAAAAGAAATAGCCTAAAGGTCCAACTATGTCTGGGCTGAGCGTAAAACCTCCATCATTTGCTTATACTGTAGTTTACTGCCTTGATTACTGAATTGTCATGCAGTTAAATATGCAAATTACTCTTCTATAAATTATTCTTATGCGTTATTATTGTAGCAGTTATATATAGAACATACTGAGACATGCGTTTGCCCAGTGCGTAAACCACTGTTTCTAATTCGATCAGTCTCAGTGTAACTGATAAACTCCACACACACACACAAAACATCGTCATCACACTTACGTTTCGGATGCTCCCCTTATCTGTCATGCTGTCCTCTGTCGAAGTGGGTTTAGTTAAGTCTAGTAGGTGTTGCGTTTGAAGCGCGAGGAGGACAATAGCTGTCACGTACGGGATTGATCATCACAGTGCGCGAGACCAGTGTTGAAAGTGAGAACCCCGCCTCGCGCCTTCGCGTTTCCATAGAAACCGTCTCATGCAGAACAGTGATGCTGATAAAATACAGTAGCGACCTGACAATGGTTTAGATAAAAATTCTATAGTTTATATACTGTATATATTCAGCTCTCTCTTTATATCTGCATATTCTAAATCTGTGCGAGTCAGAGGGTGCTAAGGTGGGACGTACATCTTATTTGCTTCCGATAAGTACTATTGCGCTCTCAAATAATGATGCACTGGAGCCACGCAAGGACTATCTCTCTCATTCATTTCCATGTTGCACACAGAAAAGTAAAAATAAATACATGTATAAATAAAGAAATATATAAATATGGAAATAAATATATGTGGCAATAAATACATATACAAATAAATGAACACATATATAAAAAAAATAAAAACAATGTAAAATAATTGAATAAATATGTAAGTGTAAGTGTATTTATGTAGGATTATTTAAACCCTCATATATTAAAGGTGTAATATACTATTTCACTTGAGAATATGATCATTGTAATGATTAACAAGGACAACATACTCAATGAGTTTTACCACCCAGTGTGTTTCCATGGTTTATAAACAAAATTACTGGTCACATTTCACTGTGTCATTCTCACTACTACTGCTGGGTAATGGATTACATGTAATCCGGATTAGGTAATCAGATTACAAAAACATGTAGGCCTACTTGTAATAAGATTAAAATGCATTTCTAAATACCTATAATCAGATTAGTTACTTTTTATGGATGATTATATTAATCAGGAAAAGGCAGTAAATTGTTTATAATTCACTGATCCTTTTTCATTTAAAGCAGTCTATATCTGATATACGTTTGATAAATCTTTAAAAAAAAAAAAATTAATGGAGAGCGCAGAGAGTTGGAATTTCACATACAGACCTAGCTGAGACTAGTCACTGAAGATAGAGCGATAAACCAGACATAAATGCAGAACCGGGGGCCTCCTCTTTGGCACCCTTCCAGCAGTTTGCCTATAATTAGAGACAGCCTTGACTAGAACTTTTGAGACAATTTTTTTATACGTTAGTTTGTTAATACTAACTGATCAGGATTTCCCAAAAACATTGTTATCCTAATCGTACAAAACAATTTAAGCTTGCAGTGCTTTTGGGAAACGCAGCCTTGATCTAGCCTACCACACATTGATACCATTTGTAATTATAAAATTACAGGAATAAGAATATATTAAGTGTTTTATTTCATTCAGAAACAGACACTTAGCAAGTAAAAAACACACAAAAAAGCATACACATTCTCATATTTTGGACTATTAAATCAGTATTTTACTTTAGGTTTAAGGCTGTGTGATCTAGTTTGGTGACCCCCCAACAAATTTTGGGTGGAGGGGGGCCCTTGGAGATAATTGGCCCCAGGGTTTTTGCAAGTCCTAATCCATCCCTTAAAGTGTGTAACGAGTAGAAATAGGGTGTGGCCCCTTTAAGAGCTGCGCGCTCGCTGTTTAAGAGTCGACATATTGCAGTGGTGTGTGTCGTGTGCCTCGAACACCCCGTGTGTGTATGGTGTAATTTCTGTTTGATGCTGACTTTTATGTTATTTTACTTTGTTAAGTAACGATGTGGAAGGGAGAACGTGTGACAGACAGTTATGCTGTACGAGTTTGATTTGGAATAAAGCACGAGTTGTGAAATGCAGATCGCTTCCGTGAGTCTGTCTGGCCTCCGCACGTAATATCTTCAGTTGTGACTGTGAGCTATCCTTTTCTTTCTTCCTGAAGCAGAGCGTTACAAGTGGCGCCCGAACATTTTATCTCTGGCCTTGGATTTAATGCGAGGATACGGACGACTCCGAAAATGCTGTGAACATCCAGCCGGTCATGTGTGAGTTTGAACACGGAGAAAATTTAACTGCGTATAGCGTGTAAGGCCCGAGTCGCTCGGCGAAGCTGGGGCGGACATTTTGTGTTGTTGACGCAGAGGATATTTCTTCATATTCCAGTGGATTTAGGTCGTCATGGACATGATCTTTGTGAATTTGGAGTGTGCACGTTGGATTGTGGTTCGTTGAGGTAATCTGAAATTTAACTGTTGGTGAACTTTGACTGGTTCAGTGATTCAGGCCTGGTTTCTACATTCATTGGTGGTCATTTGCTGGAACTGAATGGTGAACTGGTTGAATTGAACGTGGAAATCTCTTCATTTAAAAAAACAAACAAACAAAAAAAAAAAAAACACTTTTTTCCTTTTCCCGGATTCTTCCTGAACTTCTACTATATTTTGAGTTGTCCTGCTCGCACTGTGATTGCTCATCGGAAAAAAAAATAGGAAAAAGAAAAAATTTATGGACTCTGTGTGATTATTGAACTTGTTAAAAAAAAAAAAAAAAATCTTGTACAAATGATGAATCTATTGTTATATGGTTAATTTTTTCTTTCTTTCAAAAGAGTATCCAATTGTTTATTTCATTTTTCTTGTTTAGTTACTCACATATAGTAAGTTAATGCAAGTTGGAATTATTGGGTAAATGATATTGCTCTAATTCATTGTTTTGAATTTCATATTGACAAACTGATTTTGGTATAATGGCCAGACGTGTTGATGACGAGACTGATTTATTTGACCAATATGCATGCTTTGAGTTTCCGACCAGACGGAGAGCGCCAGTGGCAGTGCCTGGGTCAGGGGAGCGCCTGGAGACACAAGTTGAGTCCTTGAAGGAGGAAGTGGAAATGCTGCGGAGGTGCCTGAGTGAGTCGCTGGATCTACAAAGGGGTATTATTGACCATTGCACAGAAAACTTGCATGTACCTGCTTCATACAAATTGCCTTCACAGGTCAGGCCTGTTGCTTCGTCTACTCCACATGCTCAAACACCAGCTGGTCACATACAGGGGCCTCGGTCCTTTGAAGCAGAAATGAACGCCAGAACTGAAAATGCGTTTGGCCTGGCTCAAAGCTCTTACGATTTGAATAATGCAACCAGAACTTTGGCCTCTGTCTTGCATCAATCGAGACTGGAGCCCCCAGTGTTTGGGAATGATGGAAAAATTCAAGCTGATGACTGGCTTCTCCTTGTGGATGCCTATAGAAATTCTTTGGGTCTCAGCGATGCTCAAATTTTGCTCGAACTACCACGTTTCTTAGCTAAAGAACCCAGGAAGTGGTTTGCAGTGTTGAGTGCACATGTCAAATCTTGGACGCAGTTCTGCACCCTGTTCAAGACTGTGTTTCTTCCAGCGGATAACCAAGAGCGTGTCTGGAGAGGTATTCTTGACCGTGTTCAAGCTCAAGGAGAACCATTTCCAACATTTGTAGCACACTTGTTGTCTGAATTCAAGAAACTAAAGTCTCCTCCACCAGAACAGGAGCAGATTGATCTTATCTGCAAGCACGCACTTGAGCGCTACAGAGTTGCACTGTACGGAGCACAAATTACTTCAGTCATAGACCTTGTGATGTGTGCCCATGAGCTGCACTCCGCTCTCGGCCCTGGCAGCCGTAATGTACCAGTATTGCAGAAGAGCAAAAATAAGCAAGAGACTTATTGTTTCAGATGTTCTGCGCCTGGTTTCACTTCAAGAAACTGTCCAAACTGTAACTTTGTGCAACAGACTGTGTCTTTTCCAACCACTGATGAACGGACAAGTCCAAACTCGAATAAGCCACAAAACGCAGAGGAGGATCCTAAAGCCAGGACATACGAAGACAGGGAGGAACAAAAGCACAATTCTGTTCGGCAGAAGGTAAACTTCAAAGGGGGGAGGACGTTTCACCGAGGCAGTCCTCCCTCCAGAAGATAAATGCGCCTCACCCTTGTCTTATGTCCCCACCTGAGCCGCTTGTCCTTGGACACGTGGAGGACCGTACTTCTCCTTCATTTTGGAATACGCCGTTTATGATCAAGGTCAATTTCTGTCATAAAGCCATCGATGCAGCACTGGACACTGGTGCCTCACTGTCAGCTGTTCGTACAAATATAATTTCTGATGGCTTGCGACATTCTCTGAAGGTTCAGCCTTGGACTTTTCCCCCGATTCAGCTCGCCAACGGTGCTGCTTGCACTCCGACTGGTGTGGTGTGGTTGAACATTGGTCTCCAAGGAAAAAAGTTCTACCATCGGTTTGTCATTATCCCTGATCTATCCTCTCCACTCATCTTAGGAATGGATTTTATGCTGCGAGCGTCAGTCAGCATTCACATCCCATCAAGAACGGTGACCCTGGGAGAATCTACACCCCAGGAGGTTTTGATTGAGTGGTTGGAGGCACCTGAGCTTGGGAGTTTAATGTTCTTAAATGTCTGCCAGTCTGCCTTGGATGAGAAAGTTGAGAGAGCTTGTCTGAAAAGGGAAGAAAAAGGGAAATTGTTGGACCTTCTTAAAGACTTTTGGAGCCTGTTTGATGGACACTTGGGCACACTTCATTGGGGGAGCATGAAATCAACACGGGTGAAGCAAAACCAGTTCACCTCCCGCCATACCGGAGCTCACCAGCTAAGAAACAAATAATTGAAGATCAGATTCAGATGATGCTGGAAGAAAACATCATCGAACCATCTTCCAGTCCATGGGCTGCACCTGTGGTAATTGTCAAGAAGCCATGTGGAGACCACAGGTTTTGTGTAGACTACAGGGGCCTTAATCACCTGACACTTAAGGATTCGTACCCACTGCCCAGAGTCGATGAATCATTGGATTTCCTGGCTCGTGGAAAATTTCTGACTACTTTTGATTTGGCTCGAGGGTACTGGCAGGTGTCGGTAGAGGAACAGTCAAGGCCAAAGACTGCATTCGCATCACACTGTGGCCTTTTTCAATTCAAAGTCCTTCCTTTTGGGCTTAGTAACGCCCCAGCCACGTTTCAGAGAGTAATGAACAATGTCCTTGCTGGATTGATTTACAAGTGCTGTGCAGTGTACTTAGATGATATTGTCGTCGTATCCCCAACCTTTGAACAACACTTGGAAGATCTCCGGGAGGTCCTTTCTAGACTTTAGTCAGCTGGCCTTACTCTCAAGCTAAATAAGTGTCAGTTCTGCTTGAGTGAACTCATCTTCCTAGGATACAGGGTCACTCCGAATGGTATTTCTCCTGATCCGGGAAAGGTGGAAGCGGTCACAGAGTTCAGAACACCGACAGACGTGAAACAAGTGAGAGGATTTCTCGGCCTCACAAGCTATTACAGGCGATTCATTCCAAATTATGCTCAAAAAGCTGAGTCACTTTTTAAACTCACCAGAAAGGATACTCCATTCAACTGGGACGACAGTTGTCAGGCTTCGATGGATTACTTGAAGAACTGCCTTACGTCTGAACCCATTCTGTGCCTTCCAGATTTCACACGCCCATTCTTCATCCACACTGACGCTTGTGACTTGGGCCTTGGTGCGGCCTTGATGCAGAAGGATGACATGGGGCGAGATGTGGTGGTAGCTTTCGCTAGCAGGACGTTGCACAAAGCAGAAAGACCGTACTCAACACCTGAGAAGGAGTGTTTGGGAGTGATTTGGGCTCTGGAACATTTCAGACCTTACATCGAGGGCCTTCGGGTAACCATTTATACTGACCACAACAGCCTGAGGTGGCTGATGAACCGTCACAACCCCTCTGGACGACTGGCGAGATGGTCCTTGCGCCTACAGGATTTTGATTTTAACATCGTCCACAGGCCAGGGGTTCAGAATAAAGTTCCAGACGCTCTATCACGCAACCCACTGCCGCATTGTGAGGGCCCTATTGACATTCTTCCTCCGCATGCGGTCATAGCTGGGTTGGATCTGCGCAGTCTCTCCTCGGTCCCGATAACAGACAGAGCGCAGTTGACGCAGTTACAAAAAGGTGACCCAGTGGTTGGAAATCTTCTTCAAAATCTTGAAGGGGGCGGTACGGACGAAGAACATGTCATTCATGATGGTCTGCTTTATTTCAGGGACCCTAAGGTAACCTGCAGTCTCCACCCAATGAAGCAGCTTAAGTTATATGTCCCAACAGTAATTCGATCAACTGTACTCAGATATTATCACGACCATCCTACAGCTGGCCACCTGGGAGTGACAAAAACGCTGGCCAGGCTGAAACAAAGGTTCTTTTGGCCCAAGATGGGGACAGATGTGAAAAGATATGTTATATCTTGTCCTGTGTGCCAGTTAACGAAGACGAGCCAAAGAAAACCAGCAGGGCTGATGGTTCCGATCAGGCCAATGAAACCCTGGGAATACACGGGAGTGGATTTTGTGGGTCCGCTTCCACGTACTCAGAGTGGCAATGAACATCTGATCGTCTTCGTTGATTACTTTTCGAAATGGGTGGAAGTGTGTGCAGTGCGGTCAGCGACAGCTCAAGTGGCAGCAAGTAAGTTTTTGAGTGAGGTATTTGCTCGACATGGTGCACCAGCCTACCTCATATCAGATCGTGGGACTCCGTTTGTGAGCAATCTTTTTGAGAATGTGCTTGGGGCCCTTGGTACTGAACACCGGCTGACAACTGCATACCACCCGCAAACGAACGCCACTGAGAGGGTAAACCGCACACTTAAGACTGCCATACGTGCATACGTGGAGGACAAGCACACTTTGTGGGATAAATATCTTCCACAACTCTGTTTTGCTCTTCGAACTGCTTGCCATGAGAGCACAGGTCAATCACCAGCAATGTTGTTATATGGCCGTGAGTTGGACACGCCGCTTGACTTGATAACACAGCCAAATTCTGCGGGAGTAGATGATCCTGGGGTACCCTATCCAGAGAGTTGGAGATATTCCCTGCAGGATGCTCACGATCATGCCAGAGCTGCTCTAAATGCAAGCCATTCAAAAAAGAAGTACTATTATGACAAGAAACGACGCACGGTTTCCTATGCTGTGAATGACTTGGTCAGGGTTAAAACCCACCCCAAATCTGATGCTGGTGCAAACTTTACAGCCAAGTTAGCCCCAGTTTATGCCGGACCATTTCGCGTCTCTAGGAAACTTTCAAGTGTCAATTACAGACTTTCAAACGTGGACACGGGGGAAGATGCTGGCGTGTTTCATGTAGTAAACCTGCAGCCTTTTCATTCATGGGACACGGCCGTGCACACAAGTTCCTATGCTGATGTTGAGATGTCACTACCTCTGGGTGAGGACTTTGATTTTCAAACAGACAATGTAGAGTTGGGTAATGCTGACCAGGGTGTTGGTATTGACTACTCAAACAAATCTTTGAATCGACACTCAGATGAAAATTCGCCGGAACGTTGTACTGGACACTCACTTGACCTTACTCATGACATTGTTGACGGTGTGGGTGTCTCTGACTCTCATGACTTGACATCTGACGCAGTTACTGCCGAACCCGCAAATCAGGGTCTGAGTCGTTATGCGCTGAGACAGAGAAGAGTCCCTAGAGTTACTTCTGACTGGACGGTGAATAAGTGGACTAACCCCTACCATGTTAAAAGGTTTGACTTAGATTAAGGATGACAGACTGTGTTAGACTGTTGTTCCAGAGTGTTAATTGTTATTGTTCTTGTGTGTTCATGAGTCTCATCGAAGAATAATTGAGTGTTTCATTTTTGGGTCGTGATCAAACTTTTCTCATGTGTTACTGAACTAATGTACACTGTGCTAACATGTATGCTCGTACTGTTTGTACATTATCTGCCCCTATGTCTTGTTAACTTTTCAAATCAGTCATGTATGAGTGGTTGTTAAGTAGAAGTCTTCCTTTGCTGTGTACGGCTGAGGGCAGCCTTTTTTGGGGGGGGGGGGAATTTGTAACGAGTAGAAATAGGGTGTGGCCCCTTTAAGAGCTGCGCGCTCGCTGTTTAAGAGTCGACATATTGCAGTGGTGTGTGTCGTGTGCCTCGAACACCCCGTGTGTGTATGGTGTAATTTCTGTTTGATGCTGACTTTTATGTTATTTTACTTTAAGTAACGATGTGGAAGGGAGAACGTGTGACAGACAGTTATGCTGTACGAGTTTGATTTGGAATAAAGCACGAGTTGTGAAATGCAGATCGCCTCCGTGAGTCTGTCTGGCCTCCGCACGTAATATCTTCAGTTGTGACTGTGAGCTATCCTTTTCTTTCTTCCTGAAGCAGAGCGTTACAAGTGAATGATGTATATCCATACAAATCATACAAGCTCTCCTCAAAATCCCAACACCACAACGCAAGAACGAATGGACATCTATCATAACAACAGCTGTGTTCATTTGATGGAAGTAACGCCCATATTTTCCGTACCATATCCCCGTCCATATCGCTAAGCATCAAGGGACAGGAAAAAGTTGGATGGATAAACTACATTATTTGTCTATGGAACACGAGGTTTTGTCGTATCTAAAAACACTGAATAAAGCAGTAGCCAACCTCAATTGTTACCACTACGTCCTATTTCTGTTCTAAACTAAAAGTTTGTGTAACCATATTTATCTCATCGGTTCTGTCAACAGTTTAACTCTCTCTCTCTCTCTCTCTCTCTCTCTCTCTCTATATATATATATATTATTTGAACATGCCACTGAAATTTGGAGCATATTTGGCGCCATCATGTTATAACGGGTTTCTGTGGTGAATCCTCCTATGCCTCATATTGAAATTGTATGTTTTTGTTTAACTGAGCAAAGTTATACACAATTAAGCATACTCGTTCAAATTTGTTAACTCTTTAGGATTAGTACCTGACATATGGAAATACACCTCAGCAATCCTTATAAGATTATTTAAATAATAATATTTATAATACTCCTAGTAATAACCGGTGATTGGTCCATCCTGGCCAACGCTATGAAAAGTATCAGGTACCACGTGACACAACTACTTCAACGTTATGAACAATAATTAATGAATTCTCCTTGTATAAATACTAATCTTACCATCTTAAATGCCTTTTTATGCCATGTAACAACTTCAGTATGTATTTTTGCCTCTCTATGTAGGCAAAATACAATTAACAAAGTGAATTGTTAAAATATCCATTGCATTTGACCAATTAGAGACAGCGTTCGGGCTACAAAAACCCGCCTATTTATTTATATTATTTTGACCCTTGAACTGACAAACTGACAGCTCCTAGATCAGCTGATCGGGTCACATGACACGGCTCTCATGGCCACATACAGCTGTTGGGAAGCGCATATGAACGCGCGAGCCTCTCTTTCAGAGATATAAAGGCAAAACACAAATCGTAAGTGTTGATTTAATTAATACAGTCGTGCAGATCGGCGCAAAAACGATGTGCTGAGTTTTGAGAATGTAGTTGGTTCGGGGTTTCCCCCCAAAACTATTATTATTATTTTAGGTGGGTAGCTTCTGTTGTTTTGTTGTCATTACTTAATTTTCAAGGTGGTCGAGCACTGTTACAAAAGTCATGAGATACACATGGGTTGCGACATATGACATTAGTTTTCACTAATAGGTCCCTGCCAATAACAAACAAAATAAAAAGTGTGAGACTTTATTTATTTTGATATGTGTACAATTACTGCAAATCTAATCGGCTTGACCTTTCGGTATATTAGGTTTGTGCTTAGATTTTTTTATAATTATACATTATTAGATGCGGAACTCCTAATAACACATGTGGTTAGTCATCTTGCCATGGACCCCAGCCTGAATAGACTGTAGAATCAAGCGGACTATCATGCATCCGTTTGGCCGTGAAGAGGAGATCTCCAGGCGGGAGCTCTTCGGTTTCTTCTTGCGGTGTTTGCAGTGCGAGGAGTGGGAGCTCGCGGCAGCCTGCATGTGTCAGCTCGGCGACGATCCAGACAGCCCACGTGACATCGTTAAAGCCATCGTCACACACGCGTACCTGCTCAGGTGAGTGAACCCTATAAGCGATAGTTCACCCCAAAATGAGAATTCTCTCATTATTTTCTCACCCGCATGCCATCGCAGAAGTGTGTGACTTTCTTTCTGCTGCTGAACACAAATGAAGTTTTTTAGAAAAATATCTCAGCTGTGTAGGTCTATACAATGCAAGTGAATGGTGGTCAGAACTTTGAAGCTCCAAAAAGCACATAAAGGCAGCATAAAAGTAATCTGTAAGACTACAGTAACTAATCTATATCTTCAGAAGTGACATGAGGGGTGTAGGTGAGAAACAGATCAATATTTAAGTCCTTTTTTAAACTATAAGTTGTATTCACTTCCCAATAGGTGATGTGTGAATTGGCAAAAAACAAAACAAGGGGAAAGTGAAGATTTATAGTAAAAAATTACTGGAGTTGTATGGATTACTTTTATGCTGCCTTTATGTGATTTTAGAGCTTTAAATTTTTGGAACCTGTTCACTAGCATTGTATGGACCAACAGAGCTGAAATAGTCTTCTAAAAATCTTTTTTTGTGTTTAGCAGAAGAAAGAAAGTCATACACATGGCATGAGGTTGAGTAAACGATGAGAAAATGTTCAGTTTTTGGGTGAAGGGAACAGTAAAGATTAGAGACCCATTCAAGTCTGCAAAAACATGTGAGCCACTTTCAAATTTAATTTAAACAAATGTTTTTTCCCCTGCTGTGAATATTGGCTAGGTTATCCCTTACAAATATTTCCCAAGTTTATAGTTAATAGTTTAGTTTCCAAAAGTACCATAGTTTCTATATTATCACTAACAAAAACGTACCACGCGTCTATTGTGTTTTTAGACATGATGCTGTGGTAATACCATATTTTTAGACATCTACCATGTAGTGTGGTATTCTTTGAAGCACCTTTGAGGATATAAGGGACTCATATTCTTTACTTATACACAGATGGGAGACAGTTGGCAGCCCTCACAGACTAGCCTGGTATTGGCTTCAAGTCCTGGAGAAGCGGACTAAAATTAAGGTATGTGTGTGTGTGTTTGCTTGCTTGCTGCTGGACATAACTCCCTATCGATGCTCCAAGCAAAAAGCATTGATCACTGTAATCTGTGCTTCTTTTTCCTAATGCCCATTTGAGTATGGTTTACCTTCTCTGCAGGTGAGCAGGTCTGTGAAGAGAGAACTGGAGTTCCTGTTGCTTTTAGAGGAATTAGGAGATATCCCACAAGCTGTGATTAAGGTAGGATTAACACAAACCAACAATTTTGTCTTTCACATGCATGCATGCCAAATGAAACAAGTCCTGTCACTGTTTTAAGTGCACAAAGGACTTCATAGCTTTCCAATAAGGAAACAAAAAAATCAATTTTTCCTTGAATAACACTCTGGTTTGAACTGGTTTGAAAAAAGTCACATTTTATCTGTTGCTGTTGTGCACTTGGATTCAGTTGAGCAAGACATTTAAACGTTTTTGCCCTTTTTCTTCCAATTCACCAAGTATCAAATACCTTTTAAGCGACCTTGATTCCAGAAGAGTTTTCCTCCATTCATTTGATCCATAAGCATGTGAATAATTTATTCCATTTTTTTATGTTGTGTTTGTATGTTTTATGTTTGGAATCAATACGAATGTTATTATCAAAACATTTCTTCAAGTAGAAAATGAATAGGTTTTTACTTTGGAACCCTTGCTCCATCTGAAATATACAAGCCTTTGAAAATTACAAACAAAATAGAGTAATTTCTTCTCTTGTTCCTCTACTTTGTCATCTATTCTATTTCTTCCATAGGAGCTGCATGAAGCCTTCCTGAACTCTGAGGAAGGAAAGGCAAATATTCCAGGTCATTTTTGCCCCCCGTTTAGTGCTGCCGTTCTATCCTGCCTCCGTTCCCTCTTAACCCGGCAGCAGCCGCGTCTTGTCCATTCAATCGTCAGCTTCCTTCAGGACGCAGACCGCTCCAGAGACCATGCCTTAAAGGATGTCTTCATCCAGCATCTCACTGACCAATTTAAAGTGCCTGTGGAGGAGAGGAATAAGAGATGGGCTGAGGAGGTGTATGCAGCGCTGGCCTTAGCACCATTGGGGACAGAGAGATCGGGCGCTCAACTGGAGACCCTGTGGGAGCATTTGTGGTCAGCGAGAGAAGGGCCCATGACAGAGGAGAGGATCCTGGGATGTCTGCTGAGGCCGCAGGGTCAAACTCTGTTGACGGCGTACAGCTCCACAGCGCAACGACTGCTCAAAGAGAAATTGCTGAGAGAGGCTCCACAGTCAGAGAGTGAGACACTGACCTCATATATATATATATATTAAAAAAAAAAAACTGGACCAATGCAGTTGTATTAAATGTGCTTAATCACAGTTGTGTTGCTTAATAATAAGTAGTGCCTTCTTTGGATTTTGTAGCTAAATCCTGGCATTGTAGATCTATCTGCAGTTTATTTTTGGTCTGTTTTGTTAATTGTCAATGTGCCCATTAACACATTGGATTTTGGACAGATACAGTGGCCCCAAAAAGTTTTTTTGGGCACTTAAGCCACACTTAAAAATGTATAAATGACATTGCATTATAACAAAATATCAAAGTTCATTCAATCTAATTTAAAGAAGGGTGGCACAAGCACACTTTTCAAGCATAATGTTTCAATCTTTCAGTTCACATTCCAGTCTATGCTTTAAGGAAATGAAGAAGACAGATGTTTAGTTTTGTGTGTTCACCACGTCCTCGTTTACGGTTGACTACTCACACTTCTGCTAATGTGTTCACAGTTGTATCACACCATTTGCATGTGATATCATTTTTGTGTTTGTGTTCATTGTTTCAATTTGTTTCTGAAACTCATCTCTGTCCCCTCCTAGTTGACTTACCTGATCTGGAAAGGGTCATGCTTGGCTTATGTTGTCATGACGACAAGTGTCTAGTCTGGAAAGCCATTTACTTTGAGTGTTTGAGCAGTGGAAAGCACTTTCTGGAGCAGGTCTTGGTAGGTGTGCACAATCAAGCACAATGCAAATAAATGCCAGACACATTTTTTCACCATCTTAACTGTCTTATGCTGTATAGTTAGTAAATTAGAAGGTGGCAAGTTAATCAAGATGAAAAAGATGAAAGCAACACAAATCTTCCTCTAGTCTTCTTATGGGTGTATCCACCTGGTCTATCCATCCTCTGATGTCCATTTTATAAATGTTTGATTGCAGCTTACTGGTTTAGATCTCATAAAGAGGGAGGAATTCTCCAAACTGGAAGCATTATTAGAGGCGGAGTTTCAGCCTTTGTCCCGCCTCTTGTTGCTGTTAGGCTGGATGCATTGTCAAAGCCTGGATTCTGCTAAGACCCTACTTAGTGTCCTACATCACCAACAGGTCAGTAGTCTAGGATAGCCACACTTTTGACTGTCAATATAAAGTCTGGTCCACGTTGCAGCTTATTTTGGCCAATAGTTGATAACACAATAATAGATTGGTGAGGAAATAAGTCCTTGCATGGAAATGTCATTCCATTACCGACTGTATAGAAAACACCTGAAAATATTTAATCACAATTTCTGTCTGCCCAAAAGTAATACACTAATTATTTCACATACATTGCTTGGAAAATAAAGTGTAATATGCAGTTTTGCTTGTGGATATCCAGCTAACTTGCAATGAAGTGCTTCAAACAAGACTCTCAGTCGAAGATCAAGTGTCAATCTTATTCTAAATGGGCAAACTTTTACCGTTTCAGTGGTTAGTAATTCCTCAAAAGTGCTCATTGTAGCAACCCAGTACTTTGTCAACATGTCTAGTGGAAATTGCATAAAGCCAGGAACTGGAGTTGAAACTGTTGATTTCAGCCAGGTTTGTGTGTGTGTGTGTGCAATATGCATCACATGTTCCATCTGGGGCTTAGACTAACAAGTCTGAAAAATGAACTGAAGGTTACTGGAACTGAAAGTGATCACCTTAAAAAAAATTTTTTTTTATTAATAACAGCAGCCCTGTAGTTCCAGAGTTTGCAGTCCACCTGCTTGTGGTATCTGATTTGGGTTGTTGATCTGTTTGCTGATTTCAGTGGAAATGATCTAATCTTGAGAGCTACATGAAAAAATGTTCTTCAGAAATCCCCCTCCAGCTAAAGTGTGATCATGACCAGTGCTTGTGCATTTCGAAAGCATGTTTGCTTACTTGATGCCCATGAAGATTGAAGCATTATTTGATAAATATTAAGCATTAAAAGATAAATATGCACATTTCATACACATTCTGAGGAACAGTTTGAATGAAAGCTACACAGTATGAGGACCGGAGATTATAATTTTTGAAAAGTGTTTACTAAAGTGAATCAGATGTTTATTTATATTAATTATTCTATTTTTATTTTTTCATAGTTTAATATTGAAAGTCTGGGACAAAGGTTAAAACAATAAAAATCTATACTTAAAAGGCTCAATACCAAAAAATTAAAAATGAAGTCATTGAAAAAAAAAAGAAGTATTTCTAAGTCAAAACAGTACTGACAGGTTGAAGTTGTAGAAACTGGGGAAAAGTACACTAGGATAAACAAACAATACAATAAAAAAAATCTAGCAAATAAGACTAGATCAAAAACAAAAGTACAGGTTTAAAAATTATAGTAAATATAATAACAATAGTAATAATAATAATAATAATAATAATAATAATAATAATAATAATTCTTATTATTATTATATAGAATACATAAGTAGCAATAGTAAACGTATAATAAATTAAATAATACCTATTAAATATAATATTATGATAATATGATGACAACATGTTAGTAATATTATACAGTAATATTATATAACAATACAATAATATAATTAATAATAATAAGTACATTAATCTATAAACAAATGGTTCATATATGATATTCTGAGGTGTCAATACGGGGGTCCTGGCAGGGTTTGAGAGCTGTCTATACTCCATTTGTATTATGTCCAAATTGATGGCAATTATTCTAAATAAACATGATTAAATGTGTTTGTACATCAATGAAGCCTTTCTCTTTTTCTCTCTCTCTGTGTAGCTCCAGACCAGTGATTCAGTATTAGGCGAGTTGGCTAACATTCTGTCCTCACAGCTCTGTGTGCTGGAATGGTGTGACCAGAACAACCCGTGAGTAAAAACATTTTATACACACAAGCTCACACATGCACATCTCAATGGGTAAAACCCCTACTGTAATCACAGTTAATACAGTACTAACACATCTTTTGTTTGGATACATATAGAAATGTTATTCTCAAGTACGTTAATTCCGATCACTAGCTTAACTTCATAGAGAATGTGTTCTAGTCACTATAAAAAGTGATTTGTGGTGTATAATCTATTCTTAATGATCTCAGTTATTCAAACTGTCTAAAAATTAGTCTGTGTGCCAAAAAGTGTCTTCTCACAAAAATCTTCTGATGTATTAAAGGAAATGTTCACCCTCATAATTTATTCACCCTCATGCCACCCAAGGTGTGTATGACTGTTGTTCTTCAGTAGAACACAAATGAAGATTTTAAGGAGAATATTTCTGCTCTGTATAGGTCCATAAAATGCAAGTGAATGGGTGCCAACTTTTTGAAGCTGCAAAAAGTACATACTGTATATTCATAATAAAAATAATTGGTAGGATTCCAGTGGTCTAATTAATGTCTTCTGAAGCGAAACGCTAGGTGTGTAATAAATAAATATTTAAAACTTTTTTTGCTAAAAATGTTCGCTTCTGGCCGGCTTAAGGTTTGACCGTACCGGTGAGAAGGGTGGAGTTCAAACTGCCTGTTGTGTGACGTAGGTGCATAAACCTCCTCTGAATAGATATTCATACATAGATCCCTTATTAGCAGATCTTTCTATCTACTCTAGTACTTTTCGACACAAAAGGAGTTTATGCAATGGTCTGAGCAAGGATCTTGGTCTGCGGCATCTCTTCCATTCACTCACTTGCATTCAAATTGATTCAAACAGCACTCCTTGTTCACCGTTCCAAGAATGTGCCACAGTTGACTTATTCACACCTCCCAATTGAGGCATCTATGTATGATTCTCTATGCTCCTCTGATGTAAACAACACTGCGCTTGTATTTTTTACATATTTCACGCATCAGGTCCCGCGTGAACTTGCCAACGCACTTGACCTTGACCTTTTGTGAATTTTTTTTAAATATTTATCCATTTCTTACACCTTGTATTTAGCTTCAGAAGACATTAATTATACACTGGAGTTGAGCAGATTACTTTTATGATCGCTATATTAGATCGCTTTAGATCGGCAAAAAAAAATTGGCACCCGTTCATTTGTATTTTATAGACCTACAGAGCTGAAATATTCTGAAGAAGAAATAAAAGTTATACACATTTGTGATGGCATGAAAGTGAGTAAATTATGAGAGAATTTTCCTTTTTGGGTGCATTAATCCTTTAATAAACTACATCTATCTGTTGATCTTTTCATGTAAGCTTGTTTGTTGGTACCTATGCATGTACAGAGAGATATCCCATGATGCTTTGATGAGTCAGTTGCACATGCTAGACCATCATTCTGCCCTGTATGTGCTGCACTGCCTGACACCCCTCGCCAAGTATGAGGAGCATAGAGTGTTGGAACTTTTGCAAAGAACAGGTATAAAATACACACGGTGACATGAGATACATTCTAATCCACAAAGACATTTAAATATTTGTTCCCCATTTGTAGGAAATCCTTCGTTAGTGGACTCACCCAGCAGCTCTGTCCAACGGAACGTCACTCTGTTCCAAGGCTTCTGTGCCATGAAGTATGCTCTGTATGCTATCTGTGTGAACTCGCACACACATACCAGCTTCCTGGACTTCGAGTCTCAGCATCAGCAGCAGAATGAAGCAAGTCAGGGGAAGGAGCTAATTGATGGTAACAGCGCTGTTGTTACAATGGTTGCTATGCCCCTGTTACTATGGTTAATTTCTTGATAAGACAAAGTTTGATTTAATAGTTTACCTTTCATTCCTTTTTTCTTTCCAAGGATGCTCTGATATGTTCCAGCACTACCTGTCTGAATGTCAGCTGTACCTGGAAGCTGTTCCATCATTATTCCGTCTGGAGCTCTTGGAGAATATCTTCTCCCTCCTCTTCCTTTCTGACACAGACTTCAACCTGCAAACTGATCTGACCAGCACAGGCACAGAAACCCAATCAGACTCTATCCAAAACACAATAACCACAGAGAGGAAGATAACCAACAATACCAAAGGCATGAGCAAGGATGAAAACTTGCAATCAAAGGAGGAATGTGGAAAGACGGAGGGTGTGAAAAAAGACAGCAATCCCCCAACAGACTTGGACTCCCAGGAGAGAGAATCTACTCCAAATCAGAATACCAAACAGGTAAACCCAGTGCTGGGCCACCTGACGTCAGGGTGTCGGGGATTTCTGGTGGATACGTGTGTGATGGAGGGAATTCTGCGGCTGGTGAGGGAGGGCTTGGAGGGCATGTGCGGGGTTGGACAGGAGGATGGCAGGGCACTTGTGGCTGATGTGGAGTTGGCGGAGAGTCTGGGATGCTCTGTTACCGCAGAAACGTTCAGCACCCGGTTACAGAGACTATCCAAATACACATCAGAAGCCCAATGGAGACTGCAGATTGTTACCAGTAACCATGAAAATGGCAATGGTGAGCGATGGAAATGTGTGATGAAGGATTTTGAAGATATCCACGCTGCAAGTGTTTAATGCTCCTGTATATTTGTATGTCTGTGTGTGTGTTTAGGTGGCCTATACCTGCCATCCCCTCTTCCTAGTCCAGCTCTCCCTCTGAAATGTAAGGGCAACAGCAGTTCAAGCCTTCGGAGGAGGAGAAAATACTATCGGCATCACCACGAAAGTCACGGCTCTTCCGAAAGACAGAATGGAGAGGTCAGCACCAGCGCCTCAGGTCAGTTTACACACGTGCGAAAGCCTGCCATATCATAGCTTAGTGATTGTTACTCTTAGTGGCTGTGCTTTATTGCAGATTGTAGCATTTGTGTTGGACCAGTGTATCGTGAAAATGAAGTTTGTCCGTGTGGTGGACCTCACAGCTGGCTAGTTCCTGCAATGCTCTCCCCTCCTGTGTCTCTCCTTATTGCCTGCATATGCAAAGGAAACTACATAGAGGCCCAGCAGGTGAATTACTATATGACATCACATCATACCACATCTGAGAAATGATGTAATCCTAGTTATTATGATGTCATTACTGTCTTTTGTGATAGTGGTGCCCCTTTCTGTTGAGATTGTATAGACTGCCTCTTAAACAGGGCCAGACTGCTGCCTTTGTTTGCATTTTGTACTTGAATGAAAATGTGCAGAATGTTTTTTTTATTTTATTTATTTTTTTAAACATTTAAAAATTGTAAAATGTCAGTGTTGTCTCAGATCAATGTGTTTGTACTAAAAGTATTATTTGAATCTGTTTTAAGTGATAGATGTTATAAGAAGGATCTTTAATGATGGGTGTGTGTTTATGTACGTGTGTTTGTCAGGTCATTGCGATGTATGGTTTGGAGAACTCGGAGTATGCAGGTGAGCTGGCATTTATGGACCGGTACCGGGATATTCTGACAGAGCTGGCTCAGGTGGAGCAGAAGATTGAGAGCCAGTCACTCTCTTCTTCATCCTCATCTTCAGAGGGGCTTGTTGCAGTGGATGTTGCCCCAGCAGGCAGGACCAGAATGGGCAGCAGATTAACACTTAAGAGCATCGGGAGTGCAGCAGCTGCAGGTATGGCACACACACACATGCAGTAGAACCAGAGCATGTCCAGATCCAACAAACACACCGAGGTCACGTCCACTCCACACTAATATGGTTTCGTTTGAAAGCGCATCTTTTTCTCTACGTTTTGGACTTCCGTCGACATTCTAATGGCATTTTTGTCCACTGAAAACTGGAAACACTCTCAAGTGGATAAATTTGAAAATGCTGTATTCTCGTGGTAGTGCAGACTGGGAAAGCGAAGACCTTGGAAAACGTTGACATATTTGTTGATCCATCCAACTAAAAACAATCAAGATGGTGGCCCATGTTGTAGTTGCTTCGTTGTGCCTGCTATCCACTTTGATAGCGTTGTTAAAGATAAATGTTACCTTGTACAACCATCATTGTTTACTCGGAATTGCTGTTCGGCAGTGGAACACCAGGACAGTTGCGATTCAGACCGTACAAGGAACATACATTTTTCACATGCGCAGTATGGCGATGAAAGCATTTTCAAATGTTTCACTGTGGAAGAGCAACTTTTGGAAAATGTTTGAAGACTGCAGTGTGGTCAGAGAGCATTTTGAAAACAAAAACACCATTTTCAAATTTATCTGGATTAATGTTGATGTAGCCTGATACTCTGATACTGTACCTTTAAAATCCCAAGATTAATCTTTCAGTCTATGCCAATGACTGTGTTATTTGTACCTCCCATCCTGTGATGTCATCATCCTATGTGTCCCTAGCTTAACAATATTTTAAGTACGCCAAGTTCGAAGGTTCCCTGTCCGATCCACATAATTATATAAGCAAAATTAACATTGTAACTGAAATATTCTCTGAAATAATTTCAACTGAAATCGATTCACATATCAATTGTAACCGATACTGATAAACTTAATCATTTACTTGTAATAAGACATTTTTAATTTTTGGGTGAACTATTCCTTTAATGCACATCAAATCTTAATCTAAACTGAAATGAACCGAGAAATCAGTGCAGATGCCCAGTTCTCACAACACTGTACCCTCCCTCTCACTCTTTCAATATCTGTCTCTCTCCCCAGGCATGGCCTTCTATTCCATCTCTGATGTCGGAGATCGTTTGCAGAGTACCCAGACCCATCCAATACCCTGTCTAGAGGATGGCTACTGGCTCTCCCAGTGTTCTGTAGACTCCTCTGACCTTATGAGGCCCCTGCTGGAAGAGTTGAGCCCTGCTGCTATGGCGACCTTTGACCTTTCCTGCTGCCAGTGCCAGCTATGGAAGACTTCACGGCAGCTCCTCGAGACTGCAGAGAGAAGACTCGGTGGTTTTCTTGAGAACAGAGGTAAGAGAGATGGTGGAGTTACCATACATTAAATGGCTGTATGGGCTTTATGTAAAAGATGTCTGGTTGTATAGTTTTTTGTGTTGGCTATTTTTAAATTAGACCCAGTTAACAATTTAGAGAGGTTTGAGGTTGTGGAAGGTTTTTTTTATGATTTGTAATGTCTTTGTCAGGTGTACGAGTAGATCCAAAGGTCCCTCACGCCAACGGTATTAGAGGCTTCCCTTCAGTTCTGCAACAAATCTGCAAGATCCTTAACAGAACATCAGCAAGCAAAGCCATGAGTAAAACAGGTCTGCAGAACCCACACACAAGTGTTCATGTTAATATTTAGATTTTCATATTAAATCATGTTGCCCTTTTCTCTTTCTGTTTCTAGAGTGTAATGGAGAAGAGAATTTAATCTTCAGCCCCTTTGGCTGTAGTGCCCAGGAAGTGCTGCTGTGTTGTCATCCAACTTTAACAGAGGAGAGTATCTCCTCCCGTTTAAACTTGTACCAGCGCCTAGAGGTCACGCTTCAAACCCTGACCTCTGCCACCAACATCTCCGGTATAAGCAAAATGACCTTCATGTATTCGCTTTATACAATTTAAAGCATTTATGATAAGATATTATTTTTATTTTGCCTTCTCTTGTGCTCCTGCAGAAGACGGTCTGACAGGTAGTTCTCTGCTGACGGCGCTAGTTGAACAGGCTGGTCTCAAGCAGTCTGAACTGGATTTCCACCCTGTAAGGACTGCTATGAAACAGCTCCTTCAGTATCTGGACCAGCTCTGCCCATTTGAGCCTGATAGCACCTCCAGCAGGCCAGATTACATACGCAACTTCCTTGATTATGTCAATGTGCTGGCTTCAGTATTGGTGCGCAGTCTGGGTTCAGAGGGTAAGCTTCCTAAAAAACTATTTTTAAATAGCATGTCTACAGGATACTGGAACGAGATCCAACAGTGTGTGTGATTCAGATTTTTGTGATCTGATCTCAGATCAGTGCACAGAAGTGAAGTTGGGCAATCCTCTTTTGCTGTTGCTGCAGTCACCAACCCAGCTCCTGTCTCTCCTGCTGTTTGACAGACAGGTGTCACCTGACAGGTAAGGATAGTTCTTGCACTCTCTCTCTCTCTCTCTTTGTTGCATTATCATTCATCTCAGGTGATCCGATCACAAGATGAGCAGCTGTAGTAACTGCATGCTTCACATGATTTTCATTGAGTAGATGCTCTTATCCACATCACTGCATTTAAATGCCAGGCATATTGAATATGTTATGTGAAAACTTGAGGATGTATGTTTATAGGTGTTTTTCAAATTTTTACATCAGACTTTTTTTGCTGTCCTTAGCTGGCAATGTTTAAGTGCAATGTTTGATTGACAGGTGAGTTGGAGGTCCTTCAGTGTTGTTCAGGGGAATTACTGTTTACACTAAAAATCTGATCTATTTACGTGCATTCCTGATGTTAATACCAAGTTTAAACTGAGCCTCTCCTTCTGATACACTCACTGAGAATTAAAATATATTGGCCAATTTAAAATTAATTGTTCAGATTTACCAGTTCGCTGTAATCCATACTTCAGTGATTCTCATAGTCATTCATCTGCAGAGGATTATCAATTGCCATTGTAGTGACTAAACGCCAGTCATTGTGTGACCTAGGGGCTTGACCAGAGTCGTTTCTGACACGTGTTTCTAATAAAGTTCCATGCCACAGTTGCATGAAGTTAATGTCTTTATTAATAAAAAATCTAAGAATAAACAATTGATTCAAATTTACACTCACATGTAAACATAATCCATTTAAAACATTCTCATACACTCAGTAACCATGATCTCTTGAAGACGTTCTCATGAACAAGGTCAAAATTGGTTGTGCTTTCCCGCCAACAACACCTTAATTCCTCTTCCTCTGTGCTCACCGATATAGTGGTCATCAATTAAATTACAACAAAGAAAAATACAATAGAAAATACAAATACAAAAAAATAAAGAAATGACTTCCACAGCCAAGTTTTTTCTTTTCAAGTTTTTACATTCAGTTTTACATTTGTATCTTTTTTTCTCTCGTTCTCTGTCTCTCTCTCTCTTTACAGGGTTCTGTCTCTCCTGCAGCAGGAGGAATTGCATTTGAGTGTGCAACAGGTTGTAGTTCAGCGCTGCTGTGAAGCTCTCCCTCTCTTGGATTCTCGGGCTGTGACTTTTTATCAGGGGGGATTCTGCTTGGCTAGCATTGCCTCCCTCCTACAGCAGCATGCTCAGGAGTGCGCCCCTTCCCTTGACCTCTCTGACCCCACCCCGAACTCTGACCCCAGCTCTGAGTCTGAGGTCTCAGTGGAGGACACATCTGCTACATCCATCAACCTCTCCACCTCTCCACCCTCCCCGTCTTCATCCCCTCCCTCCTCTACATTTCTACTCACTCCATCTGCGCTCTCTTTCCTGAAGTCCCGTTCTCCCCTTGTTGCCACTCTGGCGTGTCTCAGTGCCAGTCGGGGTGGTGTAACTCGGGCAACCTCCTCAGGCTGGTCGGGGATACCCTCATATTTTCGCGGGTCTGGCCGTAAAGAGGCGGTTCTGGATGGAGACCAGATCGCAAAGGAAGGGGAAACCCTTTTAAAAAGTTTCCCAATCCTCAGACTGTACCTGAGGGCTATGGCTGAACCAGTTCTGGGGGTCTCATTGGAAGCAGAGGAGGGTCTTGGTCTGGCTCTTTGTGGGAAGCCTGTGGTGGGTATGCTGTTTTCTGGCCTGCAAGGCAATGTGGGACAAGCCATGGCTGCAGAGGCATTCCAGCAAGCCCTAAACAGTGGTGAATTGGACAGAGCGTTAGAACTGCTGGAGCTGTACGCTCAACCCTGCAACCGCGAGGGGAAGCTCAGGGACAAAGTACTTGTATGCACTGCAGTGCAAGGTAAGATTCACCAGCAGGGATGTAACGGTTTACCGTGGAACGATACATTGTGGTTCAAAAATGTGAAAATGCGCATTCTTTTATTTTAGCATCTATTCTAACCAACACATGCGATGTCCTATGCCTTTGTTACACGGGCATACAAATGGAAAACAATTTGTTGCACATAGTGAGCACAAAATATGATTGCACTCTAGCAGCTAGGATGAGTTCAACTGAAACTTTGAAAACTGAAACAGAATAGTGAATGTAATAAAGGGAGCACCAGGAGTGGGATATGCGCCTTTTCAGCGCAAGGGATTGAATGTCCTTTTGAAGCGTGAAAGTGATCTGCTCTGACTGACCGAGAGAAAAGTTTAGATAATTTTTAATATTGAAAATATTAATCTACTATATACTGTATATAATGCTGAATATTATGTATAATAATGCTATGGGAGAATATACTTCTAATTTTAAAAGTCAGTCCTGATTTGATTTCATCAGTACATTTTTATTATTTAACAGGATAAGCATGCACTTCCTTTTTAATATGTATTTTTAAAAAATAATATTTAGATATAATCAGAGACAATATTTTAATTGTATATGCTTTTTGCTTATTTTTTTAAGGAAAGGCACAGTTTTACCTATGTCTTCTAAGTAATAATAATAATAATAATAATAATAATAAAAAAATCAATCTTAACTTTTCTTGATTTAGGCCTAGTTTAAAGAATTGTGAACTGAACCAAACCGTGAGTCATGAGATGAGGGAATTGTTACACCCCTATTCACTAGGTTGAGTGCTGCTGCCGGAATGTTATGCCGGAATGTCATACATATTGTAAATATGTTGTGTCATATTTAGGAGATAAGGACACATGAATGACACCAAAAAGTCAGAGTTACTGTTGGGAAACTCAAAAGTTTTTTTTAAGCGGCAATTAAACAATTATTTTATTTAAGAAACTAATTGGTATTGGTCATAATTATTCCGTTTTAATTATGAATGTTTACTTTGTTTACTATAAAATGTGTTTTGTATGCATTTTGTTTACTGTTAATGAAGAATGGCACTAGAACTTTCTAGAAAATGCTACACATTTAACTGGTTTATGAGGCGACAGACTTGCATGACAAAACTACATTTCCCATCATTCATTGTGGCTGCATGTGAAGATTAAATACATCAACTACAAATTGTCCATTATATTTATTTGGTTCCATACATTACATTTGCCAGTCAGTAAAAATGAATAAGACAGTGCTGGAAAAGACCATAAATAGGATAATGTTACAGAGTTAAGTTTAATGTGTGTGATGATTACAGCTCTATCTATCTTTTTGTGAAGAATGCAGCAGTGTGGAGCAGTTGTTCCGTGTCAGGGACTGGAAGTTGCGTGGTCATGTGGTTCTGCAGGGTTTGGATCGCTGGCCTTTAGATGTCTGTTTAGAGTTATTGCAGTTCTGCCTAAGTGACCAGAACACTCAGGATCCATTTAGAGATCAGCTTCAGCTGAGGAAACAGGAGCTTCACATGTACCAACGGGTCAGTAAGACAACCCCATTGCTTGTAGATTACACAATGGCAGCGTGGCAAATGGACAGATAAACTGTAAACAACAATCTAGAAGCTAGATGATGACATCGCCTTGTAACAGTTCCATATTTTCATGCATTCTACAGATGTTGAGTTTGCAGCCGCCGTTGCCATGGGAGACATGGCAGGAGCTAAGAGAGGAATCTGCAAAGAATCCTGAGTCTGTTTTCACTATGATGCTGAAGGCCATGGTAAGTTTATAGAAAAATAAACTAACAAAACAATACTTAGAAGTCAATTTTGGTTGACTTATAAGTGTTTTTTAGTGGCCATTACTGATATAATATATAGAAAAAAAACTGGATAACAGGGGGGCCCATATACACCCAATAGCAATGTGAAAGACTGGTGGAGAGCATGGCAAGACGCATGAAAGCTGTGATTTGAAAATCAGGGTTACTCCACCAAATATTGATTTCTGAACTCTTTCTAAGTTAAACCAAGTATTGTCTGAGAGGTCTGAAAACAATGCATCTTTTTTTGTTATTTTTACTAGTTGTCTTTTGTCTAATACTGTGTATACATATATCATTTATGTACTACTGACTTTTAAGTCAGGACAATATTATAATGGAATGAAATTTTTGTGTATGTTTTCAGGAGTTTGAATTGTGTGCCAAGTGGTTGCAGCTATACTCTGTCTCTGAACAGTCTCGACTGCAGCTGCAGACTGAACACCTTCTACACCTGCTAGAACAGGGTCACATAGAAGATGCCTTCCAGGTGTGTATGAGCACTGTAGGAAGCTTTTTGTGATGTCCTTTGGCTTCCAATGTATGAAATCATGTCTGTAATCATGTTTACAAACCAAGTGAATTGATCTATTTACTATACCTACAGTATATCAAGTTGATGAGCCTAGTTAAATCTAGTTCATGTATATAAAGTTGAATTATTTATAGCTGTTAATGGGTTGGACATGACTTGAGTCCTGGTCTGTAGTTGACTATAGCAAAATGCTTTATTCTTCTTGACTCAACCTCTCTCCATATCCCTCCCTCAGCTCTTGGAGGTGCTTTCTGATTCACTGGGTTTGGAGATTTGTGAGCGAGCCCTAGATCGAAGGCCTGGATTGGCTTCCTGCCATTTCCTTTCCGATTACCTCACCCTACACTTCCAGAGTCGGATGACCCCAGCACGCAGACGCCATATCCATGCCCTGCACCTTGGCTCAAAGGTAACTTTAAGTCTGAGCTGGATCTGGGAGAGGTTTTCTTTGATGAAACTCTTACTTATTTGGCTGTTTTGAGATGATTGGCATTGGCTGATAACTGTGTCTGTGTAACTGCTTCGCCGATTAACAAGCTCTACGTCACCTTTGTGTCAGTTCCAAAATCTGACATAAGACACAAAATCAATGGATAGTATTTTTTTTTTTTTTAAATTCTGCTTTAAAAAAATAAATTGAGTAAACAACGTGTAAAATAAGTGTTTCTGTAATTTCATGAAATAAAGTAAAAAAAACAAGAATTAATTTCCGGAAAATACAGTCGGTATTTAATCTCTGAAGACATGGATTTAACCACTGGAGGCCTGCTCTCTAGATATTGAAATTGGCATTGGCTATTGAAAAACCTATATCACTTAATCACTAGTTTACATCTATAATTGAAAGGTATAGACTTGATTGCAACTGTCACACTGTTAATAACATTCTCAGGAAGTGTGGTGTTGATCCATGTGTTGTTCTCATGGTGTGTGTGTGTACTTGTCACAGGTGTTACTGACTCTGCCGGAAACATCTCGTCAGGATTATTTTTCCCTGCTGTCAGATCCGCTTCTCATGCTGGAGCAGCTACTGATGAATATGAAGGTGGACTGGGCCACTGTTGCCGTCAGCACGCTGCGGAACCTTCTACCTGTTCAGGACGCTGGAATCACCAACCAACACATAGACACTCTACTGGCAGATTATGCAGCGAAGGCTCTTGATTTCCCCTATGCACCCAGAGAGTGGTCACGATCTGGTGAGTCCAAACCCACTTGAACAGCATTGTCAGTCTGGCTCCAGATTAAGATTTTGAAAATGTTAGTTCACCAAAAAGTTGTAATTCTCTCTTGTTGTTCCAAACCCATAGCAGAATGGTCACACTACTCTTACAATGAAAACATACAATGGCAATGGGTTGTCATGCTCCAAAAAAGACAAATAAGCACTATAAAAAGTAGTCAACTTGAGAAATCCTGTATAGTACTGTGCCGAGGAAGCAACAGTGAAATGCCTAACTAACAGGATTTTTGTTAATAGAAAGGAAGTTTGAGATCATTATATTTAGAACAATTCTTCACTTATATGTCTATGCCTTTCTCTCCTTTTCTTTTTTTCTCTCAGATTCTGTCATTAGTTTGCAGGATGCATTTCTGCAGTGTCCAGCTCAGGAGAGTTGCCCCGCCTCCCCAGGCCACACCACTCCTCCATCAGCAGGTATGAGCCACACTTCTGCATCCTGGAGCCACACCCAGTTTTTAAGTAGCCTTGATGGAAAACACAAGTTTAGTCATGTTTTTCTGATAATAATGACTAAAACAGTCCAGTATGTAGCACTAAGGGGCCATTCACAAAGGACACGCGTTTCTTATCAACAGCTAGATGAAGAGACGGAAGTGAACCGAAGGCACATCTGTCCCTCTGGTGCCTGTATAGATAGACCAACAATTAAGAAATGGGGCAGAAGGGAATGCAAGTACGCATCCTGTGTGAACGGCTCCTAACACAGTGTTTAAACTATTTGTTAACTGACCTCATAACAGTTTCGAAGTCATGGTTGCAGTGGCTTTTTCAGGCAGCATACCCATGCACATGCCCTCCAGTGAGAGATGCCCCAGTGCTAAGAAGATACGCCCACTGACCACACCTTTCACCCCTCCTGAGAAAACCCCTGACCGGAAGGATTGGATCCCAGACCACAAATGGCACATCTGTATGGTCTGCCAGAAGGAGAGATTCACCATGGTGAGAGATCATCGTATATGAGTGAGAGGAAAGAGATACAATATAAGAGAAGGATTGTGAATAATCGAATATCTAGAGAAAAGGGTCCTCCCATGAGTATCTCTTAAACTCAATTGAAGAGTCTTAATCCTTCTCCCGTTTCAGTTTAACAGACGGCACCACTGCAGGCGCTGTGGCAGGCTTGTATGTCATTCCTGCTCCAGTAAAAAGATGGCAGTAGAGGGCTCTGAAGAACCTGTCAGAGTTTGTGACCAATGCTACAACTTCTTCCACACGGAGTAAGACTCATGCATACACTTTTAAAGCACAGTTCATAAAAAGTGGTTGATTGTTAGTGATGGTGCAACAGATAAAGTTAAGTTATTGGGGGTTTTTGCCACCGAGCTAACACAGTTGTCTATTTTGGGCTTTTGGGTGTAAAAAAAAAAAGAAAAAAAAGCACATGATGCTTCTTGTATAACTTGCTCTCTCTAATGTATTTCTATTTGTTTTTTTGCAGCTCAGATGAGAAGCTTGAGGAGGGGGAAGGTAAAATTCAATTCTTAATTACAGTGTCGATACTCTGTTAATGTCTCACGTGTAGAAACATTTTCATTCTTATGCAATGAAGTTTACAAATAAGTTTCTTCTGACTGTGTGGGAAAATATTTGCTCCTTTTCCTGGTTTATAATTACAAGGTTCTAAACACAACTTTTCTCAGCATCTGGCAGCCCTGCATCCATTGACAGAGTCTTGAATGGGGTCCTAAGTCTACCTGAAGTTTCACGAAAGCAGTACCACCTGAGTCCAAACCCAGCAGAGAACCAGCAGCTGAAAAGCGAGTTTTACTATGAACAGGTTTAGTTCTCTTCCATCACACTTGTAGTCCAAGCATTAAGATCTGTAAAGAGTTTAGTATTAACAACTTTTACTCATAAGGGAGCAGAAAGGAAAAAATGTATGTATGTGTATATATATAATATATATATATATATATATATATATATATATATATATATATATATATATATATAATATAATATATATATATATATATATATATATATATATATATATATATATATATATATATATATATATATATATATATGCTTGCAAAAATGTATACTGTATACAAGTCAGTGAGGTGAACAAAAATAATGAAGACAAATAAATGCATATAAAGTAAACACGTAAACACACTCTTTATTAATCTGTTTTACAGTACACAGTATCACAGATTGTCTCTCTTTATATTAAAGGCACCCAGCACATCACTTTGTGTCGCCATACTGACACTGCACAGCGATCATGCAGCCTGCGGGCAGCAACTGATTGGCCACTGCCACTCACTTTCTCGCAAACTGACCAATCCCGAGGTGGATGCACGTCTGCTGACAGATGTGATGCGTCAACTGTTATTTAGTGCCAAACTCATGTTTGTTAATGCAGGATGCACCCAAGAGCCGGCTCTCTGTGACAGGTGAGACAAACAAGTAGCATGAGAACTTGCATCTGAATGAAATAATATACAGAATGTTTTAAAAAAAAAACATGATGAGAACAAAAAAAGTGTTTATTCTTCTTTTTCTATTAATCCTTTTCATCTTTCTCCATCCATAGCTACATCAGTAAGGTTGATGTGTTGAAGATCCTGGTCAGTGCAAACTACAAGTACATTCCATCTCTGGACGATATTCAGGAAACGACTGCAGTGACACGTCTACGCAACCAGCTGCTAGAGGCTGAACATTACCAGCTGGCCGTGGAGGTGAGAATATGGACCTTAGTCAGTAGATGTAATATTTCACTGGAAAACATCTCCAAGGAACCCGGAAATGAATATTTTGAATATTAACAGTATTTGTGGCATAATGTTGATTACCAACTCGTCCCTCACTTATTTAAAAAAAAGAAAGCTGTTTCACTAAGGGAAGTGAAACAATATAGTTTCGAAAGATTAGCATGAAAATTTTAAAAAGATATGTGTTAATATGATTGTAGTGTAGTAACATCACTCATTAACCTTATCTGTGTAAGTTATATCCAATACTGGGATTTCAGGGGTTCGTTGTCATGGCAACAGAGTTGTAGTATTGGTTATAGCTTTACACAGAGAAGGTAAGTGATTTTATTATACTAAAATCAAGTTGTTTACATCTTGTGACTATATTTTTGAAACTATGTGTATTTTAAGGTTTATTGAATTTGCTCCATTCACTTCACAAGAAATCGCCTTACTTTAACCTAAATTTTTGCTTTTTTATAATAAATGAGGGACGAGTCTAAACTATTTTTGTGGAAATCAGCATTATTACAAAAATTATGTTAATTGTGCTTAACTTGTATCTAACCCAGAACATTCCTAGTACAACAAAAAAAAAAAAAAATAGTACAATCCATTGAACAGGCTGTGCATCTATTCCTCACATACTCATATGACATCTACCCTGACTCCATATGAGGTCTATTGCTCAAGATTAAAGCAATTATGTTTGTTTCCCTACATTTTACTTGCTGTACTTGCAGAGTTAGCCTACTCTACCAAAAGTGAGAAGTAAAAAAAAATATCAGGGACTTGATTCCTTGTTTGTAGACTCTTTTATTTATTTAATTATCCCAAGGTACGTACATATCAAGTATTTAAAGGGGTCATGACATGAAGAATTACATTTTCCTTTACCTTTTAACATGTAAGTTTCAGAACTCAAAACTTCCTCACTGCTGAAAGAGCATTTTTCAAAACAACTCATTCTCTACTTCCTCCACATTGTGATGTCACACTGTGGTAGATATTTACATTTAACCGCCTCTACAACAACACATCAACGCCTAATAACACCTTATTACTTCTGTAGCCCCACTCAGTAGTGGTAAGCAGTGAAATGGCAGGTCAGTCAGAGTAGAGAGACAATCATATCAGTGAGTGTTTACTGTCAAGTCTTAAAGGAGAAGCAGGACCAAAATCAAGCATTTCTGGCAGAGTATGCTTTTTTGTTTTTGCAAAAAATCTTTCCAATATTATAAGTGAACCTCAAGGAACATATTAAAATAATAAAAAAGGCATGTCAGGGCACTATTTAATTACTTAGCAGTCAAGCAACCACTTGACTTGTTTATGTTGGGTTTAGCTGTATTTTTTTTATTTATAATGCTTTGATTGTCTCTTCCAGGTGTCGACTAAGAGTGGGTTGGACCCAAGTGGAGTGTGGCAGGCGTGGGGTATGGCATCTCTGAAGGCTGGACTTCTCAGTGGGGCCAGGGAGAAGTTTGCCCGCTGTCTGAAGGCACCAGTTGATCGGAACCAGCTAAACCATGGAGCGAGACTTCTGCAGGAGATCGTTCAGCACCTGGAGTCCACAGTCAATCTCACTCTGAGCATGGTAACGCTACACAAACATAAAAGGGAAACAGCAGGCACATTTCCTTTGGATATGCACCATGCTTTGTCTAGCTATCACATAGGATGACAAAAATGAACAAAATGCATGTTCACTTGTTCATGTGACATCAAGAATGTGTCCATTTTGAGGACCTTTCAGGCACCCTAGGCTTTTCTGCCTGATGGTGGCACTCTTGTCCAGTGTTCACATGAGTGAACCAGATCCTCCGCTCCTGTGAGTCCAGTGGCAAACAAATTATTTTGGGCCCTACAGTGCTTGGAATTAGGGCAATCTGGCATGACTTCCACATTGGAATGCTTTTCACATTTGCCATTTTCAATTATTCATTATCAATTCTGTGTAGGGAAGATTTATTCACTGACTTTATAGCACTAACTCTGGACAGTTTTAGAGCAAAGAGCACACTGGGATTGTGTTGCAGATTGTATTTCTTCACTTTAAATTTCACAGAGACACTGTTACATAACCAAAAGGACAAAAAAGAGAAATCAGAATGCTGCTGGGAAAATGGGCTTTCTCAATGCTTAAAGCCTTTGCATATATTGGACTATAAAAATAAGCTTTGATACAACGGCACATAAAAACCCAGACGGTAAGGGACAGGAAGAATAGACAGTTGTTTATAAACTCACTTTGTATTTATTTGTTTTAGACAGTGGATGAAGACATCCTGGCCTCTCTGCGTGAGCTGGAAGATGCTCTCTCTGACTCTGACCCTGTGGATGTCGCAGAGAGCAAGATTCAACAGTGTGGCTATTATCAAGAGTGTCTCTTTTACCTTCTCACCTACGGCACACATTTGAGCCTGATCAGCTTTTACCTGCGCCATGATTGCCTGAGAGAAGCACTCACCCACTTGCACAACAAGGTGCTGCTAACACACTGGGGTTACAGAACACTCTACAGGGGAAAAATTCCAATACACTTCATGCATAAATTATAAGAAATTTGAATTATCATGCATTCTGATTTTATATAGAGCTACACTATATATGTATATGTATGTTTCCATCCACAGAACTGCCCCTCACTGGATGTTTTTGGCACCATTCTGAGTAAATTCTTGAGACTTTTGTGTGAAAATCCCAGATCAGTGTTTACAGAAATCAACCAATTTGGCACCAGCAATCATGCACTGCTCCAAATCACTGAGATTAAAATGTTTCCCCATTCTGATGTTTGATGTGAACATCAACTGAAGCTCCTGACCCATATCTGCATAATTTTATGTATTACACTGCTACCACACGGTTGGATTAGATAATTGCATGGATGAATGTTGGTGCCAGACAGGCTGGTTTGAGTATTTTTGTAACTGCTGATCTACTGGGATTTTCACACACAACAGTCTCTAAAATTTACTGAGAATGGTGCCAAAAACAAAAAACATCCAGTGAGCAGCTGTTCTGTGGACGGAAATGCCTCGTTGATGAGCGAGATTAATAGAGAATGGTCAGACTGGTTCAAACAGACAAAGTCTACTGTAACTCGGATGACCGCTCTGTACAATTATGGTGAGAAGAATATCATCTCAGAATGCTGTTCTGATATGCGGCTTGGTGCTGTTTGGGCAGCATGAGGGGGACCTACACAATATTAGGCAGGTGGTTTTAATGTTGTGGTTGATTGGTGTATGATAAAGTAACACCACGTTAACGTAATCAAAGTTTCTCTCTCTCTCTCTGTCTGTCTCTAGGAGTGTTCAGAGGAAGTATTTTTGGAGGGTGTGTTTCAGCCCTGCCATGAACGTGGTCTGTTAGGGGCTTTGCAAGGTCTGTTAGAGACTCTGGACCCCTCACTGGAGAGCTTGGGCCGTTACCTTCTCTCAGCCTGCCAATTACTGCAGCGCAGGGGACACTTCCACTCTCTGTACCAACTTCAGCAGTTTATGATGGTATCGAGTACATACATCACATACTATCAGTTTGTGAAGATACAGAGCCCATGTCTACATAGTAATAACTGCTGTAATTTCTCTTTGTAGGATCAGGTTCGTGCTGCTATGACATGTATCCGATTCTTTTCTCACGGGGCTCAGTCATACCAGCAGCTGGGAGAACAGCAGCGCTGGCTGATCCGTGCCAAAGAGCACCTGAGAACTTACCTGCAAGAACAGCAGAGTCGCAGGAAATCAAACAGCTCCTCTTTCAGGAAGAAAATGAGCTCCACTGAGGTCTCCAGGTACTGCTTACTCTCACCTACCACTGTTTCAGAGAGGACTCCTCAAAGCATCACTTTTTTCCATTTATTTCTTTTTTATTTCTTTTTTTGTGTAAATGGTAACTTGTAATAGTTGCATTTTGTGAAGTAACATACTGTGTGTTGCAGACACATACACACAATCGAGCTGCAACTGGAGGTAACACGCTTCCTGCATCGCTGTGAAAGCTCCTCCCCATCCAAGTCAACCATAGGCCCCGCCCCCACTGGGAACAGTACCCCACCCACTCTGTTTGGAAACAGCCCCATGAAGGTGGATGTGGCCTGCAAGGTGAGCTTGAAAAACATCTGTCTGTCTTCAAGTCAAGTCACCCACCATCCAAAATGCACTTGGAACAGTTCTTGTGTTTTCTAGAAAAACGAATAGAGTAAAAGTCTTGCATATACAGAATTAAATATTTCAGTGTGCGGGGAAAGTGGTATAGCTGCATATCTCCCCAAATGAAAATAGAATAGGATAAATATGTAGAATATACATTTTAAATAAATAATCAAATCACTTTTTATCTTTATTAATACATTTCTGCTCATTTTACGGTCTGGACACTTTTTGTGTTATGTACAGTATTTAATAGTGTATATTCTGTTTTTGGGTGTTTAACTGTATTAAATGAATTTCCCTGAACAACACAAGAATGCATACTGATGCAAAAATGCTTTCAGTGTGAACCGCTCTGATGGCTGCATTTATAATGTGGAAAGTAATGAATATGGATGACAGTGTAAATGTGGCCTAAATCTAACAGAGACCAAGGATAAATACAGTATGTCTGAATATAAACAAATCTCTGTATGTACATTTCATAGGTGATGCTGGGAGGGAAGAACATTGAGGAAGGTTTTGGCATTGCATATCGAGTAATACAGGTAAGCATTTATGACAGCCAAAACAGAATAAGACCGTGTCCAATTCACTTGTGTCTCTGATTCTCCATTTTATTTAATGTGATGAAGGACTTCCAATTGGAGGCACTTGCAGTGTACATACGGGTAGGACAGCGCTTGATCCGGCAGCATCAGTACCCATCCGTGCGGCAGCTGCTGAAGTGTGTAGGGGAGTCTGGCACAGCCTCTAAGCACGACCGTGATGCCATTGTGCTCAGCTGTGTGTCTGTAGCTGATAAGAGTTCTGATGTGAGTTTACTCCACTGATCTGAGACGTTTGTGACCCTAGAGGTTCCATCTCACAAAGGGGTGATTCATGAATGATTAGAAGTGAAAATGGACCATAAGTAGGCCTGGATGGAATCTGTTGATAATTTTGGCTGAAAATTTGTGGGCTTTTGTTAAATGGATTTAAAGGAATAGTTTATGCAAAAATGTTTATTCTCTCATCATTTACTCACCTTCATGCCATCCCAGATGTGTATGACTGACTTTCTTCTGCTGAACACAAACAAAGATTATTGACATGCATTATAAGGACCTACAGATCTGAAATATTTTCTAAAAATCTTCAGCAGATGAAAAAGTCATACACATCTGGGATGGCATGAGGGTGAGTAAATGATGATAATTTTTTTAGGTTAATTATTCCTTTAAACATGGTAAAAATGTGTTCAACAGTTCTAAGAACACTACATTCTTATTGGTAGCTGAAAGCATATTTAAGACAAAACATGAAATGCACTTATTGAAATATTTTAGATGAAAACTGAAAAATGTGCTCAGCAGTGGGGCGGCTGTAGCTCAGGTGGTAGAGCGGGTTGTCCACTAATCGCAGGGTTAGTGGTTCGATTCCTGGCCCACATGACTCCACAAATCTTGTAATACACTTATTACATGTTATTATTACATATTATGATTCCACGAAGGGTCCTTGTAACCATGTAACCCAAAGTTGCTCCCAGTGGCAGGGTAGCACCTTGCATGGCAGCTCTGCCGTCATTGGTGTGTGAGTGTGTGTGAATGAGACGCAGAGCAAAGTGCTTTGGTAACCGCTAAGGTTAAATAAAAGCGCTATATAAGTGCAGACATTTTCCATTAAATCATTTTTATGTTGATCGCATTTTTGGTCCGATTTAAAAATGGTTTCTTCTCTCTGCTCAGTCTAAAGAGTTAGAAGCCCTGATTCAGGAATGTAAAAGTCCAGAAAACAAGGTAAGGTTGGTCTCTCTCGGTCTCAGTCTGTATCTTTTTCTCTCTTGCACTTACACTAATTCTTTTTTTGCCTTCTCTTCATAGATAAATGCATATCTGCAGTGCAGTAAACTGCGGGCAGCGTATCTCCTGGCTGTGAAGATGGAGCTGAAGAAGGCAACTCTGCTTATACAGGATGTGTTGCAGGCAGCTGAGCGCTCAGGTGACTCTGTCATGCATAGCATCTGTTGCCAATGGCTTTCGGAGCATCAGGACCAGTCGACACGGCAACGGCTCGGAAATAACTCATAACCCCTACCAACATGCGCCATGCACTCTAACTCTTGTTGGCCACTGTGGAATCCAGCTCTGCTCTGATTGACTGGAGTGGGTTTATAATATTCCACTCTTCGATTAAAAATGGGAAATGAAACTGAGATGTGCAACTATTGTAATGTCAAGTTAGTTGACATTAAGGCTCAGTGTGGGACCAGTCCAGCCCCCGGTCCAGAACAAAAACTCCACCTTCCTCTTGAAGGTGTTGTAGATCTGAGATTTTTAAAACAATTTCAGTTCTTATTGAGTGCTGAGACTGGGTGGATAGTCTGTATAATAACATCTCTGCATTGTTGCAGTTTTACAGCTAGCCTTCCTCTTGGGCTGATATGTCAAGTACTTTACTCATGAAGGGGGTGGGTCCTTCACATTAGTTCTTATCTCTGTACTAAAACATTATAATTGGCTTATTCTCCTACCTCAGAAAAAGGGATTTCTCTTTCTCTTCTCATTTATAAAGACTAATCTGTGTGTCTAAAATATCATCCTGGTTCAACATGGCCATATGACTGAAGTTTGTCTGCCAAGAAATTAAGTTTTAACTTGTTCACGGCAAGTTTACCGTGGCATCTCTCGATTGGTAAAACTCATTACAACCCTCAAAGGAAACAGGGCTGGGTTTTTTTTTTAGTTCTCACAGAGAGACTAGACTAAGAAGAAACCTATTGTTACAAGGGTAAGCATGCAATTTACTGGCATTATTATGAGTGATAATTTAGAAAAAGCATAAGCAATATCTTTGATATTGCAAAAATATAAACCGTTACAACTGGTTGGACGGGGATTCTGAGTGTGACATAGTTAAGCCTTACAATTGATGAAATACTGTATCAGTGCAACAGTGCTTACATGTTTGTCTATAACAGCCATCGTAACACTATTAACTCCTATTAAACACTATTAAGCCGTTTATGAATTCGAGAGGTGTTTTTATATGAGAGCATGTCAACTGGATTAAACTCTCTCTGACCCTCCTATTATTAATTTTATAATAATGTGGAATCTCTATACATGTATATGTTCTTGTTTCAGTAAGTCAAAGGTAAAAAGGGAGGGTATGGCCAAGGGATTGTGTGGACAACATTATCTGAACACTTTTTGTGTTTACAGGGCCTATGCACATGTGAAAATGGGGATGAGACTGTTACACCTTTTTGGTTCTTGGCACGGTTTCTCTCTAAAATGAAGTAATAAGCTTCATTGATTACAGATTGCGTGTTTCCTTCAGTGTGTTGCCAAAGAGCCTCTGAGAGATGTATGCTCCTATTTCTCAAACTTATTAGGGTGAAAAAGAAATGCAAGTGTTTGTTCACACATATCTATACATCTGCTTGAAGGGACATTTCCTAATTATCAGAATATAATTCAAATATATTTATAAATAGAAAGGCTAATTTCTAACAAACAATACTGACATATTCAGTAGCTAACTAATTGAATTATTACTGTCACTTAATTTTTTTTAAATCCCTGTTTGAAATAATAATGAACTTCTTGATCATATTTTGAATGTGTTAATGTGGCCTTAGATGTGTTTTTGTATATTTTAGCAAATAAATAAAGGAAAATACAATCATTATGAATCTTTATTTTTCCAACTTTATAAATTTAAATATTTATCTCTGGTCATGAATGTACCACAGTAGTTAAAAGCATGATCACATCTGTATAAAAACTCCAATATGCAGCTTCATGTGAGAATACTGAGATGGGAACTAAAGTGGCGTTTAAAATACAAACAGAATAAAATCCACAGTAAAACAAGGTGTTATAAATGGTTCACAGATTTGAAGTAAGAGTTAAATAAACAGGTTATATTTGCTTGTCACACGGGCATAACAGGAGAAAATTAGTAGAACAAGGTGATTTGTGTAGTTGAAAGTATAGACTTGAAATTTTTTTCACAAACTAAATGAAATAAGAGATGTAAAATAAGAGAGAGAAAAGTATGATCACTGAACATGTTTACAACTTAAGTGTGAAAAACCCCACATGGATTGACCAAAGAAGAAAAGCAAGAAAAGGTTTCAAATAAAAAGCAAGTCAGAAAGATGACTCAGTCCCACTCAGTGCCTAATAATTCACAGCTTACATCCCACAGTTTACGTGCCGTCTCCTCACTCCGACCCTGAGGGGCCACAAAAGCAGGGGCACAATCACTGAGAGAGAGAGAGAGAGGTTTCATAATTTGGCGTAACCAGTTTAAAAGAACCATATTTAATCAAATATGGCACAGAATGAGATCTGTCCTTGATTCTCGATGTCACATGCTACCACATTTGATTTGAGAGGTGCAGTAGAGGGCAATATTTTCAGGGACTAAAATGTCAGTGTGTTCACAAGATTTAAACGCTAGTTTTACTCCACAAAAGAGCAGTTTCTAGACAATTAGTTAACCCTAACTGAGAAAAATTGTGATTAGCTTGAAGGGTTAGTTGACCTAAAAATGAAAATTCTCTCATCATTTTCTCACCCTCATGCCATTCCAGATATGTATGACTTTCTTTTGCTGAACACAAATGAAGATTTTTAGAAGAATATCTCGGCTCTGTCGTCCATTCAATGCAAGTGAATGGTGTCAAAAACTTTGAAGTTAAAAAAAAAGCAAATAAAGGCAGCATAAAGTCATCTGTAAGACCCTAGTGGTTAAATCCATATGTTCATGAGTGATTTGATAGGTGTGGGTGAGAAACAGATCAATATTTAAGTAATTTTTCTCCTCCCTGCACTGTAGGTGGCAATATGCACGAAGAATGCAACTCACCAAAAACAGAAGAATGTGAAAGTGATAGTGGACATTTCTAGTAAAAAAGGGCATAAATATGCTGCCTTTATGTGCTTTTTGGAGCTTCATAGTTCTGGCCACTATTTACTTGCATTGGATGGATGAACAGAGCAGAGATATTTTTCTAAAAATCTTAGTTTGTCCAGCAGAAAAAAAGAAAGTCATAAACATTTGGGATGACATGAGGGTGTTCACAAATGTTGAGAGAATTTTTATTTTGGGGTGAATTATTATTTTAAGATTGTATACATTTCTATGAATTTTCCATGCCTGGAGAACAATTTTATAATTTCCTGATACTTCCAGGATTTCCATTTTCCTTGGGAAGCTTGGATAAGAATAGATGATAGCAGAATCTTCATTTTTAGAACTATTTCATGAAGGTTCTGAAAAGCAAAGAAAACTGATGTTTGCTCTACCTGAAATGTTTGCCTGAGATGGACTGGAGCTCCTCAGCCACTGCACAGTAAATGGACGTCTGAGCTCCTTCCTTCGGTGTCTTCAGGAACATAGAGAAGAGAGCAAACAGCAGTGACATTGCGGTAGAATGACGCACCAGCTCCGACTTCACCGTTCCCGGGTGCAAGGAGTTCACGGTCACATTTGACCCTGATGAAATACAAGTCAAACTGAACATTTCAGCAACAAAATAAAATTCTAAATCTTTTTAATTTGTAGAGCCAAATTAACCCAACAAACAAAAAGCAAAGCAGCACAGTCAAGTGAGAGGTTTTTACAGATGTTTTGCGTGCTTTTCCGAACAAGTAAACTCACCATGGAGTCTGCGTGCTAGCTCGCGTGTGAAAAGAACGTTAGCCAACTTGCTCTGGCAGTAGGCGAGGCCACTGTTGTAGCTGCCTTGACTGTGCAGGTCGTGGAATCGAATCCAGCCGAAATTATGCGCCAGTGAGGACACCACCACGATTCGTGCTGGTGCACTGCACTTCAAGAGACCAATGAGGAGATACGTCAATAAGAAGTGGCCTGAATGAGAAGAGGAGATGCAGGTCAGTGGTCAAATATCTATTTTAGGAAAAGACATACTGTAATGGAGATGTGGAAATGGACTACATTTACTAATTCTTTTTTTTCCATGATTAACTGAGATTTTTCGTGCCTTACCCAAATGATTAACTCCAATCTGCATCTCAAAACCATCGGCAGTTTTCATATAAGGACACATCATGACACCAGCATTATTGATGAGAATGTGCAGATGATCCACCTCTGAATGAAGAAAAATACATGATTTACTCTTAGTCATCTACCCCCCCCAAAAAAAATATTTATTCCATTAAATGCAGAGTTTTTTGGCTTTTAGTCCATGTAAAAATACTTCTAAAATGGACAAAATTCCCAAACGAACGCATTTAAGTCTTTTACATACTTTCTTTTCTGGGAAAGCTGCGATCCCACAACCAACTATATATATAATATATATATATATATATATATATATATATGGCCTTTATTCTACAAACCTCAAGGATCTCTGCCAGTTTCAGGCATCCTTGAGCCAAGACAGTTTTGCACAAAGCCAACATGTGCTGATATACTAAACTATTTCTGTTTTTATTTTATTTGATTAAAGATTACTAAATTAAATTTGATGGATGTGTAAATCTTTAAAATTGTTCATGGCTGATGTAACTAATGTAAACAATCTTTTTTGCATAAAAAGGTATGAGCCCTTAATGTGCCCCCCCACACCTGACTGTCTTCCTTGCACCTTTTCTTGCTTTTTATCAGAACCAATTAGGTTTTTCGGTCTTGGTGATTGCTTGGTTGCAAAGACATGTGGTTGAATGTGTCAGTTATCATAAGGCAGTACCTCGCAAGAATCTCTTGGCGAAAGCTCTGATGGAGCAGGTGTCTGCCAGGTCCAGCTCTCTCACCTCCACCTTAGCCCCACCCACTCGTGTACGGATTTCCGTCGCCGCCTCTTCACCTTTCTCCACATCACGACACGCCAGAATTACATGTGCACCTGTCAGCAAGCAGATCTCAAATGTAACATCTACCTTTACTTGATCACTGACACACATTAGAAATATTTCTAATGTATTTATTAGAAATAATCCCCCTACAATATCTGAGAATGTTACTTAGATGTGAGGTAAAAATAAAAATAAATTATTTAGAGTTGGACTGACCGCGAGAGGCCAAATCCAAAGCTGTTTCCTTCCCGATTCCTGTATTTGCTCCTGTGATCAATGCAACCTTTCCATCTAACCGTGATGTGGATCGACACATTGCTCCTGCTGCATATTTCCTGCACATACACAAAGCATTGAGATTCAACTTAAAGGCCATCACAAAAGCATTGAAAACAGGGAATAGTAAATCAATAAAGTACATCTATCTGAAAAAGCCTGGTAAGCGCTCAGTTCAGGCAAGGTAATTTATGGTCTCCATACATTAAAAAATAAGCAGAAAAAAAAAACCGTAACATTTTACAATCTATACATTCTGCAATCACCAATATGAGGCTTTTGAATTTCTATTATGAGGAAATGTAGGCTTTTTTTAATTATTAAAAATTGTAGCTTTTGATCATAACAATTTCAGTTATAGTTGCACGATCTATATTTGCATTTTAGGCAGTTCTATACAAATAAATTATAATGCACTCATCCAACAATTATTTTAGCTGTCAAGCGATCCGACCCACGCAGAAAGCCCTCATCAATACTCGGGAACCAATGACGCGGCGTTGTTTCGCAGCGGGGCGGGGTAACTCCGCCCATGCCGACATTCTATTGGTCGGTTTCTAGAGCAGCTCATGTCAAGGGGAGGCGGGTCCGCCACGGGACAACCTTAATTAATATCTGCCGAGCGCACTGAACGAACCGATTAAACACTATCGGTTTGGATGTATACTGTAAAGTTATCATTTAAAGCCATGAGATCGGTTAGGGCAACTATTGTTCGGAATTAACATGATTTTAAAACAATTCGCATCGCATTGAGCTGTACGCTTCAATGGCTGTAATGCATTCTCTACCTTCACAGATTGAGCTTTCCCTGTATTACACACCACATTGTTTTCATCCATTCTGCACATCATAGTTATTTTATTATATGTGTTTTACCGAACGAATTAATGTATGTATGCATGCACAGACCCTTTAAAATAGTACAAAAGCGGAACAGTTGTTTCCCCCCAAATCATTGCCTCAAATAAGCACCTTTGCTTACCTGATGCGAGGAGACAGCAACCTTAAAATCATCGCGGCCACCCCTAAACCAGCCGCAATCATAGCGAGCATCATTATCATCATTGAACTGTCTGTACAATGCAGAGTGTACTGGTCACTATCTTCACTGTCGGTGTGAAATGTGTTCAGCCTCCCACTCACATGAACAGCTGTGCTCCGAGGAATGATGGGATTGTAGTTTTTCAGGCAAAAAAAGTACAAATATGCACCAAGATGGGTATTTAAATGCTTCTTTATGGCATATGCGGTTATATGCAGCATAATCCTAAAATCATGCTGTTGTATGATTTTTAAATGTTCATAAATACGTGATTGCATGCCAAATATTATTGGGTCAAGGGGCTAAAATGCACATTTGATTTTATTTTCTCTGAAAACACTAAATAGCATCAAAACCTACCACAGAAATTTCCCTAACACAGGTTTTTCATGCACTGTCTTGACCCATTCAATCATCCTGTGCAATGTTTAAATTGTGAGGTAATGCTAGCTATTATTTAATATATTTTTTAAATGTTGCAAATTTATGTAGCTAATGAAAACAATTTTGTGCAAAATACTTTATTTTCACACCGATCTATCACAATGGAGATTAATTTGTTAATAGAATACTTGAGATGTAATGAAATGCCAAACTTGACTGGAATTAACTGGAAACGGTGCACCTTTTTCTGAAGATGTACACAAATATTTTTAAAAGATACAAAATAATTACGGGTATGTGTGCTGTGCTCTTTTCCTATGTCAATTCGCTTTTTTTTTATTTACTTTTTTTAAAAGTTTTTTGTTTAGTTGGGTTGAAAATGTAAACTACAGATCCCACAATGCATTATCACGCAATGACTCTGTATACTTGAGACGTTGAAATCGCCAACTCTTTTGTTGAATTTGGTTTAACGACGTATCTTAAAGTAGAATTAATATACGTTAACATTAATAACTGACTTATTTAAAATGTTTTAGTTTTTTTTTTTTTTTTACATTTTTGGATCTTACTCGACCTTTTTGATGTTAGGCAAATACAAAGCCACCTATTATCACGAGGTCCGACACGGAAGCGTCGGCGGTCCCGAGGATCTTGTTTTTGCCTGAAAAGCCGATTGTTTTCGAGATTTTCAGACCATAACACACGCTTGTCTATCTGGTTTATGAGCTCTTCACTCGTTTGAAATACAGTATTTATTTGCTTTAAAATAACACCAAAATGTCTTCGGAGGAGTTGGAAAAGCTGCACGAGATGTTTAAATCTCTGTATGACGAAGTGAAGTTGATGCCTGAACGGGTTCAGAGGTGCCAAGGAGGTGAAAATTCTTTACATCTAGAGCTAAATCATGACAGGGTGAAACTTTTGTATATATATGTGGTTTTACAGATAGTATTCAGACTTTTGATTTCTGAGCAGGACAGAAATATTGTTCTCTTCATATTGATCGTAGTGGGATGCTTATTTTGAGGGCCCTTGAATTTCTTGATGGTCGTTTTTTTTCTGCCAACCTAACTGAAAAATAATGATTTTTGATATTTAGAGTATTGTTTCTCACATTTTATTAAATGTAATTATTATTCTTATTATTGTTACTACTAATAGTAATGTTGTTGTACATAATAATAATTCATAATAATATTTGATATGACATTAAAGGACTGAATACACAGACATGAATTGCTTTGTTTCAGGAAGCTACAGATATAAACAGTAGTGGAACCTGTGTCAGTTGAATCAGTGTGTGTGTGTGTGTGTGTGTGTGTGTGTGTATCGTGGTTTTCGCATTTACATGCATTACATTTTTGTCATTGTTGTGACACAGTGATGTATTGTCTTTTAAATATACAAATGAAAGGGAAATCTGTAGATTTCTAGACTAAATGTGTGTCTCATTCACTCTTTGTTTTCCAGAGGAAAGAAAGAGGATGGTCAGAGTCTTTGACGAGCGTATCGGAGAGGCTGAAGAAGTGGTAACTTTAAATGTCTTTATTTATGCCATGTTTTGAGGAACTATACACCAGTAGATCTTAAATAGAATAGCACAGCACCTGCATGTCTCTATAGAACAACATTATTATTATTTTGACATTAGAAATGGGCATTTGTTTCCTCAAAACATTTTTACAAATACAATTTTGGAAAAGTTGGAATTTATTAAAATATTACAAAGTGATGGGAACTTCTATAGTGAATATTCATTTTCTAGTAATGTTCATATCTGAAATATTTTCTCAGCTTGAAGTTACTCTTTGTGGGTGCTGTGTGTTTTATAACTCCTTATCCGATCATTTAAATGACTAAAAAAAAGTCAAGGAAATTCTTAGGTCAAAAGGTGTGGGAACTCTGTATGCAACAGGTAGTTTCTGTCAGACATTGTGATTGCAAGAGGGGCATTCAATGTATGCCAGTAACCACAATATATCAATAGGTAAATCACCTGTAGATAATCACTTCATTTTGATTACATTTACATTTTATATTTGCTTTGGTACAGTCTCACATTGAATAAGTTAAAACAGTTCTGTCATTTAAAAGCAATAACACCCTTAAAGTTGTATTATATCATGGCTGTTGCCTACCTAAAGGTTAATTATTACAGGTATTGGTCGCATTCAATTTTCTGGAAAATAATGTCTTGATGGATAATTCATCCTCATGAAAGTGTTGATGTATATGTGTTTGGATCATTTTTAGACACCAGGTGGCAGTAGTGCTTCAGACATGTTTTTAATAAAAAAAAAAATGAAAGGACTGACAGATAAACAACTGGTGTTAAAAGTGTTTTGCATCAGATCCATTGTGTGTACCGCAGTGCACTTGTCCTCCCTTATCAGAGAACTTTCAAACCTATGATTTCAAACTTTCAGACTAATTTGTAACTGTGCCCAATGACAGGTCAACATATTATCTTGCCTGGAGTACAGTTCTGCTTATAGGTTTTCATTCCCCTTACAAAATCTGTAAGATAACTATCATTAAAAAAAAAAATCAATCATCAAAAAGGTAGATCATACATTTGAATTCATTTTTCATACTGCCAGAGGAAGCTATTTGACTACATTTATATATATATAAAAAAAAAATAACTCAATTTATACAAATTATTATTGCTCGAGGGGCCAATACATGGTATTATAACCAAGGGCATGTACAATTGTAAACAGGATATTTGTATAACATCAGTTATTATTATCACATCTTTTTGAACATATGTAAGGTTCTGTCTCTAATGTTAAATAATAATAAAAAAAATTCTAAATAAGATCACTCTTATATTGTAAAAATTATAAGAATTTTACAGGTTCTGTAAAGAGTTTTGTAAACTATGTTTTTTTTTTAATTTAAAGAACTATTCAGCAAGATTCAAAGCCTCTTACTCTGAGTCAATTATACAATGCTTCTCCTGTTAATTTGTATATTAGATATAACTTGTATATAATATAACTTGTATATTGCGTCTTTTAAGTGCATAAATGTGTAATATTTCTCTCAGCTTCAGGGCATGGAACAGGAGCTGTTTGGCGCTCCAGCATCCTTCCGGACCCCCATGACTACAAAGATTCGAATGTACCGCAGAGATTTGGCCAAACTGCAGCGAGACATAAAGAGCTCAGCTGGAGCATCAGGGTTCTCCGGTTACCTTGGTGACAGCAAACATGGAATTTACACAGAACAGAATGACCAGAGTGTAAGTGAAAGACAGCAGAAAACATGATTACACTGTAGTGAATTCAGTTTTGCTATAGATGGTCAAATTGTACCATGCAATCCTGGCTTTGAGAGAGTTGCATTTAGACAGAAGCATAGTGGCTTGTACTTGGAGAGCCTGTCATGATTCTTTTAATAGGGAAACCTTTCTGTCATTTTGAATGATTTTATAGAAAAATGTCAGTCTAAAACTAAACCAAACCATTCTAGTTTTAATTAAAGGGTAGATTGTAATGGATTTAAACGTTTTTTTTATTTTATTATTGTGTCATTTAATTACTTTTTTTGTGTGTTATTTTTAAGAGTGTCGAAATATTGAATTTGCCATGATTTCTCTATTTTGGGCTTTTCCCCTACCCAGATTTTTAACCTCTTTTTCAGAAGAACGTAAACAATTTATATTTTCAATTTATTTGGTGTTGGTGTACATTTTTATTTTAACATTTTTTTTATTTTTATTTTTTACAAAGAATTGCTGACCACAGTACTCCTGTCACTGACATAAGTTTTCCTAAAATAATTGGGTTAACATGGCAATAAGATATGAAGAAGTATTAAGATTCATTTGAATATTTTGGCATCAAAAGTTAATGTCTATTAGGTGTCTTTACAAAATTGGTTCATATTTGAAACAATCAATTATTGTTTTATTTGTATAAATAGATATATTTTGTATATTTATAATATCTATTTTCTGCTAGCCATCTTGTGTTTGCAAGTCCAAGTATAATCATTGTCATCACACACAATATTTAACAAAAATCACACCATCACACCACTTCATTCAAGCTAATCAAGGCCATAAACAGATCTTTATTTCAATAATCATGATAAATATTTGAACATAGTTGAAACATAGTTGGAATAAGAGTAGTTTTTAAAGATTCCAACTAGTCAAAAGTGCCCCTGATGAAATGAAATTTTTACATACAAGTTTATGCCATGGATCTAGTTTCACTCACTCTAGATCAGGCTAGAACTTGTTAGAATCCCTCTCTATACCACTGCAGGCAGAAATTCTTACAGGAAGTGCCTGATAAGTGAGTCATTGTTTTTACACAACCTTATATTTCTATGTTCACTGTGTGGTCTTTGAATGACACACCATAGCCCTGTAGTCCACAACTGTTATGTGATTTAATGGAACCAAACTGTATACCTCAGTCTACACTTACACTGGTATGAAATTAGTTCAGTGAATCTTGCTGCTTTTCGTCTGAAGAGTTCTTTCGATCTGTGACTCAGATGGTTAATAACATGCTGAACCAGCCTCAGCTTAATAACAAAGACTCGGATGTAACTGAAACTGATGTAAACTGATATCTGACATCGTGTGCAGTGTTCTTTTATACACTAGGTGGAATGTGATCTGTTATGGAAACATTAATGCAGAAATGCAAGCAGGTCATGTTTCACAGTACATCATCATCAACTTGTGTGTTTGGCACGTGTGCAAACTTGTATTCAATCATTAGGATCGCATTAGGAATGCACTGGCTTGTTAAGAGTATCCTTTAATATCACAGAAAATGAGACTTTTGTTAGAGGTTTATCTTTAGTGGTTCTGAAAGAGGAGGCAGGATAAACTTCAACAGAAGATGACTGTCATTTCTGTTTGTCATTTGCATGTGATACGATCAAGTCATGAATATTGATGATTATTCAGTGCAACTTTGCTTGTTAGGTTGATTGTCTTAATTTAACTTTTGAAATAGTTTTCTTGTTCTGTTCATTTCTTTAATTGCACGTGTGTCATCTAATCATGATCATTAAAAACGTGTTGCAACATTTATAAAAGCTTTTTTTTTTTTTTTATTAAAGTTTAATTCTAAAAAAATAAAGGAAAAAAAACCCCCAAACAAATAGAAAACGTAAAATACATCTGGCTAGTTTGCCATCATGTGCAAAATCCAATAAAAAAAATGGTATAAGGCTATACCTTCAGTATGTATAGGTAAACACGTATAGGTTAAACCTCTACCACTCTACAAACAAAGACAATTGTTTTACTAGAAAGGAACAATGTTTGGTACACAGAATGATGCCTTGAACAAGGTCATGTGGTATGTCACAGTCATGTTTCTCAGTTGAAAGCAGTCTAAAACAGAGGAAGTGAAGGTCACCAGGACATATCTGAAAATGACAGCGCATGCTTTAATAGGTTTATGTTTGCATATCTTTTGCTCTCTTGTTGGCTCCTAAAGTATTTTTCCAAATATTTTACTCCATAATCATTTAAGAAAATTCTTCAATAGAGTTCTATGACATGACCCAAATCATCCATTTCCAAGATAAATCACAGCATTTGATTTGAAGCAAAATATTAGAAAATCGAAAGAAAAGTCAAAGGTGACGCTTAAAAAAAGGCAGTGATTAAGTAGTTTTTTTTATAAGCATAAAATACTATTTTTTTTTTAGAAGTGTATTACTAAATAATCAAATGTAAATAATTTGATGACTGATTCCATTCATTAGTGGACTGTCACTGCTGACGTTTTTTGCCACAGCTTCTCTGATTGGTTGATCTCTTTTTAGGATTGTGGGTAGTGTAGTACTTTCCTGGGAATTCGGAATTCAAACATGATTCTTTTGAAAGTTAAGTTTAAGAAGTAAAAATAAAGAAGTCGCACTAACTTCTGGCTTCTACAAAAATGTGTTCAGTCACTTAAAGGAATAGCTCAGCAAAAATAAATGTTCTCATCATTTACTCAACCTCATGTCATCCCAGGTGTGTATGACTCGTTCTTCAGCAGAACACATTTTTAGAAAAATAGCTCTGCTCAATATGTCCTTAAAATCAAGTGGATGGTGATCGGACCTTTTGAAGCTCCAAAAATTACAAACAGAATATGCATCAGGACAATAAAAAATTGCTCTTGTGTTTGTTTGTACAGACTCATCTTCAGTCCCAGCGTGCTTTGCTCATTCAGGGGACAGATTCTCTCAATAATGCCTCAAAGAGCATTGAGCGAAGTCAACGTATCGCTGCAGAGACGGACCAGATTGGCACGGACATCATTGAAGAGCTAGGAGAACAGCGAGAACAATTGGATCGCACCAGAGACAGAGTAAGCAAGATCTATCTTGATCCCCACCAATGTTTTGTTGGACAAGCAACTATTACATTACACAAGCTACATGCCTAGAATGTGTTAACTTCATTCTCCCTTCTTTTTTTGCTCAGCTGGTTCACACCGGCGAGAACCTGAGCCGCAGCCGGAAAATCCTGCGTGCAATGTCTAGGCGGTGAGACATGCACTCTTATGAAACAGATAATGATGTCATTATTTTACATAATTTGAATGATTTTCAAATCTTTAAGGTGAATCAGTTTGAAAAACGTATTTTTCTGTCTTTACAGACTGATGACTAACAAACTGCTATTGGCAGTCATTATCATCATGGAAGTGGCCATTCTAGGGGCTGTGGTCTACCTTAAGTTCTTCCGCAAATAGGCAATAAGGCTGTTAAAGACTACTCTACATCATCTTCTTATTCCTGATGTTCACTGGTGTCTGGCCTGGTGACAGTGTGCTGGAAACCTTTGTGAATCAGTGTCACATGGATGAGTGTGGGCATTTATTTTAAGCACTAAACTATATTAGTATAAGTACTGCTCTCAGTGGTGGGAATGAAGCTGATGACCATCCATCTATGTTACTATCAGACTGCTGTGGGATCAAGACCTGATCTGGAGAGGAGAAGATGGCTTAACCCTCCTTTTCTGTCTTGAATAAGGTGCAAAACTGGCACAATGTCACGTGGATGGTTGGACAGATGGCTGGTATAAATGAATGATTTAGTGAAAAGAGTGAAAATGTATATAAATGCAAAGTATCTGCATTTTTACTATACCTCAACCACGTTCACTAATGAAACAAAGTAACTTAACTTTTTTTTAATGAAATGTCATTTTGAAATTTCAACAGAATTATGTTGTAAATTTCACTTTTTGTAGTCTAAACATGTTATTAAATGTAACCGCTCCTGGGTTATGTCCTTGAAAGAAGGTGGGTGTGTATTTCCCCTTAGTGTTTCCCATATCAACCAAAACAGAGTTGAAAATACTTCAGGCAGAGAGAGAGAATGAGGGGGAATGACAGCAATAAACATGCACGTCACTTGCTTCATAAGCCCTGGTTGGAGGGGAAAGGGGTGTGTTAGGACATTTCTGATAAGGGTGTAGACTGTAGCGTAAACATCACTGAGAATAAAGTGACCGTAACACCTGTTACAGCATATATAATAAAGCCCAGCACTATCAGGTCACCTTGACTTAATTACCCTTTGCCAGCTGTCTGTTGTTATTTCTAGTCACGTTAGGGCAAAACAGCAGACGTATCAGTGGAGGCCTCAGGAGTCATGTGCCGTAGGATGGTACACTAGGGCATGTGATGTCATAATGGGGATTATGAACGGTGCATTGTAGGTTAATCAAGTGTTCAGGCCTTTTCAAATCAATAACAAGCCCAAATTAAACAAGTACTTTGAACTATTTTTATAGCAAATTCATGTTCAAGATGAGTGGGTTTGTTTTTTTGTGTGTTCTTGGTAAATTCTGTATTTAGTGTAGTTTATAAGTGCTGCTTAATGCAAGGATCACTGTTGCCCAAACTAAGGGTTAGGGATTTAAACAAACCCATAATGCCAAGTGTTAAAGACAAGACTTGTCCTGCATTTTCCCCTGTATTTATCCCATTCGTAGTAGTGACATGAATAACATAAGTCTTATAGCTTGTTGTGGAGCGGTGCTCTAATACTTTTCTAAGTATATACGACTTAAAATCATCTGGCAGACCATATAATGGGCGAATAAAAACCAATAGACTTCAGTTCTAAGAGGCACCAGAGCCATATCTAGGGACCAGAATGTCAGGGTTTTAAAAGTAGGCACTTTTGACTAAATTGTAAGATAGCACCTAAAACACCCTAGCTTCTCTATAGCAACATGCTTAAAAAAAAAGACCTTAACAGCTAAGTTTTATTCCTCAGACAATGTACAAAAATACTGGCTTATAAGCTGTTTGAGAGTCTGAATAGCTCTAGAAAAATGTAACCTGTTTCTACTTTTATTTCCATCATGCTCTGAAGACATAGCAGTCAAGACTCCTCTCAGACTGCAGGTACCATTAGAAAATTCTGATGACCTTCCCAAAGTAATGAATCAAGGACAATTCAGAATCAGTCTCCTGTACATTAGTTTATTGCGACAAAAGGTTTTTACAGAAAATGCAACAAATCACAATACACTTATCTAAAAAAAAATACTGTGGTGAAATCAATTCAGAATGAGGGTACGAAATTATTCATACGTGAATTGTACTGAGATTTAAATGTGAATTATATTCAAATAATTTATTTGAAATGCACTATTAAAAATATCACTCGGTATTAACCAAATCTATTATTATATTAGCCATTAAAAGCATTTATACTATAAAAACAAACAAACACAGAAATATAATAAAAAACCAGATCTGGTCCAAAAGTGCAAAATGTTTGAATGTAAGGACAATTCAGTCCACCACTAAATTCCGCCCACATTCAAGCATCACATCATTCTTAAAATATACTGTCTAATATATATATATATATATATATATATATATATATATATATATATATATATATATATAACATCTTTTTTTCTTTTCCTGAAGTATTGGTCTCTCTGAGCATGACAACACAGAGAATCCAGCTCTTGGCAGATCTTTCTCATTTAAGCCAAGCTAAAATTAGTGGAAGTTTTTGCATGTTGGAGATATCTCTCATCTCGTCGTATTCTGCTTAACCCTCCAAAGGCTAATTAGAATACAACAAATGCTACCTACGCACATATTGCAACACATTACCAGTGAGGAAACACATTTTTTGACTAAGCAACCTTCAAATTAAAGCCTGGTGCTTAGTCTATGCCTTTCACTGTTGTTCGTTTAGTGGAATGCAAAGTGGTTCATAGTATTTTGTCAAAGCCCACAATGCTTGGTTGGCACTTTACAGCCGTAGCTCAGTGTCCTCTTTTGGTTGTGGAATCTTCTCTAAACCGACATGTGCACCCTCACGAGTCTGACCAAGAGCGGCTGCAATGACGTCAACAGCTAGGCTAGCTGTGGCCTCCACAGCTTCGGGCGTTGCTCCCAGTGTGGGGTTCACTTCAACCAGATCCATCACAGACAGTAAGCCTGTGTAGTCAAGAAAAGTGTTACACTGTAATATTAGTATAAAAGTTTTAGAATTTGTTTGAACAGGTTAAACATATTAAATAAGTAGCACTTGTATTTGTACAGCAAGCATGTCCTTGTTAGCAGATACGTTCCAAACCGCATGCTTGACATCAGTTGATTACGGTCATCTTACATATAAGTTGCTCTGGATAAGAGTGTCTGCTAAATACCTTAAATGTTTCAAGCACATAACCTATGCGAGTTCTGGACTTGTACCTGTGTTGTGGATCTCCTCTGTGATGTAGATGCCTTCCCTATAGGTCAGCCCTCCATTAACAGGAGTTCCAGTGGCAGGAGCCAGGGAGGGATCAAATGCATCAATGTCAAAGCTCAGGTGGATGGGCCTTTGCTTCCTGAAAAAAATAAATCAAGAAAGAGTGAAAAATTACACCGGTTGTTTGATTGTAAGTTAGCCAAAACAGACTCAACTAATGATTTTAAATCCCCCAACTGCACAAGTGTTTGAGATTTGAATTTGTTTAAAGCAGAGGTAGAGCAGCTTGTGAACTTGTATGCCATGATTTCTTCCAGAAAAGAAACAGTCCCTCATTTACAAGATTTTTAAAATACACAGGACTACATGGAACATAAACAGCTGCATGCAGGTTGATGCTGGTTGCTTACAGAAGTAACTAGCTACAGTGTAAAATGTGGATGTTCCTGCAGTACCTTGCCAAGAGGTGATCCAGTGTGACCTCCATTACCCTTTGAATGCCCATTCGGTCAATATCACGCATGGAGAAGTACTGAATTCCAAGAGTCTTCAGGATTATACTGATTTAGAGAGAATACTCTTGGTTAGTAACAAAAAGTATCAATGCTGGTTGAATTTTATTTTAATTGATTTGTAGACAATCTTTTCAGGTTTCCTGGCTGGCTACTAATGTCAAACCCTGTGTGTCATTTGAGACAGGGATAGAATATAATGTGCTTACTGCTCTCCTGGATCAACATCTCTGAGGCCGATGTAGACCAGATCGGTGGCAGCCAGGAAAGGCTTCATCCAGGAAAATCCAGGAACTTCTGGCATCTGAAGAAAAAAACATGAGACGGGAAAGTTAAGACATTCTGATGTACAAAGATTATCCGTGTCAGAGTAGAAATATTTTTTTTCAGGTGCACAAGTTAGTTTGTTCATTTATAATAAACGTTTGTTTATTTACCATCTACAAGAGTTACTGAATGCAATATGCTTTGGGATAAATTGCATTTTGGTCAGCCAAGGTAAACATAACTATTGTCACAGAAATGTGAATAGGGTTCTTTTGAGGAACTACAAGTAACAGATATTATTATGAAAAAACAAAAACAAACCCCCAACCCCTCTCCCCAGAAAAGTCATAAAAGAGACTTAGTGAAGTTCAGTCACACATTCCCATCATGGAGTTCACTAAGCCATGTAGTAAGCATTCATAAGAAATTCGGTAGAAACAATCAGAGGACTGATTACGATCTGAGATCTAAACCCAAATTCAGCTTCTCTACATATCTTCATACAGTTGACACAATGCTGTGAATTTATGCTATTCACCTTGTCCTGCAACTCCTTAAGCATGAATGCCACAGACTGCCCGTGGAGGTTTCCAGAAGGTGAAGTCAGAGGCGTGTTGACATCTGCATGTGCGTCAACCCAGATCAGACATAGGTCAGAGCACTGCTGGGTGTGGCCTTCCACTGAACCAATCGCTAAACTGTGAGGATGAAAGCATGACAAATTCTATAGTTATACATTGGTTTTGATTATTAAAATGAAATCTGGGATTCAATTTTATTGGATTGCACCAAATTCTCAATTCTCAGCCACAGCAAAAATGCATTCTGTGAAAAAAAGGCAGATTTACAAACTCATTTGTAAAATTCATTGTGAGGAATATTATTATTTATTTATTGTTTATTATATTATATATTGTGAGGAGCCTTAGGAAAATTATCAATGATGTGGAAATACCAATATTATACTGAATTTTAAAGCCTCTTTTTCTCCTTTCTAATCAATGCTTTACTTGTCTACCACAATAGGTCTTATTCACAGCGGCACCATCTTTGATTTTTTTTTAAAAGAATGACAAGGAGGCTGTGAGCGATTTACAGCCTCTTTAATGGGTTGTACTGCAGTTTAAATTGTTTTTGGATAGTTCTGCAGAAAAAACATATTTTCAAGAACACTCAGCAAACAAAAAAACAAAAACAAAAAAATTATATATATATATATATATATATACACACACACACACACACACACACACACACACACATGCATACATCCATCTCAGGAATCTTCCTTATTATGGTGTGATTTAATTGCGTAATTTTTTTTAACGCGTGATTTTTTTTTTTGTCTAATCAGTCATTATATATATATATAATATATATATATATATATATATATATATATATATGGGCTGTCGATTTATCGTGTTAATTCAGTGCGATTGATTAGACAAAACAATTACGTGTTAAAAAAATTAACGCAATTAAATCACACCATATTAAAGATTCCTGAGAAATGCAAGCTTGCTGTACCACCTGTTTACTCCAGAGGGCAATAAGTGATATTTCAGCTGTATGAGCAACGCACAGTTTATACAGAGCAGAAAACACTACAGTTGGCAGAACAACAAAACGTTCAAAACACTTGAAGGAGCGCAAATGCGATCTAAGGGATCTCAAGATGTGTTTAAAGATTGAGTAGTAAACTATATTTAACTTGACACAGTGACTTAAACATTTTATGTTTACGACGCAACGTACCCGAGACGTCTAACGTAGGTGTAAATTGACGGGCCCTTAAACAAGCCCTCATAATAAATCTCCACAAATTCACTTGTGAAATGGATTGCTGTGAACTGTGTGCCAGAGATTGACTTATGATCAATAATATGGTAGTAAACAATACATTGTATTCTAAAGCTGCCTTTTGTCTTATCAATGATTAATTATCTGAATATTTAGTATTTTATATATATATATATATATATATATATATATATATATATATATATATATATATATATATATATATATATATATATATATATATATACACACACACACACACACACACATACATACACACACACAATTTTTTAATATTTAAAAATAACCATGTATAATTGATATAAATATGTATAATCTTTATATTGAATTATTGTTATACGAGGGGCTTTCTCAACAAATATTTGTATATGCGATTAAATAATCGGGACACCATGTAAATAATTAGATTAAAAAATCTGATCGATTGACAGCCCATATATATATATATATATATAAAAAAATGTCTGCCGGATATATTATATTTGGATACAATTTAGTATCAAGTTTAAGCTTTATGTTCAGTTTGTATTACATTTATAGGAAATATACACAGTAAAAAAAATATTGCATGTGCACCTGTGGTCTCCCCCCAGCATGATGCAGGTGTGTCCCGCCCCCACTGCGCTGCTCACAGCTCCAGACAGAATCTGATTGGCTCGTCCGACTGTGCGTGGGAATGGCACGTGCATAAAGTGCTCATCCTTATCCAGGTGCTGGAAGCTCAAATCTCCAAAGTCATGCACAGGGTAGTCTGCAACAAGACAGTAAAGATACATAAACAAAAATAAACTATTTGGATTAAAGACATTAGGTACATATTAACTGTTCTTATGTAGGCTGGTAAAAAGTGTCAACTCTAACCAAGCACTCTTTTTTTTTACACTGTATTTGACTGAAACTTTGAAGCTGGCAGGTGTACATTCGGTCACTTGATCCCATCATGCAGCTGACCAAGCCATGTAGTAGGTACAATATAAAGGTATTTAGGTAGAAACAGACAACTCGTAATGGAGGACTCTGATGAAGATCTTAACAGGTGATGGGGCGAAGCTCGACAGAACCAAACCAGTAAAAATGATGATTTATCCATCTATTTGATTACAAGCCAACTACAGGATTAGGGAGTGTGATCTGATAAAAGCTCTGCTGGCTGGTCAACATGTGTTAAGGCAGAGATTAGGGCTCAGTTCAGTTAACTTAACCATGCTTTTTTTTTGATTGGGACCACACAGACACAGATCATTGCTCACTTGCACTTACTCAAAGCCTTGTGATTTTGTAAGAAGTGAGCATCAATCGGTCTTGCCATATGCATTTAAAACTCATAATCAACAGTTAGGACAGGGAGTAAGACATCTATATTTGTTGCAATGGATAAGTGTTGCTGATATAGTTTGGTCAAGAATTCTAACCATATAGGGTGCTACGGAAAGGATTATTTTCACAGCTCCAATCATTTGATGCCAAGCATCTGTCAAAAGTGATGCAATAATTCGTTACTGCATCGGTTAGTTAGGAAACAACACTTAGAATTAAGTGGTGAAAACATATCCAGTTCACATTAACCCAAAAATCAAATGACCAAAAATTTGAAATTATTTTGAGAAAAGAAAATTTAGCCTTTAAGTCCATTAAATTTTTTTTACATAGTGACATAATTTCCATGACAATAAAGTGAAATGTAATGTGGAGTAGTAATCTAACCTCATGTCCTAACATGAAAAAAAAAATCTGTCCTTAATAGATAAAGCCAGTAGTTAATAGAGGCAGGCAAAACAGACACAAATATACAGTGTCCCATTTTCAGCAATAAGGGAAATGTTTCCACTGCTAAGGTAAAACGGGGTCTTCCAATGCGGTGTCAGAAGTATGTCACTTGTACATATGGAAAAAAATCTCAGGCTTAAAGATAGTAGGAGCTATCGCATTACAGGATAACATGGTGTTACGTAACAGCGCGAGCCACAAGCACAATGTTTATGTGAATAACAGCTGACTGGCCTCTGGCGAGACTCTCTAAGGTGACTTGCAAATTCCAAAGAGCCACTTAGGAACCTCATGTCATAAGTGCAGAAACAAGAGGAATTTTACAGTAACAATTTCTTCTCCGTTAAAGTAGTTGTTGTTCCTCCCCATCTCATTCTCTCCAGGCACAGAAAAAAATATATCTTAAATTCATTGTCATTTTATTAGGACTACCTAATAATGGAAACTTGTAATTAAAAAAACTAAGGTTACAGATGTCCTGTAATCTGAAGCCAACTGTCCCCAAGCTTTTATCACAGAGTTGGTGGGAACTGCCCTTCACATATACTGGCAGTGGATAAACTTATAAACCACCAAAGATATCCCATGACCTCATCACTTCCATTTTTGTCTAACGGGATGACTCAAAATAACACCTGTATGAGTCACATTCAGTCTCTGAACTGTAATAAGGTCCACACACACACACACACACACACACACACACACACACACACACACACACACACACACACACACACACACACACACACACATATATATAAAATTGGATTACTCATGATGTCATATCAGTGAAGCCACTGTGCCTCCATACTGCTATGCCCAAACATTCCAATGTCCCTATTGACTTAATAGGAAATCATCTAATTTCAAGGAATACACATTAATCATTCAATCACTGATTTTATAAATGAAATCTGCATGTACACCCCTGCAATGCAAACATTCTAACATGTAATTATTTAAAGTCTGGATTTGTTCCTGTTTCTTGAAACTTTCCAGACTTTCCCCGAGTTATGTATATCTGAATCAAACAGTATCCACCACTAACAAACTTCATCAGCGAACAGATCAGCTGAATGTAAACAAGTTCACTGAAACTGAGGTAAAATACAAACAGACAGTTACAGACTTATTTATTGTGAACATTGAAGTGTTTGTTCAGAGTTACTTGATTTATGTTTTCATAAAAAATAAAATAAAGTGCCTTTTTCTCACGGTTACTTGACTAAGAGCTCTCTTTCTCTCTCTATCACACACGCAGCACCTGAGGGAGACACGCAAAGCTGATTAAAATTAAACTGATACACTAATTTATGACATGTATCCATGTATCACTACAGAGAGCACTTCAATGTGAAAACAGGCAAATCCTGGGCATTGTAGGCCAATTAAAAATCCTGGTTTGAATTTAAGACCCTCACAATTCCTGATGTTGTCACCCCAAAACAAGCAAATATCACAGCTTTTCATACTTGCATTACAACTTGTGGATATTTGTTATATATGAGTGTGTGTTCTTTACCCAGATTCAACACATTTTTAGTTGAACCATCTCATTCTATACATTCACTTAAAAGGAATATTATGGGTTAAACTCAATCAACAGCCTTTGTGGTATGTTGAAGATTACCAAACAAAATTATTACTACTCATCCCTTCTTTTCTTATAAAAAAAACTAAAAACATTGGAGGTTACAGTGAGGCACATACAATGAAAGTGAATGGGGGCAATTTTGGAGGTTTTAAAAAGGCAGAAATGTAAAGCTTGAAATCTTCTAAAAGCAATTACATTAATTCTTCTGTTAAAACAAATGTACCATTTGAGCTTTAAAGTTGTTTAAATCATTGTTTTTGCAGGATTTCAGGATTGCGTCATCATGGAAATGAAGGTGCAAAATTGGATGTAACTTTACACAGAAAAGGTTAGTAAGCTACTTTATCTAGAGGTAGCGTGTCCGCTAATCATGCATATCAACGTGGGTTCAAATCCACTGTAAACATTAACAACCATATCACCCTGGCCTGTAGCTCAAGACTGGTTGCACACTGAAGCTAAGTAGGGTTGAGTGTGGTCAGCACCTGGATAGGAGACCTCCTAGGGGAAACTAAGGTTGCTGCTGGAAGAGGTGTTAGGTAGGCCAGCAGGGGGTGCTCACCATGTGTTCTGTGTGGGTCCCAATGTCCCAGTATAGTAATGGGGACACAATATTTCTAATAAGTCACTGTATGTCAGAGGAGACATTAAACTGTGGTCCTGACTCTCTGTGGTCAATTAATAATCCCAGGGCACTTCTAGTAAAGAGTAGGGGTATAACCCTGGTGTCCTGCCAAATTCCCCCCATTGGTCCTTCTCAATCATGGCCTAATAATCCCCATCTATTAATTGGCTCTATAATTCTGTTCTCTCCTCTCCACCAATAGTTGGTGTGTGTGTGGTGAGTGTACTGCACACTGGTGGTGGTTTAGGAGAGTCCCCTTTTCACTGTGTAAAGCACTTTGCCAGAGAAGTGTAATGTCAGAAAAGCGCTATATAAACGTAACGTTCATTCGTAAAATCATATTAACAAGCTTTTTGTTTACGTCTTGTGGCTATACTTTTGAGAATTGTAACATTAATGGATTGGCCACATTTACTTCCATAGCAATTGCCTAACCCAGATTTTCTCTCTTTTTTTCTTCTTTCTTTTAAAAAAAAAGAGGGACAAGTTGAAAGAACTTTTTGTGGTAATCAACAATATGCCACAAATGCTGTTGACTGAGCTTAACTTGTATTGAATCTGTAATATTCCCTTAAACCTAGAAATAATGGCAAAAATGTCTCATTTCAAAAGGTATCATGACCTTGTTTTGCTTGCTGATATAGCATTTCTGTTATTATATATATATATATAGCATTTATTTTTTAATATATTCTAAATTATATATCTGTTTCTTTCTGATGCTTAGCTTGGCCTAGATTCGTTTCCTGTATTTCTTTAACGCAGATTTTACATGATCTGTAATGTGCATAGGCCTATTTAAAAAAAAAAAAAAAAAAAAAAAACGTTGTCAATAACCCAACTAGATAAAGTACAATATATCGACTGAACCAAACATAACACCTATAAAGCCCTTTTGTATGTGACCACAATAACCCGTGTTCTGTACAGCAGGTTGAGCTGTCAGGTTGTCTCGTGGCATCGCTGATGATGAATGTGCGGTGAGCTGCAGTGACGCACGTAGATCCTCTCAACGCGAACAGACGCAACATCAAGAGCTCTTTCATTTTGGATTTTTTATTTTTATTTCAAGTATTGCAATTTTAGAAATCCAACCAAATTGCCACATCCGCGATTGTTGCAGCGTGCAACAGAATATGATAAGTGAAATGTATCGTTTTGATAAAAGCATTGTTGACCGGGAGCGTTGGATGATGTAACACCCGATCCAGCACTTACTTTCCGATTCACAGGCGTTGTTAAAGTATACGAACGTTGATTAGTACTTATAAACAAATTAAATTAAGTAAGGACAACGAGAGGAAAAGTGTAGAGAAAATGAGTAGGCTATGTACTAACCAAGATTTGAAAGTCTCTCCACCAAACCCGCATCCCGGATAGCTTTGGGTCCATGCTCCACCCCTCTCCTTTTCTGAAAAATAAAATACCATCACATCACAGTTCACAAATTCAACTTTTAACGTCTTTCCAAGTGTCTGAGCTTGACTTGTCTTTGGTCAAATATGTGTTTCTCACCTGTCCTTTGGAAAAAGGAGCTCCCAGAATCGCGACCGAATGCGATCGGTTCTGTTGACAAGAACTCAACGTGGATCTCAACAATCTGGACAGCGATCCTCTCAGGGCCATTATGAGAATTAAAAAACTTCAACGAAAATAAGCAAGGTTTGACTCAAACAAAAGACTACCGACCGGTGTGGTTTTCACTCCTCTGGGTCAAGTGGCTGTTTAATCTCAAGTCACTGGCACGACGGTTTTCTTCCACTTAATTCATATTCATGAGCCGGCGAATAGCGTACTGTAACCTCAGCTACACGCTTTTTGTGAAATCTCGAGGCCACCCCACAAACAAATCTAACAGCTTTCCAACATCCAACCGTTTTTCATACTTGTGATTGTTTCCGCTCATCGCGGCGCGAACCACGTTTCTATACATGGAGCGACCAACCTCCGTCAGAACCGATGACACACCTTCCTCCCAGCCAATCAGAAACTCATAGAGCGTGGGTTTGTTATGAGGGGCGTGGTTTTAAAATAAATTGCAGTACAGACAAGTATTTCTAGCAAGTCAGTCCACTGTCGGCCATCTTTGGAACGCTCTCGGGATGCTATTTCCAGTCATGCCAGTGCTTCTCCTAAACAATTAGCCAAGAAAGATTGCGATAAAATAACATATTTCAAATCAGCAGTAAAATCTGACAACACTGGTATCATAAATTGTGCTTCTTTACCTCAGATTACGCTAAAAAACGCACGTTTCTTGACATGTATAGCTAATGCACATGCGCGTAGTCGAGATGCTTGACAGGCGATGTCTGAATCTAAAAGGTGATTGGCTCTTTTACCTGTAAGGCGGGACTTCCTTTCTACGTCCGTTGACCGTTGGCTGCCGTTCGCGTTCAAATGTCTCCTATTCATTTTAATAGAAGTGGCCCATCTCTGCTAAATAATCTCTGGTAGAGATGGGTTGGAATTTTCCATCTGTGTACCATCGCTTGGCTTGTGTATGCATTTTGGCTTGCCTCCTGTCTCGTCAACAAATTCCCATTAGTTGAAAACAGATCCAGTGTCCATAGCATGGGTGTATGACAGAATATCTTTGTTCTATAGAAATGTCTGGAAAACTAACAGCTATGATGAGGGATGTTGTGCCAAGATGCTGACAACTAAAATAGCTGTTTGGCCTCATTTCAGAGTTTATTTCTAGAGCTCTTGGTAGAGCATGGCTGATAGGGAAAAACACCACCGGCAAGACAAAGAAAGAGGCAGATTGAGTTGACTATTATTCACTATTATTCGTGATATAAAATCCTATTACGAGAGCTACCAACCTGCACAGACAAAACATTATTACAGAATCTTGGCCAGACAAGAGATCCAATGAAGTGATCACGACCACGCAAAAACAAACTATAATTATTATTGTTATTATTGTTTTGCATTAATGTTTTATTGCAGGAGAGCAGTTTTGATGTAGTCCATTTTATCAGCACTTTGGCTCCATCTGGTGTTATGTGAGATAAGTTCTGTCTCCATACTTTATTACTTCGAGAGTCATGTGGCTGCATTACATACACATTTTACATTTATTAATTTAGCAGATTAATAACTCTTTTTATCCAGAGCGACTTTCAAAAAGGATACAACAGAACCGATTCATCCTAAGGAGGCAGTATTAAGAGAATTGCTGTAATACAAAGTTGCAAATTGCTTAGAGAAGCATTGGTAGAGAAGAAGGTGAGAGATAGCAGTAAAAGAATGGGTTGAGAAAAAAAGAAGACAGATATTAATAGGATTGGGTCAAGTGCTCGTGAAAAACATGCATCTTTAGATGTCTCTTGGAGGTTGCTAGAGAATCAGCTGTTTGGATGGAGTTTGGCAGGTCATTCAACCAGTGAGAGACAGTTGAAGTGAAGGCCCGAATGAGTGATTGTGTGCCTCTGTGAGATGGCACAATGAGGTGGCACTCATCTGCCGATAGTAAGCTTCTGGAGGGCACGTAGACTTGAAGTAGCGAGAGAAGATAGGGGGTGCAGAGCCTTGAACTTCATGCGAGCAACAATTGGCAGCCAGTGCATTTTGATGAAGAGAGGTGTGATAGGTGTCAAATTACAAATTACAGGTTGTCCTGGCAACTCTTTTATTATAAAAAATATTATTATTATTATTGTCCTCCTGTATCTCACTGCCCATATGCTTCCTGATTAAATAAGTGGAACACACATTGTTTTTCAGGGTTAACGATTATTTCTTGTGAGTAACACTGGACTGGTCTGCTACAAATGCTTCAAATATAAATCCATTTAATTCAATAATTTTATTTTTATTTTTATAACACATTAACATAATGTGAAACCCAATTATTGGCATAGCAGATCTTGTACACTGTGTAATATAGGGTATTAATTTTTGTTTGTGCTCCTAAGTTCATCTCTTTCATATTTTATAAAGACACTATCTGAACTTATAAATTATTAAATTATTGGTCGATCTAATTCAATTTATTTGTGAACCAACTTTCCATTTGTATGTTAATATGCTACAATTACATCTCCACATAAATTGCGCCTTTGAAATGGCTTATTATGTCTATTAAAGAAGGTCAGCTAGACGATTGGTGGCGCTGTAGCAATGATGTAACGTTGTGATATCTGAGCAGTTCAGGGATATGGGCGTTTCTCATTGAGTGGCAAATATTGTGATCTAATAACGTTTCCGAATTGTACATACAGTTGTTTTCCTGCATGGGGCGTTTGGTGGCTCAAATAGCCAAATCTCTATGCAAATCTTCTATCTATGTTATTTCATCTGTACACGAAATTTGTATTATTTTACATCAATAAAATCAAGCATTGTTAGCTGACATATAGGTGAAAATACGCCCAAGTAATCTACATAAAATAACTAAATAAATGCCCAGTTGAGTCATTATAAACGAATATAAACGACTTCAGCGCTCAGAAAAATACAGAGTACACTGTAGGGTCATTCACACCGGAAATGTTAAAGCGTCCATCTGCGCAGTTTTCAATAGTTTTTCTATGTAAACAAGCGTTAGACGGACGGCTTTGATTGTTGCACCACATCTCGATGTTTTTTTTTTTTTTTTGCTTCTCGTGCAGAAGCGCCACTTTTTTAGACAGTGACGCGTTTTTTGTGCCAATTAAGTTAAAAAGAACGCAACTTTGAAAAGTGCGTCTCGAGACACCTGCGTTCTGTCATATACGTTGCGTTGCGTAAAGCTATTTAGCACAAGAACAAGCTCGGTCTGAACGACACCTTAAAATGCCGTTGAAGTGACTACTTGACGAGCCTTTGCACATGAAGAGTCGCTCTTAAATATAAATTAAATTAAAAATCCACAGTAAAGAGTAAAAATAAGAAACTTGTCATCTAGACCCACCGTACCTGACCAATTAGAGACAAGGTCTGGGCCAGTAAGCCCCGCCCATTTGTAAATCCTGTTTCATGCTAGAATTGCCCTTCTACCCACTTATTTCTTTGATTTCTTCCTGGACACTCTTTTATTTTCAAAGGGAACGCGTGACCAGATCAGAGGAAAACATTGAACATTTAAGTGTTTTACTGACCGTGGCATTATTTATACATAACTTCAGCGGATAGAAGATCATTATTATCAGCAGCCTTGATCCTAAGACACCCAATTTCGTAAGTCTTATTGCATAATTGAGTAAATGTAAATTAATTAATGTATTGTCCAGCCGGCCATCTGGTTCAAGTTGGTTATAATGCATTTATTTGGATCTCAGTGGTCGCATGTGTATGCAATGGGTCTGGTTCAATATAAAATGTTGGATTTAACATGGAAAGCCAGTTGCTTTGATCTCTTGATGCAGAACAGAGGTGGAATCATGCAAACGAGGTTCTTGGTTGTTTTGGAGCAGAAACTGCAGCCTGCAGAGATACTGTACCTTGAGTATTTACTTCATGAGTTGGCTTTTTAATTGTCATTACACCATTAAAGACTACCTCATGATTTGTCCTCTATTAAACAGATTTTCCATTATGAGTGCAATCATTGCTCAGTAGAGTTACAATGACTTTGCATGGCCAGATACTTATTTTTTTCTGTGGAACTGACTTAATCTATCTCATAGATCAGTGTATCAGCAGAAGATGTCATTCCCTCCACACCTGAATCCGATACCCCAGTTACCCCCTGGCATTTCTGCCACCACACAGTTTGCAGGATTTCCCACCACTGTCCCCACAAGTACGTCACAACGATAAGATTGAGCATGAATTCATCTCTATTTTCTATTCACAAATCTTAGAATTATTCTGCAGTTTCATAGTCATAGCTTTGGTGAGCTGATTTAGTGAATTGTAGCCAGAAATACAGAAATCTAGAAATACACTAAAATGCTTTAAATGAATAGTTCACCCAAAAATTGAAAATTCATAATTTTCTCACAATCATGCCATCCCAGATATGTCTTCTGCAGAATTCAAATATTTTTAGAAGAATATTTCAGTGAATGTTTACCAACATTTTGAAGCTCCAAAAAGCACATAAATACATGAAATAAATTTTTTCTACTCCAGAATTAAAAGCCATGTCTTCTGAAGTGATATGATGGGTGTGGGTGAGAAACCAATAAAGAATATAGAGAAATCAATATAAATACTCCCTGCCCAATAGGTGGCGGTATGATGAATGCAAATCACCAAAAACGAAAGGAAGAAGAATCTAAAAGTGAAAGTGGGGATTTATAGTAAAAAGAAATTAATTATTGATCTGTATCTCACACCACATAACATATTGCATCTGAAGATATGGATTAAACCACTGGAGTTGTATTGATTACTTTGTCTTATGCTGCCTTTATGTGCTTTTGGAGCATAAAAGTTCTGGATACCATTCACTGACATTATAGGGACATACAGAGCTAAAATATTCTTCTAAAAATCTTCGTTTGTGTTCAGCAGAAGAAAGTAAGTCACACACATCTGGGATGTCATGTGGGTGAGTAAATGATGAGAGAATTTTCACTTTTGGTTGAACTATTCCTTTAATATTGATTGTCTGGATTTTCAATAGCAAATTAACACTGACAGTACAGTTTAGTTTTGG